>CM022302.1:470534904-470711876 GCA_011799875.1 Thinopyrum elongatum
CGTTAGGAATTTCGGTGGGACCGACATGTCAACTCGGTGAGACCGATTTCGTTAGGGTTAGGGCATAACGTAATCTCGGTGAGACCGATCACATGAACTCGATGAGACCGATTTCTGTAATAGGCAAACAGAGAGTTGGTCAGGCAAACTCGGTGGGACCGATCGCTCATTTCGGTGGGACCGAAACATTACGAAGAGGAAACAGAGAGTTTGCATTGCGAACTCGGTGGGACCGATCGCTCATCTCGGTTAGACCGAAACGTTACGAAGGGAAACAGAGAGTTAGCAATCCCATCTCGGTGAGACCGAGATCCCTATCGGTGAGACCGAACTGATTAGGGTTTCTGGCAGTGGCTATGTTAAATGAACTCGGTGGCGCCGGATAGATCAAATCGGTGAGGTCGAGTTTGACTTTAGATTTGGGACATATGTGGAAATGAGAAAGTGGTTGAGGGCTTTTGGAGCATATCACTAAGCATTTTGAGCAAGCAAGCTGTAACACCCCCAGTGGTTAGCTACAGTAATCCCCTTTAGATAATGCCATGTCAGCAAGTTCAACAGTGCCTAGTCATCATGTTGCATTTCAAACTCCAAATTCAAACTTCAAAGGAATTCAAAGTGGAAAATTAAAGTTGCTCAAATCAGAAACTAAAAATGTTCAATAAATAGCAAATATTACAGAGACTATTCTAAAATTGTAACCAACAAATAAATAAATAAATTAGGTGACTCTAACATTACCAAAACAGCAAGGTTTAATACATTTTATTTAATATAAAATTTGTGTGAACTCCGTTTGTCTCCAAAACAATTTTTGGCAGTAGTAAATAATGCCTAACACTTAATGGTGCAAGTCACAAGTTTTACTAAAGTCATTTGGTGGCCTAACTATTTATAAAACAGAAAATAAGAATAAATAAAAAGAAAAAGACAAAAAGAAAAAAAAGGAAATAAAAGAACCTCCCCCCCCCCCCCTTGAGCCTCGGCCCAGCAGGCCGTCCAGGCCCGCAGGTCGGACCACCCCACTCCCCCTTAACCCCCCTGAGGCCGAAACCCTAGCCCGACACCACCCCACTCCCCCCCCCCCCTCGCTCTCCCCCCCACCCGATCCATTTCTGGATCGGGCCGAACCCCGGCTCGCCTCGCCGCGCGCGTGGACGCCGCCTCGACCCCGCGCCCGACGCTGCTCGACGCCGCCGCCTCGCCCCTGACGCCCGCCGCATCGCCCCTGTCCCCTGCCCGCGGTCACCGTCACGCCGGGCCGCGCTCGCCGTGCCCCGGCATTGTCCTAGCCGTGCCCCGCGCGCCCACGCCCGCGCGCACCGCGACCAGCCCACGCGCCCGCTGGCCTCACGCGCTCCGACCACCTCCCGAGCGCCCTATCGCTCCGCCCCGCCTCTGCGTCCGCCGCGTCGCGCCTGGGCTCGCCAGCTCCATGCGCGCCCGCGCCCCTGGAGCCCCGCGCTCGGCCGCACCCCTCGCCCCGCCAGCCACAGCCGCCCGCGCCGGTTGCTGCTCAGGGGCGCGCCCGCATCGTCTGGCACTCGTCGCGACGCCCCCGCGCGCGTCCTCCGCCGCCCGGGTTTGGTCTTCCCCCCCCCCCCCCCCTCCCGGGGGCTCCGCCCCGTTAACCACCACTCGGGCGCCTGCTACTGCCCAGCGCCCGATTAGGCCTCTGGCCAAATGACAAGCGGGCCCCAGCGCCCAGCCCCTGTTAAAAAAAGGAATAAAAAATAATAGTAATAATAATAATTAATATTAATTAAATAATTAATTACTAATTAACCTAATTACATCTGATTAATTAAGACTAATTAAGTGTAATTAACTTAATGTTTAATTAAGCTAATTAATTACTGTTAATTAACTAACAAAGGCTGACATGTGGGCCCCACACGTCAGTTGACTACGTCAACTGCACTGTTGATTGCTGACGTCAGCATGTTGTCGTGCTGACATCATCAATTACTATTCTGGATAATGTTTGATTAAATAATTAATTAAATTCCAGAAAATGTTAAAATCTTTAGAAAATCATATAAAATAATCCGTAACTCCGATGGAAAAACTTTGTACATGAAAGTTACTCAGAACGACGAGACAAATCCGAATACGCGGTCCGTTCGTCCGTCACACGTCCCTAGCTATCCGAACATGGAACCGTTCCCCTCCGGTCATCTGTCTGACAAATGTCCGGAACCGGGCAAACATTCCCGGATGGATTCCCCCTTCCTCGATGACGTGTAACCATATGTTAGGACACACCCGGCACTGCGTATTGTCATGTTATGCTTTGTGTTGCACTTGTTTGCTCTGTATTTATTGTTTCCTCCCCCTCTTCTCTCTCGTTAGACCCCGACGTCGTCCCCGAGACCGACGCAGCTCCGGAGACCGAAGACACCATTGACGACCTTGCCCTTGCCGTCGAGCAACCAGGCAAGCCCCCCCCCCTTTGATCATCCCGATATCGTCCATTCTAATTTCTCATGCTTGCATTAGAATTGCTGCTACTACTGCTTTACCTATTCTGATGCATAGCCTGTTTATCATAACCTGTTGTTGATAATTACCTGCATATCCTAAACTGCTTAGTATAGGCTGGGTAGAGACCTATCAGTGACCCCACTAGTCCCGATCGCCCCGCTAGATTATCAGAAGACCCGATCAACGGGATTGAAGATCAGGCCCCGACACCGCACATCACCCCCCTTAGTTGTAACGACACTGCAGCGTTAATATCGAGTGCCGAGGGTGATACCTCGTGTAGCACTTCTGATGTTAACTCTGTAGAGTAGCTATTCGGTCGTGGTCATCGAGGGTGATTCCTCCTTCACCGCTTCCGATAACGACGCCGTCGTACAACACCTCAAGTGTGAACCCAGTGAGGGTGATTCCTCCGAGTTCACCTTGATGGAGACATCGAGTAGGAATCCAACGAGGGTGATACCTCGGATTCCCCTGATGTTATGGACACACGGATACTTGGACTTTACACTGTTACTTGGATAGGCGGGTCGACCCTGAGGGGTACCCGCGTGCGCCTGAGAGGCGAGTGTTGTGAAGACGGGTGCCTGTATGGTGCCCGAGTGATGAATACGAGGCGCGGCCGGGCATTCTTAACCCTTGCCACAAGTCCTCGAGACGGGGCGACGGGGTCACATCTTTCGTGAGTCTCTGCTCGTTACCGCAAGCCCAAGGTACTAACGATTTGGATATTTGATCCGAGCAGGCCTCTGGCCTAATGGCACTAACCATCACGTGGGCATAGTATGGGTGTTCTGCATCGTATGCATCAGCCGAAAGCTCTGACAGACGTCCAGTTCAGCAGTGCGGCACGGTCGGATCGTGTCGGCCACCCGAGGCGATGCTGGTATCCACCCTGTGCGCAACGACCCGGAGGGTGAGGGGCGATGGCCAAGACCCCCTTGCGCTTAGGATGTAGACCGGCGGGGACCTCTCTGCTGAGCTGTAGGTAGGGTTGCGATGTGTCGTTTGGCCGAGTTCGGGCATGACCCGGAAAAGTGTGTCCGGTCGGAGTTAAGCGAGCGTGGTGGGTAAGTTGGTGCACCCCTGCAGGGAAGAACTAATCTATGCATAGCCGGATCCTCGGTAACGGACACTCGGAGTTGTATCCCGATCGATACAGCTAGAACTTGAGATGAGACCTGGATATGAGGCTCTGGGATTGCTTCTCGCAGGGAGTCGAGAAGGGATCTCCGGACGAGGTTGACGACTGTATGGCTCTGGGATTGCTTTCTCGCAGGGAGTCGAGAAAGGATCTCTGGGTGAGGTTGATATCATTACTGCTACCTTATATTGTACTGTTCTACAGTCTTCTAATGCTGCAAGACCTCTGAAGATGCTAGTCTTCGATAGGACCAGGCCTTCTCTCTATTCTGGCATTTCTGCAGCCCAGTCCACATATACAGCCTTCCCTTGATAATGTTGCATATGTAGTGTAGATCCTTGCTTGCTGAGTACTTCTGAGTACTCACGGTTGCTTTGTTTTCTTTTCTCCCCATATCAGTTTGTCGTGACCAAGATGACGGAGCCCCTGAGACAGATGCCCCGTCGATCGACTACTACTACCACCCAGAGGATGGCTACTACTACGAGTTGGATGACGACCAGGAGTAGGTTCGGAGGGTCCCAGGAAGGAGGCCTACGCCTTTCGATCGTAGTGTTTTATTTTGCCCCGCCTTTCTAAAGGCCTTTCTGTGCTTTCTTTTATATCTGTACTCAGATATCTGATGCTTCCACTGACGCTTGTTCGCAAGCTTATGTATTCGAGCCCTCGAGGCCCCTGGCTTGTAATATAAAGCTTGTATGACTTTATTTATGTTTTAGAGTTGTGTTGTGATATCTTCCCGTGAGTCCTTAGGCTTGATCGTGTGCATTTGCGTGTATGATTAGTGCACGATTGAGCCGGGGGCGTCACACAAGCCATTAAGCAACACCTCATCCCCTTTTAATAGTATTGGCTTTCCTATGGACTGAATGTGATCTTGGATCACTAAAATGAAAAGAGTAGAGTCTTGAGCTTGAGCCAATATGTGTCCTTAGCATTTTGAGGGGTCCACATTCCTAGTCCATGCCATGCCAATCATTGAACTTTCTGAAATGATCATCTTGAAAGAGTATTAGTTCAATGAGCTATATGTTGTTAAGAATTACCAAAACCACCCAGGGATTAGTTGCACTTTCACACCCCCCAAAGACAATGGCAATGGTGCCAATAACGGCGACGGCACCCCCAGGAGAGATAGCAACAATCCCAGCGAGGAGTCACCCAAACGCCGGAGACAGCGCCGACGGTCCAGGGGGCGCCGAGGCAGGGAAAGCAACACGAGCACCGGAGAAAATGACACCCCAGACAATATGGAAGACCTCGGCGACCCCGCTGCCGCCGAGCAATAGCCATACGACTCAGAGGAGCGCGAGGATCAGTTTAATGCCGAGGACCTCAACAACTCCGAGGACAGTAACTACCTCCCCCTCTTCGAGGAGGAGGTCAGCCTTGGAGCCGAGGATTTCATCGTCCCCGAGGATCCACTTGACCAAGAGCGGTTCAAACGGCAACTTATTGCTACCGCACGAAGCTTGAAGAAGAGGCAGCAACAGATAAAAGCCGAACAAGACACCCTCAACGACAAATGGACAAAAGTCCTAGCAGCCGAAGAAGGGTACAGCTATGAGCGGCAAACCAAAAGCTACCCTAAGTGTAAATTGTTGCCACAATTCAATGACGAGGCTACACTCAGGCAGATCAGCCCGACCGCCCCACTCGAGGACGGGATAGGCCGGCTGGACAGGCCGAATACCCGCCCGCTCCCCCTCGCCGAAGAGGCAAGGAGCCGACGCAGCCACAATACGAATATGACCTACGACGCGACCTGGATGCTAGGACAGGTCAGGCAAGATCCATCTATGGATCCAAAGGACACCCTCCCGCTAGATGGGATGGATACCAAGCCTGCTTGACTGAAATGATAAAGCTCGGGAGCAACACCAGGCCCGGATGGAAGTCGAACTACGACGTGACGTGGCTCGTGTCAGGGGCGCCGCACACCCTATGTGTTTTATAGATGAGGTGATGCAGCATCAGTTCCCCGAAGGGTTTAAACCCGTAAATATCGAGCAATGCGATGGGACTACAGACCCGGCCGTGTGGATCGAAGATTTTCTTCTCCACATTCATATGGCTCAAGGTGATGACCTCCACGCCATAAAATACCTGCCATTAAAGCTCAAAGGGCCGGCCAGGCAATGGTTGAACAGCCTCCCCGAAAACTCCATAGGGAGCTGGGAAGAGCTCGAGGATGCTTTCTGAGCTAAATTTCAAGGCACTTATGTTCGGCCTCCGGATGCCGATGACCTGAGCCATGTGGTCCAACAGCCCGGTGAGTCAGCCCGGCAATTTTGGAATCGGTTTTTGACCAAAAAGAACCAGATCATCGATTGTCCGGACACCGAAGCTATAGCCGCATTCAAGCATAATATCCGGGATGAATGGCTCGCTCGCCAGCTCGGTCAAGACAAGCCAAGGATGATGTCGGCTCTTATCTCACTCATGACCTACTTTTGCACGGGAGAAGAGAGCTGGTTGGCTCGTAGAAGCACCAACCCCGAAGACTCCGGTACCTCGGAAGTCTGGGACGGAAACGGGAAACCACGATGCAATAGAAATTAGCGTCGTCACAACGGTGGTGAAGCCAAGGACACGTCATTGAACGCCGGATTCTGCAACTCCAAATCAGGACCGCGGAAGAAGCCCTCTAAAGGGAACCAGGACAGGCCCACCAAGTTGGACATAATCTTGGACAGGCCCTGCCAGATCCACGGCACCTCTGACAAGCCCGCCAACCACACCAACCGTAACTGTTGGATGATCAAACAGGCCGGCAAGCTCATGGCCAAGGACACAGGTAAAAGCCCCGTGGCGAGGACGATGAGGAACCTCGCAGGCCGAACAATGGAGGCCAGAAACAATTCCCTCGTGAGATAAAGACGGTGAATATGATCTATGCCACACATATACCCAAGAAGGAGAGGAAACGTGCACTTCGGGATGTCTAAGTCGTAGAGCCTGTAGCCCCGAAATTTAACCCATGGTCGGCATGCCAAATCACTTTCGAATGCAGGGACCATCCAACCAGTATCCGTCATGGAGGATCGGCGGCCCTAGTTCTTGACCCCATTATCGATGGGTACCACCTCACTAGAGTCCTCATGGATGGAGGTAGCAGCCTCAATCTGATTTACTCAGATAGAGTGAGGAAAATGGGTATTGACCCATCAAGGATCAAACCCAGTAATACCACCTTTAAAGGGGTAATTCCAGGCGTTGAAGCCCGCTGCTCGGGCACCCTTACCCTGGAAGTTGTGTTCGGCTCACCGGACAACTTCCGCAACGAAGACTTGATCTTCGACATTGTCCCCTTTCGTAGTGGCTATCACGCCCTCCTAGGCCAGATGACGCCCCCCATTATGCCTACCTGAAGCTAAAGATGCCTGGACCCAAGGGCATCATCACAGTCAATGGCAATATGGAGCGCTCACTCTAGACTGAGAAACATACAGCGGCTCTGGCAGTCGAAGTCCAAACCAGCATCGAGGGGCCAAAGTATCAGCCCGCCGTCAAGGCACGGGAGGCAAGGAAATGGGTCCGAGCTCTGTCTCCATTTGAGGAGCCTCCCCACACTCTACATAAATAGGGATACGCCCCCCACAACATGCCCACTCCAGTCGCACAATATGTGCCTCGCAGGCACAACTTCGCGCTTAAAATACCATGGGCAGCGGTGGGGACCAATCACCCGAGAGCCAAGTGTTCGGTTCAACCTAGCTATGGTCAAACACGTCTTCGGACAGAAACAGGTACCATATAGGACCTATCCAGCATTAAGCTAGCATAGCTTGGCGACTTCTCAAAACCACTTGTCAAGGTCCCGTCGACCAATTATCATCCCCTCCAAGGAGTTCTTCTTCTCACCAGGAGCAAAGGCGCAGACATGCAACAGGGCATAGTAGGGACGTCAAACTACGAATTAAGGCCATGTGTAAACCTTTCTTCTGTAAAATTTACTTTTCCTTTTTCGAAGTATCTGTAAGAGTTGCTTTGGCAGTTCGGACTGTACGGTTAGATGTCACAAGTTAATTGGAAATAAAGGCCATAGTTCACGGTCCTCTTGCAGTCTTTCATGTTGCATAAATTTCCCTACTCCTCCGACACTGAAGCAACCTAGTTCGGTACATGATATCTTTAGATGCGATTGGCTAATAGACTGGGGGCTCAATTATAAAACTTGCCCCAAGCATCAGTCCGGCACTATCTTCTGTATCAAGTGTTCGATGTCTCGGATATTGCATTATATGAATTAGTTCCGAATTATGTCTTGGGTCAATAGTTGGGTTGCCCGGCTCCTGTGGTTACCCTCTTATGTTTCGCATGTTCGGCTAAGAAGGTAAAGGGAGAACCACTGTGATTGTACTTCTGGCTAGCCCGATCAAGTACCTCGGTGGAGAAAGCCGAAAACTGACTGTCATAATAAGCGAGAACTGGTCGGTGATCCAATGACAAGTGTCAAACTAAGAATCGATGGCGATTATTCCGTGTTATATGAAGGGTTTCGTATTTGCACAAACCACGTGATAAAGGTATACACCTCGGCTCTCCCGAACATCACAAAACACTGGGGGCTAGTCACTAGCCCCCGCAGTCAAGCTCCTATGGCTAAGTGAAAGTAATAAAACCGCATAGTACGATTGCCTTATTTCCCTCACGCACTACCGCCCTCGGGCACCGAGACGTAGGATAAGGGTCACAGTGCGAAGGTTGAAACACCCCTTGTAGCATCTACATGGGGGCTGAAGCCGACGACTGGTAACTTTCAGAATAAAACGGCCGCACAGGAGTCAAAATAAACAAACACAGATATAAGTATGATAAACCATACGAAATAACCACATTATAAAGTAAAAGGTTCAACTGTCATTCAATACATAGTACGCTCACTCAAGAATTACATTTTTCGGACACTGGGCCTCTACTGCCCGAGCACCATCCATCACGATGGGGAAATACTGCTCGGGACGCCTGTGCTCCTTCCCAGCGGGCGGAGGTCCGGTGGCCATCTCGACTAGCTTGATCTTGGGCCAGTGCACCATGGTCTTCGCGAAGGCCATCCGAGCTCCCTCAACGCAGACGGAGCGCTTAACAGCGTCAACCCGAGAAGTTGCGTCCCACAGCTTCTGCACCAGGCCGAAGTAACTGCTCGGTATTGGCTCTGAAGGCCACAGCCAGACACAAAGGTCCTTCATGGCCGGTTCCGCCATCTGATGCAGCTCCATCAGCAGCTTCATCTGGTTGCTCAGGAGGGGAGGGTGTTCCGGCGCCTGGAACTGTGCCCAGAACAGCCTGTGCTCGGCATCACCCTCCTGAGCCGCATAGTGCCTTGCCGCATCCGCCACACTCTTTGGAAGATCCGCAAACATGCCTGAGGAACGCCACACCTGTGACCGCCAAAAGCACTCTGCAGTAAGTACGGCTTAGCATCTGCAATTTGCTTTACTTGGCGGAGCTCTTCCCGGGCGCCCCGCGTCTTCGTCCTCGCCTCCTGGATCTCCTTCCTTATCTTGGACAGCTCGGTGGCTTAACCATTATTTTCTGCTCAAGGTCCTCACATTTAGTGACGGCATCCTTGAGCTCCTGCTGCACTTTGGCCACTCTGGTCTCATGCTTCTCACTGACGGTTTTCATTGTCGTGAGTTTGTCGGCCGCTTGCTCGGCCGCCGCCTTCTGTTTCACCGCTTCTTCCTTGGCCTTCTTCAGTTTGGCCTTGAGGCCCACGACCTCCGCGGCGACATCTGCAGTCATAATTAAGCAATTCTTGCTTAGGGATAACCCCGAGTAACTTGCTCGACAAGGAAAATCCAAATTACTAAGTCTCAACCAAACTAACCTTGCGCTTCGTCAAACCGCTTGTTGACAAGGTCGAGCTCCTCATCAGAACTTTTGAGCTTCCGATTCATTTAGGCCAGCTTCGCAGCTTTGGCAGCCGCCGCCAAAGACGAGGCCTACAAAAACAACAAGATCACATCATTTAGACTCCCGATTCAATGATTTTCGATCCTCTGTCAGGTTTTTCAATCCTGGCAGAGTCTCGGGGGCTGCTATATACGAGTATCACACAAACTTTGTTCACAAAAACCGCTTTCTGGAAAGAATATGACATGGCTTACCTCAAAGCCCGTCAGGCCACCAAAGGTTTCCTTCAGTCCGCTGTTAACGGACCCAATACTTTGCAAAACCACGCCCATCAGGGCGCGATGTTCCGCAACGATGGGGGAGCTATTAAAAGCCTCCTCCATCACATCCGGCCACCCACTCGTAACCTGATCTCCGGTGTTCGGCGCTGGCGGCGGGGCCCTGGCTTCGGTGGAGAGCAGAATTGACGACTCCGGGGGCCTCGGGGGCTCCGGAACTGTCTTTCAGGAGGGCTCGGATTGATCGAGCTCCCCCTCCTTGTTCACCAGGAGGGATCCCTCCTCTTGGTCTTCGGTGACCGAGGTGTTAACCTCGGCCTTGATGTCATCACCACCACCTCCTGTGTTCAGGCCGCGAGGAGTCCTTCGGGACAGCACCTCTCTGGTCTCCCCGATGACCGGAAGAGGCATAGAGCGGGACGCAGTCCCACTCTCCGCCAGTTCGGCTGGTGAATAAGTCCCCTATGAGATTTGGTCGGTGGGAAGGTCGCATGGTGGGCTATAACATGGAGTGCATGTATACGATCAGTAATAGATTGATGAAACAAGCGCCTGGGGAATCTCCGGATTCGTACCTTTCAGCGGGGGGCTTGACCTTAGGGTTCCTCTTCGGAACCTCTTCGGACGCCGCGGACTCCTCGTCGTAATCCGAGCTGTCGTCGGGCAGGACCAACTTGGGCCTGAACTGCTTCTTCGGGGCGTGGGGAGGTTGTTCCTCCTCGGCATCGTCCGACGCCGCCCTCTTCCTCGTGTGGGAGGATTCGCTCTCCACCTCCTCTTCCTGCCCCCCTCGTGAGCAGAGGGAGCTTGGGTGTCCCCAGACTTGGTGTCCGGATGTACTCTTGGGCGGAGGCCTTCCCTGGCCTCCCTCGCCTCGTTCTTCTTCTTCTTCTCTTTCTTCTCTGACGCCTTGTATGGCGCCATGGTCAGCATCTCCTCTACCAAGGCCGACCTGGGGTCTTCGGGCAGCGGGGCCGGACTATTGATCCGTGCGGCTTTTTCGAGCCAGCCCTGTGAAGGTGGGGAAGTAATAGTCAGATCCCTTGTTAAAAAATAGGTATCCGAACATAAAAGGATAAAACTTCATTACCTCCCTAAGAGGATGCGCGGCGTCGAGGCCAATGTCCTCCTCCTTGGCCGGCCACTCCTTTTGAGGCTTGAATAGCACCTTCCACAGCTTGTCGTGGGTGGTGCCTGATACATCTCCAACGTATCTATAATTTTTGATTGTTCCATGCTGTTATATTATCATTCTTGGATGTTTTACAATCATTTTATAGCAACTTTATATCATTTTTTGGGACTAACCTATTGACATAGTGCCCAGTGCCGGTTGCAGTTTTCTGCTTGTTTTTTACTTCGCAGGAAATCAATACCAAACGGAGTCCAAACGTAGCGAAACTTTTTGGTGATTTTTTCTGGACCACAAGACACAAGTCGGGCCAAGCAAGTACCTGAGGGGGGCTCCGAGGGGAGCACAACCCACCAGGGCGCGCCTAGGGACCCAGGCGCACCCAGGTGGGTTGTGCCCACCTCGGCCGCCTCCCGCACCGCCTCTTTGCTCTATAAATACCCCAATATTCCAGAAACCCTAGGGGAGTCGACGAAAATCAATTCCAGCCACCGCAAGTTCCAGAAACCACAGATCCAATCTAGACACCATCATGGAGGGGTTCATCATCCTCATTGGTGCCTCTCCGATGATGCGTGAGTAGTTCATTGTAGACCTACGGGTCCATAGGTAGTAGCTAGATGGCTTCCTCTCTCTCTCTCTTTTGATTCTCAATACAATGGTCTCTTGGAGATCTATTTGATGTAATTCTTTTTGCGGTGTGTTTGTTGGGATCTGATGAACTTTGAGTTTATGATCAGATCTATGTTTTTATCCATGAAAGTTATTTGAGTCTTTGGATCTCTTATATGCATGATTACTTATAGCCTCATATTTCTTCTTCAGATCTTTGGTTTAGTTAGGCTAACTAGATCGATTTTTCTTGCCATGGGAAGAGGTGCTTTGTGATGGGTTCGATCTTACGGTGCTTGATCCCAGTGACAGAAGGGGAACCGACACATATGTATCGTTGCTATTAAGGATAACAAGATTGGGTCTATTTCTACATAAATAGATCTTGTCTACATCATGTCATCGTTCTTATTGCATTACTCCGTTTCTCCATGAACTTAATACACTAGAAGCATGCTGGATAGCGGTCGATGTGTGGAGTAATAGTAGTAGATGCAGGCAGGAGTCGGTCTACTAATCTTGGACGTGATGCCTATATAATGATCATTGCCTGGATATCGTCATAATTATTTGAAGTTCTATCAATTGCCCAACAGTAATTTGTTTACCCACCGTATGCTATTTTTCTCGAGAGAAGCCACTAGTGAAATCTACGGGCCCCGGGTCTATTTTCTCATCATATATTTTCAGATCTATTTTGCTATTTGCCTTTTTATTTATTTGCCACTTTTATTTTCAGATCTATATTTCTAAAAACCCAAAAATATTTTGCTGCACTTTATTTTATTCGCGATCTATTTATCCAATCTACTACAATTTTTCTCCCGTCAACTTGCCAATTTCTGGCCCCGTTACCCGAAAGGGATTGACAACCCCTTTAACATGTTGGGTTGCAAGTATTTGTTCTTTGTGTGCAGGTGCTGTTTACGTAGTGTTGCTTGGTTCTCCTGCTGGTTCAATAACCTTGGTCTCATCACTGAGGGAAATACCTACTGTTGTTGTG
Source organism: Thinopyrum elongatum (assembly GCA_011799875.1). Classification (NCBI taxonomy): domain Eukaryota; kingdom Viridiplantae; phylum Streptophyta; class Magnoliopsida; order Poales; family Poaceae; genus Thinopyrum; species Thinopyrum elongatum. The sequence goes on from CM022302.1 coordinate 470,547,417, forward strand.
ATGCATCATCCCTTCCTCTTTGGGGAAATACCAACGTAGTTCAAGCAAACATCAAAAGAAATTTTTGGCGCCGTTGCCGGGGAGACATCATCAACATCTACCAGGTTCCTAATCACAAATCTCATCTCCTTGCAATTTACATTATTTGCCATTTGCCTCTCGTTTTCCTCTCCCCCACTTCACAAAAATTTGCCGTTTTATTCGTCCTCTTTTTCGTTCGCCTTTTTCTCGTCAGATCTCATGTTTGCTTGTGTTGCCATGTGCCTTCTATTTGATTGCATCTTCGCTTGCTAAAAATCTATTGTTATGGATCCTCATCCACTTGCTAATCTTTTCAAAACATCCAATTATGATGAACCAATTGCTAGTGAATTGAGTTCACTAGATTATCTTTATGAAGTTTTGCTTGAGATTTATGAATCTGATAATTGTGCTGTAGTGATAAATGAAGGAATTTATAAAGTGATTCATGATAGCTCCTTGAATGAAAAGCATGATTGCAATGATGTTATTATAAATTCTATTAATGTTAATTGTGCTAATAATATGCAAAACCCCAAGCTTGGGGATGCTAATATTGCTATGTCCACTACTTATTGCAATGATCATGATTGGGGTGATAATGACTCTTATGATCTTGATAGTTTATTTAAGCCTCATGATGAATATGTTTGCAATAATATTGAAAGTGGGTTCGGAAGAGTGTCAACTCTAGGTAAAAATAATCCCACATATTTGGAGAGTGTTCAATCTTGTGAATTTTTTGATAAAAGTGGGTTTGGAGAGGTCATGACTTTAGTTGATGTTGATCCCACTACCTTGGAAGATTATAAAACTTTTATGCATGTGGATCATGAAGAGAAAATTTTATATGATAGCTATATTGTTGAATTTGATTATGATCCCACATGTAATTATTATGGGAGAGGAAAATATTGTGGTGGAAATTTTTATGTTGCTAAATTACCTCTCGTTATGTTGAGATCGTCAATGTTTTATTCTTCTACCTTGCATATGCTAGAAATTTCTTGTCTTGATAATTTGTTTGCTTATAAAATGCCTAAGCGTAGGAAGTATGTTAGACTTAAATGTGTTTTTCACATGTTACTTGAATCTCTCTTTGTGTTTTAATTACTATCTTTCATGTGAGCATCATTGAAATATTATGCCTAGCTAGGGGCATAAAACGATAGCGCTTGTTGGGAGGCAACCCAATGAATAAAATATATTTTTGTCTTTTTCTTTCTGTTCTTGAGTGTTTGCAAAATTATGCTACTGTTATGATTGTGTTTTTTGTGTTTTAGTTAGTGTTTGTGCCAAGTAAAGCCTTTAGGATAGCTTTGGTGATAGTTGATTTGATCTTGTTGGAAAACAGAAACTTTTGCGTCTAGTAAAACAATTTTGAAAATTCACAGAAGCGACAAAAAATTTGGAATTGTTTTAAACAAGATTTATATACAAATTGCCTATTTTGTCTTAATTTTTCAGAATTTTTGGAGTTACAGAAGTATGAGAACAATCCGCATATTTACAGACTGTTCTGTTTTTGACAGATTATGTTTTCTTTGCATTGTGTGCTTATTTTGATGAATCTATGGTTTGTATCGGGGGGTATGAGCCATGGTAAAGTTAGAATACAGTAGATATAATGCAATAACAAAATTTGAATGGGTTTTCTATAGTACTTAAAGTAAAGATTAGTTTTCTTATACTAACGGATCTCACGAAGGTTTTATTGAGTTTTGTGTGATTGAAGTTTTCAAGTTTTGGGTGAGATTACGATGGATGGAGGAATAAGGAGTAAGAAGAGCCTAAGCTTGGGGATGCCCCATGGCACCCCAAGCGATTATCCAAAGAGAAGCAAGCAACTAAGCTTGGGGATGCCCGAGTGGCATCCCCTCTTTCTTCTAACGACCATCGGTATTTTACTTGGAGCTATATTTTTATTCGTCACATATCATGAGTTTTGCTTGGAGCGTCTTGTATGATATGAGTCTTTGCTTCTTTTGATTTTTATTTTTAGTCATGAATCCTTGCTGGACACACCTATTTGAGAGAGCCAAAATTATGTTGTGACTTGTTAGAATTGCTCTCTATGCTTCACTTAAAATCTTTATGAGCTATGGAATTGCTCTAGTGCTTCACTTACATCTTTTTTGAGCATGGTGTGCTTTAGTATTTTTGAAGAAATGCTCTCATGCTTCACTTAGATTTATTTGAGAGTTAGTAATTTTTTTAGAAATTCTCTCTTGCTTCACTTAAATTATTTTGAGAGAAGAAAATTTTATGCTCATGTTCTTCACTTAGATTTGTTTGAGCTATCAAAAGCAACTTATGAAATTAGTCCCAAAGTGATAGATATTCAAGAGGGATATAATAAAAACTTTTATGAAGATCATTGGACAAAATAAACTTGATTCCTTGTAATAGTTTTGTGATATGTTGATATAATATGTGAGTCATGTTGATGAGTAATTATGCTTTAGTAAGAATATTGGTGTTAAGGTTTGTGATTCCCTATGCAAGCACGAAAGTCAATAGTTATGCAATGAAATTACATCCTATTTGTGGTGCATTATTCGGTGTTAGTTATGCTTAATGCTCGCTTATGAGATTTTTCGTTTCTTGGTTGGATGCTTCTCAATCTTTTGCTAGCCTTCATTTGCACTAAGTATGATCACTACTTGTGCATCCAAAACCTTAAACTAGTTTTGCCATATGAGTCCACTATACCTACCTATATGCGGTATTTTTGTGCCATTCTAAGCAAATTTGTATGTGCCATCTCTAATTTCCAAATAAATTTCTCTTTTGTGTGCTCGTACCGCTCATGAAACGGTAGGGGGTGGCTGATATTTTTCCATGCTAGATGTGTTATTCTCAAGATGAGTGTTTATTCACTTGTCATTGCACGAGAGTACGGCAAAGGTATTAGGGATGCCCAGTCCCAAAATGAAAAATGAATTTACTTTATGTTGTCAAATAATAAATTCCTTGGAAAGTGTTGGTATGGACGGCACCCGTGGATTCGGTTAGCCGTGGAATGTGAAAGTATGGTGGAAAAAGGAATAAACTTTAGTTTCTGTTTGGGAACCGCCTATGATATATCTAGCATGGAAAGTATTGGGAACTACTCGATCGTTTTCGTTGACAGGAAATGCATGCCACCCAAAATGTTTTATCTCTACTTTTTTCGCTTTGAGCTCTGGCACCTCTACAAATCCCTACTTCCCTCTGCGAAGGGCCTTTCTTTTACTTTATGCGGTTTTTATTTTATTTTGAGTCTCCATCTTCTCTTATAAAGCACCAACTAAGGGCACTATGATCGTACTTGAGCATTGGGTGTAGCTAATATGCGAGTGTGTTTCATGAATGGATCAATGATTGAGCATAATGGGCTAGGGATAACTTGCTTTAGTGTTGATATTTTGAAAGACATGGTTGCTTGTTGATATGCTTGAGTATTGAAATCTTCATGTCAGAACTAGACTATTGCTTTGAATCATATAAAAGTCCAAATGTCCATGCTACAAAGAAAAGAATATGTGATGAACATGTTAGGCAGCATTCCACATCAAAAATTCTGTTTTTATCATTTACCTACTCGAGGACGAGAAGGAATTAAGCTTGGGGATGCTGATACGTCTCCAACGTATCTATAATTTCTTATTGTTCCATGATGTTATATTATCATTCTTGGATGTTTTACAATCATTTTATAGCAACTTTATATCAATTTTTGGGACTAACCTATTGACATAATGCCCAGTGCCAGTTGCTGTTTTTTGCTTGTTTTTTACTTCGCAGGAAATCAATACCAAACAGAGTCCAAACGCAGCGAAACTTTTTGGTGATTTTTTCTGGACCAGAAGACACAAGTTGGGCCAAGAAAGTACCCGAGGGGGGCTTCGAGGGGAGCACAACCCACCAGGGTGCGCCTGGGGACCCAGGCGCGCCCAGGTGGGTTGTGCCCACCTCGGCCGCCTCCCGCACCGCCTCTTTGCTCTATAAATACCCTGGACGTCCAAAAACCCTAGGGGAGTCGACGAAAAACAATTCCAGCCGCCGCAAGTTCCAGAAACCACAAATCCAATCTAGACACCATCACGGAGGGGTTCATCATCCTCGTTGGTGCATCTCGGATGATGTGTGAGTAGTTTATTGTAGACCTTCGGGTCCGTAGTTAGTAGCTAGATGGCTTCCTCTCTCTCTTTTGATTCTCAATACAATGGTCTCTTGGAGATCTATTTGATGTAACTCTTTTTGCGGTGTGTTTGTTGGGATCCGATGAACTTTGAGTTTATGATCAGATCTATCTTTTTATCCATGAAAGTTATTTGAGTCTTTTGACCTCTTATATGCATGATTACTTATAGACTCGTATTTCTTCTTTGAATTTTTGGTTTAGTTAGGCCAACTAGAACGATTTTTCTTACCATGGGAAGAGGTGCTTTGTGATGGGTTCGATCTTACGGTGCTCAATCCCAGTGACAGAAGGGGAAATGACCCGTATGTATCGTTGCCATTAAGGATAACAAGATGGGCTCTAATTCCTACATGAATAGATCTTGTCTACATCATGTCATCGTTCTTATTGCATTACTCCGTTTCTCCATGAACTTAATACACTAGATGCATGCTGGATAGCGGTCGATGTGTGGAGTAATATTAGTAGATGCAGGCAGGAGTCGGTCTACTAATCTTGGACGTGATGCCTATATAATGATCATTGTCTGGATATCATCATGATTATTTGAAGTTCTATCAATTGCCCAACAGTAATTTGTTTACCCATCGTATGCTATTTTTCTCGAGAGAAGCCACTAGTGAAATCTACGGTCCCCGGGTCTATTTTCCCATCATATACTTTCAGATCTATATTGTTATTTGCCTTTTTTATTTATTTGCATCTTTTATTTTCAGATCTATATTATCAAAAACCCAAAAATACCTCGCTGAATTTTATTTACTTTTATTCGCATCTATCAATTTATTACAACTTTCTCACGTCTGTTTGCCAATTTCTGGCGCTGCTACCCGAAAGGGATTGACAACCCCTTTTACACGTCGGGTTGCAAGTATTTGTTCTTTGTGTGCAGGTGCCGTTCATGTAGTGTTGCTTGGTTCTCCTACTGGTTTGATAACCTTGGTCTCATCGCTGAGGGAAATACCTACCGTTGCTGTGCTACATCATCCCTTCCTCTTTGGGGAAATACCGATGTAGTTCAAGCAAATATCAGTGCCGTAGAAGCAGAGCACGGTGATATGGTCTTCGGGCTTGTAAGCCCACATTGGGGCATCCCGTTGCTGGCAGGGGAGGAGGCGGCGGCAGAGCATCACTTGAACCACATTGGTCAGCTTGCCGCCGGCCTTTTTCATGCTGACGATGCGCTTCTGCGGCGACTCCACCTCTGTGGGTGATCCGCAGTCAAGGCCCTTCTTGGTCCATGAGGTTAGCCTCACGGGGGGTCCGGATCTGAATTTGGGAGCCGCCGCCTAGGCCGCGTCACGTGGCTCTGTGATGTAGAACCACTCCTTCTGCCAGACTTTGACAGTGTCTATGAATGTGCCCTCCAGCCACTCGACCCGGGCGAGCTTGCTGATCATCACCCCCCTCCCCCCCCCCCCCCCCCCCCCCCGCAATCCGCCTGCTGGCCTCGATGATCTTCGGCTTGACATTGAAGACTTTCAACCACAAGCCGAAGTGTAGCTGGACCCGAAGAAAAGCCTCGCAAATGACGATGAAGGCCGAGATGTGAAGAAAGGAGTTCGGGGCTAGATCGTGAAAGTCTAGCCCGTAAAAGAACATCAATCCCCTGACTAAGGGGTGGAGCGGGAACCCCAGTCCCGGGACAAAGTGGGGGACGAACACCACCCTCTCGCCGGGTTGGGGCGTAGGGACGACCTGGCCCTCCTCTGGAGCCCGATGGACGATGTCGGCTGGGAGGTAGCCAGCGCGCTTCAGGTCCTCGATGTCGTCGTTGGTGACGATGGAGGCCTCCCACTTGTCCTTAGCACCAGATCCAGCCATGGCCAAATTGAGGGAGTGGCTGGGAAGGAGTGCTTGAGGAGAGGTGGTTTGGGGCGCTGGAGCTCTATAGATTGGGAAAGTGATGGCGAAAGGAAAGAGAAGGCATACACAGATAGCGGTGGTTGTTTCCCTTTTATAAGCTACCGTAATTCCGAAGGTCCTTTTACTGCACCGCAGGCCTCGCCACTTCCCGAAATAATCGTGACATTAAGCGCGAGTGGGATAACCAAGATCATTGATCATATCCCTTAAAAAGGGGCACGATCTCCGCCTTGATGAGACGTGCCAATGGAGGTGAGGGAGTCCTGGATTAGGGGGCCCTCGGGTGTCCGGACTATTTGAGATGGGCCGGACTGATGGGCCGTGAAGATACAAAGCGGAAGACTTTCCCCCGTGTCCGGGTAGGACTCCCCTATGCGTGGATGGCAAGATTTGTGTCCGGATATGTAATTTCCTTCCTCTATGAACCGACTCTGTATAGAAGGAAATATGCCCTAGAGGCAATAATAAAGTTGTTATTTATATTTCCTTATATCATGATAAATGTTTATTATTCATGCTAGAATTGTATTAACCGGAAACTTGATACATGTGTGAATACATAGACAAAACACCGAGTCCCTAGTAAGCCTCTACTAGACTAGATCATTGATCAAAGATGGTTAAGTTTCCTAACCATAGACATGTGTTGTAATTCGATGAACGGGATCACATCATTAGGAGAATGATGTGATGGACAAGACCCATCCGCTAGCTTAGCATAATGATCGTTAAGTTTTATTGCTATTGCTTTCTTCATGACTTATACCTATTCCTTTGACTATGAGATTATGCAACTCCCGAATACCGGAGGAACACCTTGTGTGCTATCAAACGTCACAACGTAACTGGGTGATTATAAAGATGCTCTACAGGTGTCTCCGAAGGTGTTTGTTGGGTTGGCATAGATCGAGATTAGGATTTGTCACTCCGAGTATCGGAGAGGTATCTCTTGGCCCTCTCGGTAATGCACATCGTGACAAGCCTTGCAAGCAATGTGACTAATGAGTTAGTTACGGGATGATGCATTACGGAACGAGTAAAGAGACTTACCGGTAACGAGATTGAACTAGGTATGAAGATACCGACGATCGAATCTCGGGCAAGTAACATACCGATGACAAAGGGAATAACATATGTTGTCATTACGGTTTGACCAATAAAGATCTTCGTAGAATATGTAGGAACCAATATGAGCATCCAGGTTCCGCTGTTGGTTATTAACCGGAGATGTGTCTCGGTCATGTCTACATAGTTCTCGAACCCGTAGGGTCCGCACGCTTAACGTTCGATGACGATTTGTATTATGAGTTATGTGTTTTGGTGACCGAAGATTGTTCGGAGTCCCGGATGAGATCATGGACATGACGAGGAGTCTCGAAATGGTCGAGAGGTAAAGATTGATATATTGTAAGGTTATACTCAGACACCGGAATGGTTTCGGAGTGGTTCGGGTATTTTTTTAAGTACCGAGGGGTTACCGGAACCCCCCGGGGAAATATTGGGCCTACATGGGCCTTAGGGGAGAGGGGAGGCAGCCCACAAAGGGTGGCCGCGCCCCCCTCCCATAGGGAGTCCGAATTGGACTAGGGGAGGGGGCGCACCCCCTTTCCTTCTCCTCTTTCCTCTCCCTTCCCTATTTCCCCCTCCGGAGAAAGGAAAAGTGGGGGGGCCGAATCCTACTAGGAGTGGAGTCCTAGTAGGACTCCCCCCCATGGTGCGCCCCCTTGGTGGCCGGCCTCCTCCTCCCCTCCTTTATATACGGGGGCAGGGGGCACCCTAGAACACAACGGTTATTCTCTTAGCCGTGTGCGGTGCCCCCTCCACAGTTTACTCCTCCGGTCATATTGTCGTAGTGCTTAGGCGAAGCCCTGCGCGGATCACCGTCACCACGCCGTCGTGCTGATGAAACTCTTCCTCGACCTTCTGTTGGATCAAGAGTTCGAGGGACGTCATCGAGCTGAACATGTGCTGAACTTGGAGGTGCCGTACGTTTGGTGCTTGATCGGTTGGATCGCGAAGACGTTCGACTACATCAACCGCGTTAAGCTAACGCTTCCGCTTTCGGTCTACGAGGGTACGTGGACACACTCTCCCCCTCTCGTTGCTATGCATCTCCTAGATAGATCTTGCGTGAGCGTAGAAATTTTTTGAAATTGCATGCTCCGTTCCCCAATAGTGGTATCAGAGCCAGGTCTATGCGTAGATGATATGGACGAGTAGAACACAAAGAGTTGTGGGCGATAATAGTCATACTGCTAACCACCAACGTCTTACTTTGATTCGGCGGTATTGTTGGATGAAGCGGCCCGGACCAACATTACATGACCGCGTTCATAAGACTGGTTCTACCGACATGCTTTGCACACAGGTGGCTGGCGGGTGTCTGTTTCTCCAACTTTAGTTGAATCGAGTTTGACTATGGCCGGTCCTTGTTGAAGGTTAAAACAGCACACTTGACGAAAAATCGTTGTGGTTTTGATGCGTAGGTAAGAACGGTTCTTGCTAGAAGCCTGTAGCAGCCACGTAAAACTTGCAACAACAAAGTAGAGGACGTCTAACTTGTTTTTGCAGGGCATGCTGTGATGTGATATGGTCAAGACATGATGTGATATACGTTATTGTATGAGATGATCATGTTTTGTAAAAGTTATCGGCAACTGGCAGGAGCCTTATGGTTGTCGCTTTATTGTATGAAATGCAATCGCCATGTAATTGCTTTACTTTATCACTATGCAATAGCGATAGTCGTAGAAGCAATAGTTGGCGAGACGACAATGACGCTACGATGGAGATCAAGGTGTCAAGCCGGTGACGATGGAGATCATGACGGTGCTTTGGAGATGGAGATCAAAGGCACAAGATGATGATGGCCATATCATGTCACATATTTTGATTGCATGTGATGTTTATCTTTTATGCATCTTATTTTGCTTAGTACGGCGGTAGCATTATAAGATGATCCCTCACTAAAATTTCAAGGTATAAGTGTTCTCCCTGAGTATGCACCGTTGCGAAAGTTCTTCGTGCTGAGACACCATGTGATGATCGGGTGTGATAGGCTCTACGTTCACATACAACGGGTGCAAGACAGTTTTGCACATGTGGAATACTCGGGTTAAACTTGACGAGCCTAGCATATGCAGACATGGCCTCAGAACGCTGAGACCGAAAGGTCGAACGTGAATCATATAGTAGATATGATCAACATATAGATGTTCACCATTGAAAACTACTCCATCTCACGTGATGATCAGACATGGTTTAGTTGATTTGGATCACGTAATCATTTAGATGACTCGAGGGATGTCTATCTAAGTGTGAGTTCTTAAGTAATTTGATTAATTGAACTTAATTTATCATGAACTTAGTCCTGATAGTATTTGCATATCTATGTTGTAGATCAATAGCTCACGTTGTAGCTCCCCGTTTATTTTGATATGTTCCTAGAGAAAACTAAGTTGAAAGATGATAGTGGCAATGACGCGGACTTGATCCGTGATCTGAGGATTATCCTCACTGCTGCACGGAAGAATTATGTCTGTGATGCACCGCTAGGTGACAGACCTATTGCAGGAGCAGATGCAGATGTTGTGAACGTTTGGCAAAGCTCAATATGATGACTACTTGATAGTTTAGTGCACCATACTTTACGGCTTAGAACCGGGACTTCAAAACGTTTTGAACGCCACGGAGCATATGAGATGTTCCAAAGAGATGAAATTGGTATTTCAAACTCATGCCCGTGTAGAGAGGTATGAGACCTCTGACAAGTACTTTGCTTACAAGATGGAGGAGAATAGCTCAGCTAGTGAGCATGTGCTCAGAATGTCTGGGCACTACAATCGCTTGAATCAAGTGGGAGTTAATCTTCCAGATAAGATAGTGATTGAGAGAGTTCTCTAGTCACTATCACCAAGTTACTAGAACTTCATGATGAACTATAATATGCAAGGGATGACGAAAACAATTCCCAAGCTCTTCGCGATGCTAAAATCGGCGAAGGTAGAAATCAAGAAATAGCATCAAGTGTTGATGGTTGACAATACCACTAGTTGCAAGAAAAAGGGCGAGGGAAAGAAAGGGAACTTCAAGAAGAATGGCAAGCAAGTTGTCACTCCCGTGAAGAAGCCCAAAGATGGACCTAAGCCTGAAACTGAGTGCTTCTACTGCAAAGGAAATGGTCACTGGAAGCGGAACTGCCCCAAATACTTGGCGGATAAGAAGGATGGCAAAGTGAACAAAGGTATATTTGATATACATGTTATTGATGTGTATTTTACTAGTGTTCATAGTAGCCCCTGGGTATTTGATACCGGTTCAGTTGCTAGCATTAGTAACTCAAAACAGGAGTTGCAAAATGAACAGAGACTAGTTAATGACGAGGTGACGATGTGTGTTGGAAGTGATTCCAAGGTTGATAAGATCACCATCGCACACTCCCTCTACCTTCGGGATTAGTGTTGGACCTAAATAAATGTTATTTGGTGTTTGCGTTGAGCATGAATATGATTGGATCATGTTTATTGCGATACGGTTATTCATTTAAGTCAGAGAATAATTGTTGTTCTGTTTGCATGAATAAAACCTTCTATGGTCATACACTCAATATAAATGGTTTATTGAATCTCGATCATAGTGATACACATATTCATAATATTGATGCCAAAAGATGCAAAGTTGATAATGATAGTGCAACATATTTGTGGCGCTGCCGTTTAGGTCATATTGGTGTAAAGCGCATGAAGAAACTCCATGCAGATGGGCTTTTGGAATCACTTGATTATGAATCATTTGATACTTGCGAACCATGCCTCATGGGCAAGATGACTAAAACTCTGTTCTCCGGAACAATGGAGCGAGCCAATGACTTATTGGAAATAATACATATCGATGTATGCGGTCCGATGAGTGTTGAGGCTTGCGGCGGGTATCATTATTTTCTGACCTTCACAGATGATTTGAGCATATATGGGTTTATCTACTTGATGAAACATAAGTCTGAAACATTTGAAAAGTTCAAAGAATTTCAGAGTGAAGTAGAAAATCATCGTAACAAGAAAATAAAGTTTCTACGATCTGATCACGGAGGCGAATATTTGAGTTACGAGTTTGGCCTTCATTTAAAACAATGTGGAATAGTTTCACAACTCACGCCACCTGGAACACCACAGCATAATGGTGTGTCCGAATGTCGTAACCGTACTTTATTAGATATAGTGCGATCTATGATGTCTCTTACCGATTTACCACTATCGTTTTGGGGTTATGCATTAGAGACAGCTGCATTCATGTTAAATACGGCACCATCTAAATCCGTTGAGACGACACCGTATGAACTATGGTTTGGCAAGAAACCTAAGCTGTCGTTTCTTAAAGTTTGGGGTTGCGATGCTTATGTGAAAAAGCTTCAACCTGATAAGCTCGAACCCAAATCGGAGAAGTGCGTCTTCATAGGATACCCAAAAGAAACTGTTCGGTACACCTTCTATCACAGATCCGAAGGCAAGATCTTTGTTGCTAGGAATGGATCCTTTCTAGAGAAGGAGTTTCTCTCGAAAGAAGTGAGTGGGAGGAAAGTAGAACTTGATGAGGTAATTGTACCTTCTCTCGAATTGGAGAATAGCTCATCACAGAAAACAGTTCTCGTGATGCCTACGCCAATTAGTGAGGAAGTTAATGATGATAATCATGAAACTTCAGATCAAGTTACTACCGAACCTCGTAGGTCAACCAGAGTACGTTCCGCACCAGAGTGGTATGGTAATCCAGTTCTGGAAGTCATGTTACTAGACCATGACGAACCTACGAACTATGAGGAAGCGATGATGAGCCCAGATTCCGCAAAATGGCTTGAGGCCATGAAATCTGAGATAGGATCCATGTATGAGAACAAAGTGTGGACTTTGGTGGACTTGCCCGGTGATCGGCAAGCCATTAAGAATAAATGGATCTTCAAGAGGAAGACGGACGCTGATGGTAGTGTTACTGTCTACAAAGCTCGACTTGTTGCGAAAAGGTTTTCGACAAGTTCAAGGAGTTGACTATGATGAGACTTTCTCACCCGTAGCAATTCTTAAGTCTGTCCGAATCATGTTAGCAATTGCCACATTTTATGATTATGAAATCTGGCAAATGGATATCAAAAACTGCATTCCTTAATGGATATTAAAGAAGAGTTGTATATGATGCAACCAGAAGGTTTTATCAATCCTAAAGGTGCTAACAAAGTGTGCGAGCTCCAGCGATCCATCTATGGACTGGTGCAAGCATCTCGGAGTTGGAATATACGCTTTGATATGGTGATCAAAGCATATGGTTTTATACAGACTTATGGTGAAGCCTGTATTTACAAGAAAGTTAGTGGGAGCTCTGTAGCATTTCTGATATTATATGTGGATGACATATTATTGATTGGAAATGTTATAGAATATCTGGATAGTATAAAAGGATACTTGAATAAGAATTTTTTCAATGAAAGACCTCGGTGAAGCTACTTATATATTGGGCATCAATATCTATAGGGATAGATCGAGACGCTTAATAGGACTTTCACAAAGCACATGCCTTGATAAGATTTTGAAGAAGTTCAAAATGGACCAGTCAAAGAAAGGGTTCTTGCATGTGTTGCAAGGTGTGAAGTTGAGTAATACTCAAAGCCCGATCACGGCAGAAGATAGAAAGAGAATGAAAGTCATTCCCTATGCCTCAGCCATAGGTTCTATAAAGTATGCCATGCTGTGTACCAGACATATTGTGTGCCTTGCCATGAGTTTGGCAAGGGAGTACAATAGTGATCCAGGAGTAGATCACTGGACAGCGGTCAAAATTATCCTTAGTTACCTAAGAGGACTAAGGAAATATTTCTCGGTTATGGAGGTGATAAAGAGTTCGTCGTAAAGAGTTACATCGATGCAAGCTTTGACACTGATTCATATGACTCTGAGTCTCAATCTGGATACATATTGAAGGTGGGAGCAATTAGCTAGAGTAGCTCCGTGCAGAGCATTGTAGACATAGAAATTTGCAAAAATACAAACTGATCTGAATGTGGCAGACCCGTTGACTAAACTTCTCTCACAAGCAAAACATGATCACACCTTAGTACTCTTTGGGTGTTAATCACATAGCGATGTGAACTAGATTATTGAATCTAGTAAACCCTTTGGGTGTTGGTCAAATGGCGATGTGAACTATGGGTGTTAATCACATAAAGATGTGAACTATTGGTGTAAATCACACGGCGATGTGAACTAGATTATTGACTCTAGTGCAAGTGCAAGACTGAAGGAAATATGCCCTAGAGGCAATAATAAAGTTGTTATTTATATTTCCTTATATCATGGTAAATGTTTATTATTCATGCTAGAATTGTATTAACCGGAAACTTGATACATGTGTGAATACATAGACAAAACACCGAGTCCCTAGTAAGCCTCTACTAGACTAGCTCGTTGATCAAAGATGGTTAAGTTTCCTAACCATAGACATGTGTTGTCTTTCGATGAACGGGATCACATCATTAGGAGAATGATGTGATGGACAAGACCCATCTGTTAGCTTAGCATAATGATCGTTTAGTTTTATTGTTATTGCTTTCTTCATGACTTATACCTATTCCTTTGACTATGAGATTATGCAACTCCAAATACCGGAGGAACACCTTGTGTGCTATCAAACGTCACAACGTAACTGGGTGATTATAAAGATGCTCTACAGGTGTCTCCGAAGGTGTTTGTTGGGTTGTCATAGATCGAGATTAGGATTTGTCACTCCGAGTATCGGAGAGGTATCTCTGGGCCCTCTCGGTAATGCACATCGTGACAAGCCTTGCAAGCAATGTGACTAATGAGTTAGTTACGGGATGATGCATTACGGAACGAGTAAAGAGACTTGCCGGTAATGAGATTGAACTAGGTATGAAGATACCGACGATCGAATCTCGGGCAAGTAACATACCGATGACAAAGGGAATAACGTATGTTGTCATTACGGTTTGACCAATAAAGATCTTCATAGAATATGTAGGAACCAATATGAGCATCCAGGTTCCGCTATTGGTTATTGACCGGAGATGTGTCTCGGTCATGTCTACATAGTTCTCGAACCCGTAGGGTCCGCACGCTTAACGTTCGATGACGATTTGTATTATGAGTTATGTGCTTTGGTGACCGAAGATTGTTCAGAGTCCCGGATGAGATCATGGACATGACGAGGAGTCTCGAAATGGTCGAGAGGTAAAGATTGATATATTGGAAGGTTATACACAGACACCGGAATGGTTCCGGAGTGGTTCGGGTATTTTTCGGAGTACCGAGGGGTTACCGGAACCCCTGGGGGAAATATTGGCCCTACATGGGCCTTAGGGGAGAGGGGAGGCAGCCCACAAAGGGTGGCCGTGCCCCCCTCCCATAGGGAGTCCGAATTGGACTAGGGTAGGGGGCGCGCCCCCCTTTCCTTCTCCTCTTCCCTCTCCCTTCCCTATTTCCCCCTCCGGAGAAAGGAAAAGTGGGGGGCCGAATCCTACTAGGAGTGGAGTCCTAGTAGGACTCCCCCCCATGGAGCGCCCCCTTGGTGACCGGCCTCCTCCTCCCCTCCTTTATATACGGGGGCAGGGGGTGAGGGAGTCCTGGATTAAGGGGTCCTCGAGCGTCCAGGCTACGTAATATGGGCCGGACTGATGGGCCATGAAGATACAAGACAGAAGACTCTCTCCCTTGTCCGGATGGGACTCTCCTTGGCGTGGACGACAAGCTTGGCGTTCGGATATGAAGATTCCTTTCTCTGTAACCGACTTTGTACAACCCTAGTCCCCTCCGGTGTCTATATAAACTGGAGGGTTTAGTCCGTAGAGGCAATCATAATCAGACAGGCTAGACTTCTAGGGTTTTAGCCATTACGATCTCGTGGTAGATCAACTCTTGTAATACTCATATTCATCAAGATCAATCAAGCAGGAAGTAGGGTATTACCTCCATAGAGAGGGCCCGAACCTGGGTAAACATCGTGTCCCCCGTCTCCTGTTACCATCGACCTTAGACGCACAGTTCGGGACCCCCTACCCGAGATCCGTCGGTTTTGACACCGACATTGGTGCTTTCATTGAGAGTTCCGCTGTGTCGTCACTAGAAGACTCGATGGCTCCATCAATCATCCACAACGATGCTGCCTTGAGGGAGGTCTTTATCCCCGGCCAGATCTTCATATTCGGCGGCTTCATACTGCGGGCCAACTCGCTTGGCCATCTAGAGCAGATCGACAGCTACGCCCCTGGCCATCAGGTCAGGTTTGGAAGCTTGAACTATGTTGCTGATATCCGCGGAGACTTGATCTTCGACGGATTCGAGCCCATGGCAGCCGCTCCCTGCCACCGCGATGAACATGACCTAAATCTGTCATCGGACCATATCCGGGAGATAGCGCATGTAACTGCTCTGGCCCTAGATCCGGAGCAGATTGCGCCATCCGAGGACGGGAAGCTCAACCCCGCCACGGAAGCCGCAGACTCAGCCGCGTTGGAGCCGCACACAAACCCAACTTCGAACGGGATCTATGTGTCGGTGTACTAAGTATTGGGTCACTAGTACCCCGTACTTGTGCACGGGCAGTTGTAGCCATACTCGCGGCAAGGCTTGTCGGGGAACAGTTCGAGGTTGATTCATACCATCAAAGAAATCCTTAAGTCAGAAATATAAGGACCAGCAGATAAGAAGAGCTGGAATCCGAAGGCCAGCTTCCCCGGCAAGATCTTACCGGGGTGGCCGCGGAGCCCGGCAAGATTTGCGCCTTGGCAAGATTCGGCGCCCGGCAAGGCCTGGTGCCCGGCAAGATTCAGCGCCCGGCAAGATTTTGTTGTTGTGCCACCCCTTTGGCACAGCAACAAGCCCGACATTCTGGGTCCTTCTTTGGATGCGTGGCGATGCGCCAGTGGAGGAGAGCTTAAGCTGTGCTGATGGGATGGCCCCTTTTTCCATCCCCAAGAAAGTGAGGACACCTAAATGGACACCTCACGGTGCATTAAATGCGTTCGTCCTAATCCGTCAGGGGTTAGATATGATAGCCCTGTAGCTACTTTACACCTCAATGTATGTACATTTTGCCACTGTGGTGACCCCTTTGTGATATAAAAGGAGGCCCAAGGCAACTGCTACACGGGAGGAGAACTCTCGGCCCATTCTGCATGCGTAGCTGCTCTTTGAATGTACTGTTCATTGTAAGCGCTCCTGGAGCCTGGGCTCAAGAACACTGATAATAACACAAGGCAGGAGTAGGGTTTTACGCTGATTCAGCGGCCCGAACCTGGGTAAAATCGCCCCACGTCGATCATTGGTTCTGCTCTTCGCGCATACCTCTCCCCCCGCCGAATCGTAAAGGGGTCCCTAAGGATCCCATAGGTGTCGTACGCCGACATCTTTGGCGCGCCAGGTAGGGGGATTGAAGGTTGTGTGAACCTGATCTAGTGATCGGCGCCTTAGTTTCGACATCATCTTCATCATCATGCCACCCAAGAAGAAGAACGCTGCAGCGGTGCAGCCATCCACGTCCACTTTGCTTATGCCCTCGCATACGGGCGATGGCGTGGGTGCTGAAGGAAGAGGATTAGAGCCTCCACGGCGTTCCGGCGATCCAAGCCAAGCGAGCGGCGTCGTTCGCAGTGGCAGCGGCAACCCACACGCCGCTGGATCCAGGGACGGAGCTGTGTTGCCTACGGGTGGCACGACGAATTCCAGAGGTCGGAGGACGCCTTCTGGAACTCCCGTGCTGGCGCAAGCGTCACGACCTACCCAGGCCATGCACGACGAGCGACGCCATGGCGCTGGTGGTTCAGGGCGCCCTCATGAAAAGATTTCTGCGCATCGATCCCAAGATGCGCGGGGCCAGCATGCACACCGAGCTGCCGGCGGAGGTGGCGCGCGGTCGCGTGACCGTGACGGTGCTCCTTCTAACATGATTAGGAGTCAGAGCACCTCACGTTCCTCGCACCTGTCGCTGCCGCCTACGCCAGCGGAAGACTTGGCACGTGCGTAGTTGCTCCTCGATTTTCCTCCTGCTCCGGAGAAGATGGAGGAGTGGCGAGCTACTATCCAGAGCCTTATTGGATTTGCTAACAAAGATGAGCCACAAGAGGCAGGGCCTTCACAGCGACGGCCCATCGATACGGCGCGAGCCGATGTGGAGAAAATCGGAGGTGGTGCGACCACAGTGCACTCTCCTCCACGACACCAGCGGCGGTCGACAACCCAGCAGGTTGATCGCCGCGATGATGATTCCATGGCGTCGTCCGATCCGCGGATGCGCCTGGACCAGCGTCAAGTTCTCCGGGAACGAAGCAAAGAGGACGCTCGAACTACCATCGAGCGACGACGGGAAGCATGCTATCAATCTGATAAGCGTGCAGGGCTAGCTGTCGACGAGCCTTCGCCAGGGAACATAGGAGACTTGCCTTACGAGGTAGGGCCTCCAGCGTTTACCCGTGAGCTGCGGCAAGTCCAGTGGCCCAATCTCCGAACCTTCAAGCCAGAGGTCCCGGAGAAATATGACGGCAAGACTCATCCCTCGGAGTTCCTGAGCATCTACACCATTGCGGTGCAAGCTGCCGGGGGCCAAGATGACAAGATACTCACCAACTACTTCCCGTTGGTGCTCAAGCCCAACGTCAGGTCATGGTTGATGCATCTGCCAGAGAATTCTATTTCTTCTTGGTCAGATCTGTGCCATCAGTTTGTTGGCGCCTTCATTGGAGGCCACCAAGCTCCTGGCCAAGAGAGTGATTTGCATATCATCCCTCAGAAGGAGGGTGAATCCCTGCGCAAGTTTATGCAGAGGTTTAGTCGGGTGCAGTACAATATTCCTGACGTTCATCCTGCCGCTGTCATTAGCGCGTTTCACCAGAACATGCGTAACCGCAGAATGCAGGAAGAGCTGGCGATGAACAAAGTCAGGAGTATTGCCGAGCTTTACGCTTTGGCCGACAAATGCGCTCGGGCTGAAGAGGGGAGGAGACTCCCCGGCGAGGCTGTTGGCGCGGCGGACGAATCGGAAGATGAGGACGCCGCGACCCCGTCAAGTAAAGGCCGGCGGCGGAACAGGAAACGCAGAGGCAAGGCCATGCTTGCTGTCGAGGAATCCGGCAACCCCGGCGCTGCCAAGAAGGCCAAGGTTAGTGACCCCGGCAAGGATCTTGCCGGGTGCTCTTCCTGTCAGGCCTTGGCGGCGGCCGACAAGTCGGAAAGCTCCGGCAAGCAGTATTGCAAGATCCATCGCACCAAGGGCCACGATCTCCAAAACTGCCGGCAAGTTGAGCAGCTTGCCGAGAAACAGAGAGCTGAGTATGAAAGGCGGGATAAGGAGAAGGCCCATGATGGTGCTGAGGGGTCCGGCAAGAAACGCGGTGGCCGAGGAGGTCGCCGCGGCAAGACCAAGCAACAGAAGGACAGGCCCGCTCGAGGCCGAGATAAAGAAGAAGGTGATGACGAAGAAGACGATGAGTCAAGTGAGCAAGAATTCCAGAAGGCTACGGAGGCCATGTGTATCGATGGGGGCGCCTCGCTGCATTCTTCCCACCGCCAACTCAAGCAGTGGGTGCGGGAAGTCAATGCAGCGGAGCCATCACCAGATGCATGTAGGCCCCTGAAGTGGTCCCACACGCCTATCGTTTTCGACGCTGACGATCACCCCGATCACACAACTGCGGTCGGGTGCTTGCCATTGTTGGTCTCACCAACAATTCGCAACCTCAAGGTGACGAAAATGCTAGTTGACGGTGGGGCCGGAATAAACCTAATCTCACCGGATGTGCTCAAGAAGCTCCAAATTCCTGACGAGGACCTCGAAGAAACGGGTACGTTTCAAGGGGTCAATCCGGGAAGAACTCAGCCCAAGGGCAAGATTACGCTGCCGGTAACATTTGGTAGCGAGCTCAACTACAGGACTGAGAAGGTAGTGTTTGATGTCGCCAAGATCCCCATGTCATACAATGGGATCCTTGGTCGGCCAGCGCTGGCCAAGTTCATGGCGGCATCACACTACGCGTACAATGTTTTGAAGATGCCCGGGCCGTTGGGCGTCATTACTATCCATTCCGATAAGAAGGATGCGCTCATTTGTGCCGACCAACTTTACCGGGAAGCAGTTGCAGCACCTGCCGTCAAGGCATCTACTCCTGCCGCTGGAACTCCCGGGGGGAAGAAGAAGATGGGCAAGAATCTTGGCGTGAACTCCGGCAAGCGCACCTCCTCGGAGTGCTGCGCTTCCGTCGAGGATGCACCAGAGAGTTCCACCGGCAAGAACAAGAAATCCAAGGCTGCTCCGCCAGAGACCAAGAAGGTGCCCGTCAGGGAGGACGGAACGGGGCGAACTTTCACCATAAGTTCCACCCTAGATGACAAATAGGAAAGCGCGCTCATTGCCTTCTTGCGGGCGAATGTTGACGTGTTTGCATGGCAATCGTCTGACATCCTCGATGTTCCCAGGAAGGTAATTGAGCACCACCTTGCTGTCTGTCCCCACGCGCGGCCCGTCAAGCAAAGGGTCAGGAAGCAAGCCTTGGAGCGGCAAGAATTCATTGCCGAAGAAATCAGAAAGCTGGAAGCGGCAGGATTGGTCAGAGGAGTGCTTCACCCGACCTGGTTGGCCAATCCGGTTGTAGTGCGCAAGGCGAATGGGAAATGGAGGCTGTGTATTGATTATACAGATATCAATAAAGCCTGTCCAAAAGATCCCTTTCCCTTGCCGCGCATCGACCAGATTGTGGATTCCACTGCTGGTTGTGATCTCCTGTCCTTCCTTGATGCCTATTCAGGGTATCATCAGATTTTCATGGCGAAAGAAGATGAAGAGAAGACCGCATTTATCACCCCATGTGGTACGTATCGTTTTATACGAATGCCTTTCGGGTTGAAAAGTGTTGGTTCGACATTTGCGAGAGCAATTCAAATTGGTTTTGAGCCTCAACTCCATAGAAATATGAGGGCGTATATGGATGATATAGTGGTCAAAACCAAAGAAAAAGCGACGCTCATTCAAGATTTAGAAGAAACATTTGCAAATCTGCGCAAGATCAACTTAAAGCTCAATCCTGAGAAGTGCGTGTTCGGTGTTCCTTCCGGCAAGCTCCTTGGATTCTTTGTATCTTGCCAGGGAATCGAAGAGAACCCCGACAAGATCAAAGCTATTGAGCAAATTGAAGCGCCAAGGCGCGTTAAGGATGTGTGTCGTCTTGCCGGCTGTGTTGCTGCCCTAAGCAGGTTTATTTCCAAATCTGCTGAGTGCGCCCTACCCTTTTTCAAATTTTTGAAGAAGGCAGGTCCAATGAAATGGACTCCGGAGGCGGAGGCTGTGCTGCAAGATTTGAAGAAATACCTTTCCTCTTCGCCGACGCTAGTCGCGCCTAAACCACAAGAGCCGTTGCTGCTGTATCTAGCAGCGACAAATCAAGTGGTTAGTGCTGCACTAGTGGCGCAGAGAGAGGCCGAGGAGGAAGCGACACCAGCGGCGGGACCGTCAGATGACACGGCAGGATCTTCCCCGGCAAGGATTGATCCCGGCAAGACAGGATCTGTGCAGTCAGAAGAACCGTCGCAAAAGAAAAAGGTGGTGCAGCGCCCAGTTTATTTTGTTAGCTCTCTTTTACATGGAGCTAGGTCAAGATATTCTGGTGTGCAGAAGTTGCTTTTCGGCCTCCTTATGGCCTCGAGAAAGTTGCGCCATTATTTTCAAGCACATGAAATCACCGTCGTCACTCGCTTTCCGCTGCAACGGATTTTGCAAAATCCAGAAGCAACCGGCAGGATCATGGAGTGGGCGTTGGAATTGTCGAGCCTTGGCCTCAAGTTTGAAAGCACTTCGACAATTCAGAGCAGGGCCTTGGCGGAGTTCATTGCGGAATGGACCCCAACGTCGGACGAAGAAGTTCAAGAGACAACTCTCCCCGGCAAGGAAATCGATCAGCAATGGGTTATGTACTTTGACGGGGCTTTCTCGCTGCAAGGCGCCGGCGCTGGTGTGCTGCTTGTCGCACCCACCGAAGAGCACCTCAAGTACGTAGTCCAAATGCATTTTCCCCGGGAGAGTTCAACCAACAACACAGCAGAATACGAGGGTTTGCTTGCCGGTCTCAGGATCGCGGCAGATCTTGGTATCAAAAAACTCGTCATCAAGGGTGATTCATAGCTTGTCGTCAGGCAAGTTAACAAGAGTTATCAGAGTCCATTGATGCAGGCCTACGTAGATGAAGTGAGAAAAATGGAAGAGCGCTTTGACGATCTGCAAATGGAGCACGTTCCTCGTGCCGAGAACAGTATTGCCGATGACCTGTCAAAGCATGCCGCCCTCAAGTTGCCTGTGGAACCAGGGACTTTTGTGCTCCAATTGACTCAACCATCCGTGGCGCCATCAATGCAGCAAGAAAAGAGAAGAAAGTTGAACTCTGGTCAGTACTTCCCGGCAGAGCTCCCGGGAGCCGCCGGCAAAGAAGTTACCGGGATCGACATGCCTGCCGGGGAACAACAGGCTCCAGCAGGGCCTCAGGCCCTTGCTGTCGAGACAAATGTTCCCCCGGCGGAGGAGATGCCTTTAGTCCTAGCCGTCGAGCCTCAGGCTCCAGCATGGGCGCAGCACATTGTCCATTTCCTTCAGACAGGAGAACTCCCGGAGGAACAGGAAGAAGCGGAAAGAGTAGCCCGTCGGTCTGTTATGTACAAGTTCGTCGATGACGTTCTGTACAGAAAGAGACCGAACGGTGTGAAATTGAAGTGCATTTCCCGGGAGGATGGACTAGAGCTGTTGGCAGAAATACATGGAGGCATATGTGGCTCCCACATAGGGTCAAGAGCACTTGCCGGGAAAGCATTCCGGCAGGGTTTCTTTTGGCCCACCGCTCTCCAGGATGCAACTGCACTAGTCACCAAGTGTGAAGCGTGCCAGTTTCATTCGAAGAAATCGCATCAACCAGCTCAAGCTCTTCAAGCAATCCCTCTCTCCTGGCCATTTTCGGTCTGGGGGCTCGACATACTGGGCACTTTCCCCCGTGCTACCGGGGGCTTTGAGTACTTGTACGTTGCTATCGACAAGTTCACAAAGTGGCCGGAGGTGGAAGCAGTGAGGAAGGTGACAGCACAATCAGCCGTCAAGTTCTTTAAAGGGATAGTTTGCCGTTTCGATGTACCCAACAGGATCATCACTGACAACGGCACGCAATTCACAAGTCGCACCTTCCTGCAGTACGTCCAAGATCTTGGCGGCAAAATCTGTTTTGCCTTTGTTGCTCACCCGAGAAGCAACGGCCAAGCGGAGAGGGCCAATGCTGAAGTGTTGCGCGGTCTCAGGACCAGAACTTTTGACAGGCTGAAAAAGTGCGGAAGACGCTGGATTGATGAGTTGTCGGCGGTTCTTTGGTCAATCAGAACGACACCAAATCGAGCCACCGGCCAGACACCCTTCGCTCTGGTCTACGGAGCGGAAGCAGTTCTCCCCACGGAACTCATGTACGAATCACCTCGAGTGCTCGCTTATGATGAGCTTGAGCAAGAGCAACTACGGCAAGATGACGATGTGCTCCTTGAGGAGAATCATCTTCACGCTGCTGTGCGAGCTGCACGCTACCAGCAAGCTTTGCGCCGCTACCATAGCCACAAAGTTCATGCCCGAAGCCTTGAGGAAGGCGACCTTGTTCTTCGGCAGATTCAGTCCTCCAAGAATTCAAACAAGTTGACGCCGAAGTGGGAAGGCCCTTATCGGGTAGTACGAGTCACCAGGCCCGGCGCTGTCCGCTTGGAGACCGAAGATGGCGTTCCAGTGAGCAATTCCTGGAACATCGAACATCTTCGCAAGTTCTACCCATAAGGCGCGGTTGCCGGGGGCTCCCGGCAACCACCCTTTTGTACAAGTCTTGCCGGCAAGGCATGTAATCCTTTGTACAAAGCCAGGCGCAGATCCTGAGCCCAGATGTATAAATTTAGGTGTTGTACATTTCCTTATTGATTTCCATGTTCATATTTATATATATGCATGTTTGTCTAAGATGTTGTATGACACTTGATCCCGGTAAGTTCTAACGAACCGCCAAGGTTCCATATCTTTATTCTTTCTGTTTCTCAAAAGACAGAAGGATTCCTCGCGTGCACGTTTGCCGGGGGGGAAGGAAGATACGGGTACCAGTTGGCGATGTTCAGGATTGACGCTTGCCGGAGAAAGGACGACGACAGAAAGCTAAGTTCTAAAAACTTAGAGCAAGTTTCTCTTATTACAAAGTTATTTTCCTTAGACGATTCCGACATTTGTACGGAAAACCTGCACGCGAAGGAACCTTTGTCGTAATCGGTTGCGCCCTTATTTTGTTTCGAGTCCGCTCAACAATTTAAGTGGCTGCACTGAGAACGCCAAGGAGTCTTGCCGGCCGCTGCACCTCCAGCAGGCTGCTGAAGTCCCACACCCAGCGCTCGCGGCAGGTTGCGCGCCAGCAAGTTTTTCAATAGCGTAGGGTGAATTCCATACACAAAGGAATCAGACGAGGGAAATAGCATGCATGTACCCAAACATAAGCAAGTTATATTACAACAATGAGTTGCCGCGATTCTAATCTAAGACTTAATTGTCTTTGGCATGGAATGACGACGGCAAGGAAAGGTGGGGCAGTTAATCCCTGCGCTAGCCTTCGATCCTTTTGATGGAGTCCACCTTCTCGAGGATAGGCGCGACAAGCTCTTCAAGCGCTTCGAGATTTGCGTCCTTTGGTAGGTGGCCAAGCGCGTTGGAGAGGTCGATGCCGGGATTGTGGTGCGCCACCTTGATGAGTACTTTGCGGAGGACGGCTCGGCAAAGACGGCGGGTCTCGTTGGCCAATTGAGTCGCACGGTTAGACTGGAGCAACTTCAGGGCGTCAATGATGCTCTCGAAGAACATCGTCAACCTGGCACTTGAAGATATCCTTTCCTCGGATGAATATCGAAAATTTGACAGGCCCATGGTCGACAGTTCTGCCGTGAGTTTCTCCGCAGCGTTGATGAGGCGATCAGTCCAGATTGCCACTCCCTTTTCACAATCAGCTTGGGCAGCGGCAGTGCTCTTAAGCAGGTTCCTCTCTCCCTGGAGATCTTTGAGCAAGGCCTTCTCGCGGGCCCTGCCGGCCTCAAGAGAATTCCCCAACGTGGTCAGCTTCAATTCCAGAACGGCAATGGTTTCATTTGCCGAGGAGAGCTGCTTGGTTTTGTTGGACAGGGCAACTTGCATCTCCGCCAAGGAGTGGAGGGTTTTTTCCCTATCGCCTTTGAGCGTCGAGAGCTCCTTGCCGTGCTCTTCAAGATCTACTTCCAGTTTCTTTACCTTGTCGCTCAGCTCGTTCCTGGCGGCCTCTGCAGCTTCAGCAGCATCGACAGCCTCCTTGAGCTTGCCGGCGTGACTTACAGTCAGAGCTTCGAGCGCCTCTTTATGGTTTTGCTCCAGCTCCTGGGTCCACCGCGCGACAAGCTTCTCGATATCTTCATCTTTGCTGCGAAGCTTGGTGGCGAGCGCCTGCTCACGTGCGGCGAGATCTTCCTCGTGAGCATCAAGAGCAACGCGGCGCCCCGTCAGGAGGGTATCTTCGGCAGCAATTCTTTGAGTAGCTTCATCCTGCGCCTTTGCCATATCAGATTGCTTCAGGAGGATTTTTGTCCACTGTTGGCTCACTTGTTCCCGGCCAGCAGTCAGCTCTTGGAGGGCCTCGGCGTACCAGACTTGCATTTGTTCGACGCGCCTCTGGAAATCTGCTTCGGCCACCTCGACAACTGCCATTCTGGAATCCGCTTTCTCTTTCCGGGCGCGGTGGAGAGCCTGGAGCTTGCGGAAATTCTCGCCCATGGCCTGAAGGAGCTGATCCTCTTCAGATTTGCTGCTGCTAGCACTTGGATCATCAACAACCTTGAGCCCGACAGTGGCAATAATTTCTTCATCAAAGATTTCTCCTTCGACCGGTGCCCCAACGCTTGCCGTCCCCGACAAGTTGACAAACAGGTTCTCGCCAACCTTGAGATATTTGCTGAATGAGGGGACTTCGGATGTTGACGGTTGATCCTCAGCGACCGCCTCACCAGTAGCTGGGGGCTCCGTGGCCGGCGTAGCGCCTGGCGCTCCTGCGGCAGGGATGCCGTCAGCACGGTCACCAACCTCCTTGTCGCCCTCTTCAGCAGATTCCTTGGCGGGTTCCTCCTGTGCGGTCTTGGCGGCCTCATCGGCAAGAACATCACCGATCTCGACAGCGGCATCTTTGGCGGCCTTGCTGGTGGCGATCCTGTCTGCTTCGGTAGCAGCATCCCTGGCGGTCTCCTCGATGACAGCGTCGATGTCCATGTGTTCCATCACAGGGAACTCTGGAAGACAAAGGAGGGAAGCAGAATAAGATCAAGATTGAAGTTCGAAGGGATCAAAGAAAGAGAGATAAAGGAAAGAATAACAAGCGCTCTGAAGCAATCAGTTACCTGCGTCGAGTTGTTGAGAGGTGGCCTTGCCCCTCCCGGCAACTTCGCTTGCCGGGGAAAGGTTGCCGGTACTCGTGCTTGCCGGCTCCTCCTCAATCAAGATGGGCTCGTCGGCAGGATTCCTTGCCGGGGACGCGCTTGTGGGCGGTGTAGTCGATGAAGGCGGCACGACAGGGGCGTCTTCCAATGATTCTCCCTGTTGCCGTTCTTCTCCTGCAAGCCCAGAGATATCAGCGGTGAGAATAAAAACCTCAGTGCCCACCAGCGGAAGAAGAGTAGTGAACTTACGCTGGGGGCTGCATTGCGGGCTGAGCTCCGGGCTGACGACGACAGTTTCTGGCACGCTCGTAGAGGCTGCCGGGGGTTCGTCGCCCGTAGAAGTCTTTGCCCTCTTTGCCATCCTCTCCGCCAAGGTTTCTGCATCACTGCAGAGACAATACAAGCGGGTCAGTAAAATTGATCCAAGATTGGAGGATAAAGGCTGTGGTAAGGTACTCACTCTTCCTCTTCTCGCTCCAGACTAAAGCCGGAGATGTCGAAGTCGACCTCCGTTGCGATGTCTGAGTAGGGAGGTGGAGGAGGGGACCTAGGTCGCTTGGCTGTGGCAGGCGCCGGGGGCTGGCGTGTTTCCGTCACCTCAGCTTCAGGTGCGGCAGTGCGAGACACCCTTGCCGCCTCGGCAGGTGCCGCTGGTGTGGGTCTCGCACGCCGTGTTGGTTGCTGTCGAGCCCCTTGCCGCGGCGCAGCCTTGCCGGCCGCTTTCTTGCCGGGAGCCTCGCCGCTCGAGGAAGGCTGGCTTGCCGGGATGCCAGATGCAGTCTTTCGAAGAACACGTTTTGTCTTCTTCGGGGCTGGGAGCTCTTCTTGCAGCTCTTCTTCAGCTGTGTCCTCGTCGGACGAGCTCTCAGCAGCTGTGCTGCTCTGTTCCCCGCCAACTTTGTCCTTCCCGGCAGGTTTTACCTCCACCACTACCTCTGCATCGCTGGTTTCCCAATCTGTGAAGCCAGCGCTGCCGGCCTCCGCGGCAAGGTTTGCCTCCTCCGCCCTGGTGGCGATGTATGCCACCTCTTCATCGGTAGTGGCTCGGAGCAAATCTGTTTCTTCCCGGACGGCCCTCTCCGTCAAGTTATCAAAAAACTTTTGCGCTTCCTCCTCGGTCGGCTCGGCCCAAGTCGCGTCAAGGCCGTGGGCATTGAACATCGGCATGAAGGCGATGATTGACCCCAGAGCAGAGTTATTGCACAGAGGGACAATCCTTGCCGGCAACCGGTGCTTGTCGTCGCGCTGGAGCAGTTTTTGGCGGAGAGCGCTAAGTTGCATAACAGTCAGATTGTTGTTCAAGCCAGGGCGCAGCCTCATGATGTCCGCTGCGTTCTAGTACTCCCAAGCTGGTCTTCCCCTACTCTGTAGCGGGGCGATGCGGCGACGGAGGAAATCGAAGGCGATCATCTCCATTGTCAGCCCGGCAGCTTTCAGGCGGAGAATCCTGGTGGTGGCGATTGTGAGCTTCTCGTCTTCAGCGGCAAGACCGCTCCAGCCACTGCCGCGGACCACTTTCTGTCGCCGGGGCAGACAGAACGGATGAGGATCTGCTTCCTTGACCCAGCACCATTCAGCCCGCCATTCGTCCCACTTCTCACGGTAAACTCCTTCTGGGTATATTTCCTTATTCCAAGCCCTTGGAATCCAGGCGATGGAACCAGAGAGGGCCTCTCCTTTTTGGATTCGAGGGAAAAAGTAGTGGCGGAAAAGGGCAGTGTTGGGAATCACTCCGACAAAGTTCTCACAAAGGTGAGCAAAGATTGGCATGCAAAGAACCGCATTCGGCGTGAAATCGAGAAGATGGAAGCCGTATGTGTACATGATGTCGTTGAAGAAGTCAGAAAATAGGGGACAGAGCCCGCAATAGAAATATGCAACGAAAAAGGGGTATCTGTCTGACCCACTCTTGGAGCAAGAACCTGGAATTACGCGCGTGGCGGGGTGAGCCTGCGTCTCCCTCGCCCACATACACTGGTACCGCCTCTTCAAAGCTTCAGCATCGAGCGACGGGGCGAAGACGGCGTACTTCTTCCGCATCTTCACCAGCTCGCTCTTCGGGACATCGGCTTTCGCTTCCTTGTCCTTGCCTTTGCTGGTCTTGGGCGGCATGGCGACTGCGAGGGCGGAAGCCGGGGATGGAGCGAGCGTGGAGGCAACGAGCGGAAGGGGGAAAGATTTGCTCTAAGCTCGAGAGAAGGAAGGCAATGGCGGCGGCCAGATTGAGAAGAAGAGGGGGGTAAATAGGATGTGCTTCTGCGGCCTCTCCCTTTTTATGGGGAAGGAGCGGGGCCGCCTCTTTCACTCCCCAATGTGAATGCGCCTCGGCAGGCGTGTCGCAGTTGCAGCTTTTGATGCACGCTTCCCACGTCGCGCGTTCAGCGCGTGTAGTGGGGGGCACAGTAAACGGAATAATTACAAGCAGTTAATCCCCTGCCACGTGTGCCCGTGCACTGTTTGGGCCTAGCCCAACAACGCCTCACACTCGTGTGTGGCCTAGGCCCAGGGGCTCCTGTCGGTGTACTAAGTATTGGGTCACTAGTACCCCGTACTTGTGCACGGGCAGTTGTAGCCATACTCGCGGTAAGGCTTGTCAGGGAACAGTTCGAGGTTGATTCATACCATCAAAGAAATCCTTAAGTCAGAAATATAAGGATCAGCAGATAAGAAGAGCTGGAATCCGAAGGCTAGCTTCCCCGGCAAGATCTTGCCGGGGTGGCCGCGGAGCCCGGCAAGATTTGCGCATTGGCAAGATTTTGTTGCTGTGCCACCCCTCTGGCACAGCAACAAGCCCGACATTCTGGGTCCTTCTTTGGATGCGTGGCGACGTGCCAGTGGAGGAGAGCTTAAGCGGTGCTGATGGGATGGCCCCTTTTTCCATCCCCAAGAAAGTGAGGACACCTAAACGGACACCTCACGGTGCATTAAATGCGTTCGTCCTAATCCGTCAGGGGTTAGGTATGATAGCCCTGTAGCTACTTTACACCTCAATGTATGAATATTTTGCCACTGTGGTGACCCCTTTGTGATATAAAAGGAGGCCCAAGGCAACTGCTACAGGGGAGGAGAACTCTCGGCCCATTCTGCATGCGTAGCTGCTCTTTGAACGTACTGTTCACTATAAGCGCTCCTGGAGCCTGGGCTCAAGAACACTGATAATAACACAAGGCAAGAGTAGGGTTTTACGCTGATTCAACGGCCCAAACCTGGGTAAAATCGCCCCGCGTCGATCATTGGTTCTGCTCTTCGCGCATACCTCTCCCCCCGCCAAATCGTAAAGGGGTCCCTAAGGATCCCATAGGTGTCGCACGCCGACACTGTGTCACCGGAACCTCGGATTCGTCTCCGGCCACAGGTTCCAAACCGCGTGCATCCGCGCCCACCGAGCTCAATCGGGCGCCGATCATCGAGTTCAGCTCCGCGGACATCTTCCGGCACTCACCTTTGGGTGATGTGCTAAACTCATTAAAAACCCTCTCCTTAGCGGGGGACTCACAGCCGAATTATATCCGGTTTGAACTAGAGGCTGATGACGGAGAATTTTGCTTCCCACAAACTGCCCACTTCATTGCCACTATCGAAGACTTAACCAACATGCTCGATTACGACTCCGAAGACATTGACAGTATGGACGACGATGCCGGAGAGGAGCAGCCTCAAAACCCGCCGTTTACTGGGCGCTGGACAGCCACCTCCTCGTATGATGTGTACACGGTGGATACTCCCAAAGAGAATAACGGCGATAACGAGAAGGATCCAGTCGAGGATAAACCTCCTGAGACACAGCCAAAGCGCCGACGTCAGCGGCACCGCTCTAAATCACGCCGTGGAAAAGACAGCAATACCGGCACAAGAGAAAACAATACTCCGACGATGCCGAAGACAAAGAAGATCCCGTCGAGCCGACTTCCAAACAGGACGATAGGGAAGATGGGCAAGTCAGCCCTGACGAACAGGCCATAAACGAAGACTCGGAGGATAGCAACTATCTTCCACTCTCCGAAGATGAGGTGAGCCTCGGCAACGAAGACTTTATCGTGCCTGAGGAACCCATCGAGCAGGAGCACTTTAAGCGCCGGCTAATAACCACTGCGAGGAGCCTAAAAAAGAAACAGCAGCAGCTTCAAGCTGATCAAGACCTACTCAATTACAGATGGACTGATGTCCTGGCAGCCGAGGAATACGGACTCGAGCGTCCCATTAAACGTTACCCGAAGCGTAAATTGCTACCCCAATTCGACGACGAGGCACTTGAGCCCATGCCATCAACACGTAATGCGGCTGACCGACCACCACGTGGCTGGGACAAAGCGGCAACCCAAGCCGAACACCTGCCCATACTACCTCGCCGTAAAGGCAAAGACACTACAGCTCGGGAATACACATATGACCTGCGGCAAGACCTGGAGAACAGAGCAGGTCAGTCCAGATCGATCTATGGATCGCGGGGGCATGCCCTGGCGCGCAACGACGGCTATCAAGCCAGAAGTAACGAGCATAACCACGTCCGGGCCGAAAACCGCAGACAGACTACATCCGCACTACGTCACGACTTGGCCCGATATAGAGGCGCCGCACACCCCCTTTGCTTCATTGATGAAGTAATGGAACACGAATTCCCGGAAGGGTTTAAACCCATGAATATAGAATCATACGATGGAACAACAGATCCCGCAGTATGGATTGAAGATTTCCTTCTCCATATCCACATGGCCCGCGGTGATGACCTCCACGCCATCAAATACCTCCCACTAAAATTAAAGGGACCAGCGCGGCACTGGCTGAAGAGCCTCCCAGAGAACTCCATTGGCAGCTGGGAAGACTTGGAAGACGCCTTCCACGATAACTTTCAAGGTACATATGTCCGGCCTCCGGATGCCGACGACCTAAGTCACATCATCCAGCAGCCCGGGGAGTCAGCCAGGAAGCTCTGGACTAGGTTCCTAATTAAAAAGAACCAAATTGTCGATTGTCCGGACGCCGAAGCCCTCGCGGCCTTTAAACATAGCGTCCGAGACGAATGGCTTACTCGGTCAAGAAAAACCAAAATCCATGGCAGCCCTTACCGCTCTGATGACCCGCTTCTGCGTGGGAGAAGATAGCTGGCTCGCTCGTCGAAGCAATAGCACCAGTGATCCGGACACTACCGAAGTTCGAGACGGCAACGGCAAGCCACGACGCAATAAACACAAGCGTCGAAATAATAATGAAGGAACGCAAGACACGGAGGTAAACACCGGATTCAGCGGCTCCCAAACCGGTCAACGAAAAAAGCCATTCAAGGCAAACAGAGACGGACCATCCAATTTAGACAAGATACTGGATCGGCCCTGCCAGATTCATGGCACCCCCGATAAACCAGCCAATCACACCAACAGAAGCTGTTGGGTCTTCAAACAAGCCGGCAAGCTTAACGCCAAACACAAGGGGAAGGGGCCGCCTAGTGACAGTGATGACGAAGAGACTCGCCAACCGAACACCGGGGGTCAGAAGCAATTTCCCCCCGAAGTAAAAACAGTCAACATGGTATACGTGACACACATCCCTACAGAGGAGCGCAAGCGCGCACTACAGGATGCCAATGCCATAGAGCCAGGCACCCCAAAATTAAGCCAATGGGCGGCCTGCCCGATCACTTTTGATCGCAAGGACCACCCAGCCAGTATCCGTCATGAAAGTTCGGCAGCTCTGATCCTCGATCCCATTATCGATGGGTTCCATCTCACGAAAGTCCTTATGGACAGCGGTAGTAGTCTTAATCTACTCTACCAAGACACTGTCCGCAAAATGGGCATTGATCCTTCATGAATCAAGCCCACCACAGCTACCTTCAAAGGAGCAGTGTCCGGCGTAGAAGCTCGCTGCACGGGCTCAATTACATTGGAAGTCGTTTTCGGCTCGCCGAACAACTTTAGAAGCGAAGGCTTGACCTTCGATATTGTACCGTTCCGCAGCAGCTACCACACACTACTCGGGCGTACCGCTTTTACTCGTTTTAATGCGGTCCCACATTACGCCTATTTCAATCTTAAGATGCCCGGTCCACGCGGCGTCATCACAATAAACGGAAATACGGAATGCTCCCTCCGTACAGAGGAGCGTACTATGGCTGCTGCAGCCGAAGTACAAAGCGGCCTTATCAAGCCGCGTATCTCATCGGCCGTCAAGCCGCCAGTCTCTACTAAACAGAACCAATCAATCTCAGAGCTAGATTAGCAGTTCGGCCTCCGTCGTCCGCCCCATATAGCCGCGAAGTTTATACCGCGCATATATAATTATGCACTTAAAATACCATGGTCATCGGCGGAGGCACAGTACGGACAAGCCTACAATGCGGTCCGCACCCTCATAGTCTTTTTACTTTTTCTAACTATTTTTTATCCTTTACAACAGGTGATTCCAAGCCTGGTCATCTTACGGACTCTTTCTAAAGTTCGGCTTTGTATAAATCACCAAAGGCTATTCCTACTAAGGAGTCCTTTAACCGAGGCAAGGCAGCGCAGACGTGCGACAGGAGGTCCTAATGATTTTTGTAAGACCGCACTCTTTATTTTAAACCTGTAAAGTGCCTTTTTCCTCAGCCCTCGGCCCCCGGCATGTTAAATAGCCCGGGTAGGGGCATTTTAATCTATAGAATTGCGTTTGACGTATCAATCAGATTCCAGTGAACATAACCTGTATTCAGTATGCGCTTTTTCTACGTACTGAATTTTGCTTCTTCGGTTGTTTCACGAATGCACCTCGACACAAATTGCCAGGGGCTCGATACGGCAACACATGAGTTGCCGACAAGTCCGAACAGCTTTTCAGCACACTTCGGCGTCACGAGTTTGGCCTTATATGCATCAGCTCCAAATCATGTCTTTGGTCAATAGTTGGGTTGCCCGACTCCTGTGCTTACTACCTTACGTTCCGCTATATCGTCTAGGGTAGTAAAGGGAGAACTACTGCGATTGTGTCCTGGTTTATCCGGATGAGCACCTCAGTAGAGAAAGCCAAAAACTGACTGTCATGATGCGGCGAGAGCTGGTCAACCACTCGATGACTCATCAGAATCCTTCGCGATTCTTTCCGTATTACATGAAGGACCATTTTTCTGGTCACCTATGTAACGCACCGTATTCGGGTAAACGCGTACATACCAGGGGCTATATCGTAGACCCGCCGTCAAACTCCTATGGCTAAGTGAAAGTCTTAAAGCCCTATAGTCCGATTGCCTAGTTCGCCGCATTGACACCTCCTTCATCGACCAAGACGTTGGGTCAAGAGTTATCAAGTGCTTTTCCGAACACCCACGTATTATATGCGAGGGGGCTGAAGCCGACGACTGTTAAACTTTCAGATTATACGAAGAACGGCCGCACAGGAGGAACCAAAACTTTCAGGCAAAAGTATAAAAATATGGCCTTAATATATCATAATATTGTTTTTACAAATTTGGTATATTCACTCGAATATCATATCTTTCAAGCACTGACCCTCTATCAAGCGAGCACCCTCTAGGACATCCTCAAAATAATGCTCTGGCGTGTGATGGTCCTGGCCCTCAGGTGGACTCTTCGCTGCAATATCGGTGGCCTTCATCTTCGCCCAGTACATCTTGACGCGGGCAAAGGCCATCCGTGCACCCTCAATGCACGTTGACCGCTTAACAGCGTCGATACGCGGCACCGCATCAACAAGTCGCTGCACCAAACCGAAATAACTATTCGGAATTGGCTCAGTCGGCCACAGCCAGACCACGACGTCCTTCATGGCAGATCCAGATATCTTGTGGAGCTCGGCCCACTGGGCCATCTGTTCGTTCAGCAACAGCGGACGCTTCGGCATGCTGAATTGCGACCAGAAAAGCTTCTCCGTTGCACGTCCTTCTTGCGCTTGGAAAAACTGTGCCGCATCGGAGACACTCTTCGGCAAGTCCAAGAATGCGTCTGGAGAACTCCACATTTGATTAAGGGGGGCATACTTCGGATCGCCGAATTTAGTCTGTAATAAGAAAGGCTTACCGGCCGCTATCTCCCCAGCTTGCCGGATCTCTTCCCGAGCCGCTCTAGACTCGGACCGTGCTTCTCTCGCCTCTTGTAAGGCCTTGCCGAGTTTGACCATGCTGGCTTTGTTATCCTTCTCGAGGAATTCACATCGAACATTGGCATCCTTTAGCTCGCGCGTCATGGTAGATATTCTCTCCTCGCACTGGCTCCGAGCAGCCTGTTCGGCCTTTAACTCAGCAGCTGCCTTCTTGGCAGCCGCCTCACTCATCCTGGCTTGCTCCTTGGCCCGGGCAAGCTCAGCCCGTAGGGCCTCAACTGCGGCAGCATTATCTGCAGTTATGCATATCTCAGTATACTACTTTCAGCGTCATGCTCATATTATCATACTTACATATACTGATTGCCCCAAAAACATACCTTGCGCCTCGTCGAGCCGCCTGTTAATAAGTGTGAGGTCGTTATCCACCACATCAAGTTTCTGCTTCAGTCTTGCAACCTCTGTAGCTTGGGCAGTCGTCATGGATGAAATAGCATGTGTTCCAATCCATCAGATTATTTCCTGGGAATATCTTTTTTGATCCTCTGATCGCCTCCCTTTGGATGCCAACCAGAGTCTCAGGGGCTACTATCTATACACAGGTGCATTTTGCACATAGAAGTGCAATTAAAGATATTACATTGCATACCTCGAAGCCTCTTAGCAGGCTCAT
The DNA here is from genome assembly GCA_011799875.1 of Thinopyrum elongatum. Classification (NCBI taxonomy): domain Eukaryota; kingdom Viridiplantae; phylum Streptophyta; class Magnoliopsida; order Poales; family Poaceae; genus Thinopyrum; species Thinopyrum elongatum. The sequence goes on from CM022302.1 coordinate 470,581,681, forward strand.
GAAGGATTCATTCAATCCGCTTCTCGCGGACAGAATCCTCTCAACTACCGTACCCATTAAGGTACGATGTTCCTCTGAAACGGACGCATGTTGCAGCATGCCCGTCATCGTATCCGGCGCCCCCGGATCCCTGGGAGCGGCCGCGGGAGTACGGACTCCCTTCGAAAGAATATGTTTACCCGGCTCTAGAGTCGCCCCCGGCTGTAAACCGGATAGTCCGGGCCCTTTATTGTTGTTCCCCACAGGGTCCGCATGCCCCGGACTCTGGACGGCCGAAGTATCACCTTCGGGCGTAGTTTTCATTATCCCTCACACCGCTTGTTGGTCGGGAGAGATCCTCCGGGACAACACCTCGAAGTCGTCTGCCCTGTCGGGCGAGAAGGTCTGTGGAGGCGTCTCGCTTTCCATCATCTTCGGAAGAAGATCCCCCGAGGAGGAGGACTGTTGAGGAAGACTGCGTGCCGGACTGCAAACATATATTTTAAATGTTACCCTGGTAACCGGAAAGCAATGGGATATGTTTCGGACGCCCCTGTTCACTTACGATTCGGCTAAAGGCTTGTCCTTACGGAGGAACTGCGCGACAACGTCATCTTCTGAACCCGAGCCACCTGACAGGGACATCTTCCCTCGCTAAGGAGCCTTTGCTTCCAAATCTTCGGAGGCGGCCCTTTTCTTCCCATCGGGAGAGGGGATGTCAGTTTCTCCTTCTCTTTTGTCTTCAGAAGAGGGAGTTCCAATCTCCCCGGACATAGTGTCTGGTGTACCTTTAGAATAGAGGCCACCTTTGGCCTTCTTGCTCTCCTCTTTGTCCCCCTTCGCCGACACTTGGTATGGCGCCGGAGCCAGCATCCTTGTTAACACAGGATCTGCTGAGTCTTCGGGAAGAGGGGCCGAACACCTAATTTTTTCCGCCTTCTTGATCCAGCCCTGGTCGAAGATAGTTTTCTCAGTATATTGTTATGAGATATTTAACTAAGTTGTGTTCAGGAGTCGAGGGCCTACCGAGGTATCCGGATGGTTGCAGTCGAGGCCGATGTCCTCGGTAGTATCCGGCCACTATTTTCGGGTCCCGAAGAATAACTTCCACATTCCTTTGTGCGTCGTGCCAAAGAAGTGCTGAAGAGTCCGTGGTCCTTCCGGATTGAACTCCCACATGCGGAGGGGCCATCGCTGGCATGGCAGGACCCGACGGACTAGCATTACCTGGATCACGTCGATGAGGCCGATGTCCTTCTCGAGGAGGCTCCGGATGCGGCTTTGTAGCATCTGCACTTCGTCCATTGATCCCCAGTCCAGTCCCTTATTAATCCATGATGCAAGCCGTAATGGAGGGCCAGGCCGGAATGCAGGTGTAGCTGCCCACTTGGTACCCCGGGGTTCAGTGATGTAAAACCACTCCCGTTGCCATAGGTTGGAGGTTTCCGTGAAAGAGCCTTTTAGCCAAGGTGTGTGGGTGAGTTTGCTCACCATCACACCGCCGCACTCCGCTTGCTCCCCATTGACTACCTTCGGCTTCATATTAAAGGTCTTGAGCCATAAGCCGAAGTGTGGGGGAATACGGAGAAAGGCCTCGCACATGACGATGAACACCGAGATGTGAAGAAAGGAGTCCGGAGCTAGATCATGAAAATCTAGCCCGTAATAGAACATGAGTCCGCGGACGAAGGGATGGAGAGCGAACCCTAGCCCTCGGAGGAAGTGAGAGATGAATACGACCCTCTCGCCGGATCTGGGAGTAGGAATGACCTGCCCTTGAGCAGGGAGCCTGTGGGGGATTTCCGCGGTCAGGTATTTTGCCGCTCGGAGCTTCGCGATATCCTCCTCTGTGATGGAGGAGGCCACCCACCGGCCTTGAGGGTTGGGTCCGGACATGACTAGGAGGCTCGGAACAAATAAATTGAACCTTGGGTGCTAGAACTCGAGGTTGGAAAGGATGAGGAAAAGGGAAAGCGTAGAGGAGAAAGACGGGTCTGCGCCCCTTTATAAAGGCGATGAATATCAAAACGCCTCCTCCTAGGCCTCAAAACCTGCCTATTCCCAAGGAATCATACCAACGGGACGGTTGGATTACCCACGCCCATATTGATGAGGATCCCGTAATGAAGGGACACGATCTCTGCTGTGACAAGACGTACCACTGGAAACCGCATCTTAAAGCATGGAGCGGGAGGCTAAAGAACGGTTCGAAATAATGACCGTGCAGGAACGTGGGGTCGCGTTACAAAAGGTTGGTCAGCGGATTGGACTCGTGAAATATTATACTCTCTGCGGTTGTGTGTGGTACTTGTTTTGCGGAGCCGGACACGTTTTCTGTGCTCGAAGTCTGTTTTGTAGTATTTGGCGGAGGAACCCGCCTTGCAATGCCGAAGACAATCTGCACGCCGGACACATCGTCATTGAAGCCTGGTTCAGGGGCTACTGAGGGAGTCCTGGATTAAGGGGTCCTCGGGCGTCCAGGCTACGTAATATGGGCCGGACTGATGGGCCATGAAGATACAAGACAGAAGACTCTCTCCCGTGTCCGGATGGGACTATCCTTGGCGTGGATGACAAGCATGGCGTTCGGATATGAAGATTCCTTTCTCTGTAACCGACTTTGTACAACCCTAGTCCCCTCCGGTGTCTATATAAACCGGAGGATTTAGTTCGGTGCTTGATCGGTTGGATCGCGAAGACATTCGACTACATCAACCATGTTATGCTAACGCTTCCGCTTTCGGTCTACGAGGGTACATGGACACACTCTCCCCCTCTCGTTGCTATGCATCTCCTAGATAGATCTTGCATGAGCGTAGAATTTTTTTGAAATTGCATGCTCCATTCCCCAACATGTATAACCCTAGGACCCTCTGGTGTGTATATAAACTGGAGGGTTGAGTCCGTAAAGACAATCAGAATTCTCATAGGCTAGAGAGCTAGGGTTTAGCCATTACGATCTCGAGGTAGATCAACTCTTGTAACCCCTATACTCATCAAATACAATCAAGCAGGACGTAGGGTTTTACCTCCATTAAGAGGGCCCGAACCTGGGTAAACATCGTGTTCCCTTTGTCCCTTATTACCTTCGATCCTCAGACACACAGTTCGGGACCCCCTACCCGAGATCGGCCGGTTTTGACACCGACATTGGTGCTTTCATTGAGAGTTCCACTGTGTCGTCGGCAGAAGGCTCGATGGCTCGTTTGATCATCAACAACGATGCTGTTTTCGGGGAAACTTTCCTCCCTGGTCAACTTTTTGTGTTTGGCGGCTTCGCTCTGCATTCCAATTCAACTGGTCACCTTGAACAGATCGACAGCTACGCTCCTGGTCACCAGATCAGGTTCGGGAGCCTGAATTACATCGCTGATATCCGAGGAGATTTGATCTTCGAAGGATTCTCGGCCTCGACCGCCGCTCCTCATCTATATGAAGGAGGCCCATCGGATCCACCATCAGGCTCCGTTCAAGGATCAATCATCGTCCCTGCCCTGGCCTTAGATCCAGAGCAGACCACTCTGTCCGAAGACGGGAGTATGAACCCTGTCGATGTCAAAACCGGCGGATCTTGGGTAGGGGGTCCCGAACTGTGCGTCTAAGGTCGATGGTAACAGGAGACGGGGGACACGATGTTTACCCAGGTTCGGGCCATCTCTATGGAGGTAATACCCTACTTCCTGCTTGATTGATCTTGATGAATATGAGTATTACAAGAGTTGATCTACCACGAGATCATAATGGCTAAAACCCTAGAAGTCTAGCCTGTCTGATTATGATTGCCTCTACGGACTAAACCCTCCGGTTTATATAGACACCAGAGGGGACTAGGGTTGTAAAAAGTCGGTTACAGAGAAAGTAATCTTCATATCCGAACGCCAAGCTTGTCGTCCACGCCAAGGAGAGTCCCATCCGGACACGGGAGAGAGTCTTCTGTCTTGTATCTTCATGGCCCATCAGTCTGGCCCATATTACGTAGCCTGGACGCCCGAGGACCCCTTAATCCAGGACTCCCTCAGTAGCCCCTGAACCAGGCTTCAATGACGATGTGTCCGGTGCGCAGATTGTCTTCGGCATTGCAAGGCAGGTTCCTCCTCCAAATACTACAAAACAGACTTCGAGCACAGAAAACGTGTCCGGCTCCGCAAAACAAGTACCACACACAACCGCAGAAAGTATAATATTTCACGAGTCCAATCCGCTGACAACCTTTTGTAACATGACCCCATGTTCCTGCACGGTCATTATTTCGAACCGTTCTTTAGCCTCCCGCTCCATGCTTTAAGATGCGGTTTCCAGTGGTACGTCTTGTCACAGCAGAGATCGTGTCCCTTCATTACGGGATCCTCATCAATATGGGCATGGGTAATCCAACCGTCATGTTGGTATGATTCCTTGGGAATAGGCAGGTTTTGAGGCCTAGGAGGAGGCGTTTTGATATTCATCGCCTTTATAAAGGGGCGCAGACCCGTCTTTCTCCTCTACGCTTTCCCTTTTCCTCATCCTTTCCAACCTCGAGTTCTAGCACCCAAGGTTCAATTTATTTGTTCCGAGCCTCCTAGTCATGTCCGGACCCAACCCTCAAGGCCGGTGGGTGGCCTCCTCCGTCACAGAGGAGGATATCGCGAAGCTCCGGGCGGCAAAATACCTGACCGCGGAAATCCCCTACAGGCTCCCTGCTCAAGGGTAGGTCATTCCTACTACCAGATCCGACGAGAGGGTCGTATTCATCTCTCACTTCCTCTGAGGGCTAGGGTTCGCTCTCCATCCCTTCGTCCACGGACTCATGTTCTATTACGGGCTAGATTTTCATGATCTAGCTCCGGACTCCTTTCTTCACATCTCGGCGTTCATCGTCATGTGCGAGGCCTTTCTCCGTATTCCCCCACACTTCGGCTTATGGCTCAAGACCTTTAATATGAAGCCGAAGGTAGTTGATGGGGATCAAGCGGAGTGCAGCGGTGCGATGGTGAGCAAACTCACCCACACACCTTGGCCAAAAGGCTCTTTCACGGAAACCTCCAACCTATGGCAACGGGAGTGGTTTTACATCACTGAACCCCGGGGTACCAAGTGGGCAGCTACACCTGCGTTCCGGCCTGGCCCTCCATTATGGCTCGCATCATGGATTAATAAGGGACTGGACTGGGGATCAATGGACGAAGTGCAGACGCTACAAAGCCGCATCCGGAGCCTCCTCGAGAAGGACACCGGCCTCATCGACGTGATCCAGGTAATGCTAGTCCGTCGGGTCCTGCCGTGCCAGCGACGGCCCCTCCGCATGTGGGAGTTCAATCCGGAAGGACCACGGACTCTTCAGCACTTCTTTGGCATGACGCACAAAGGAATGTGGAAGTTATTCTTCGGGACCCGAAAACAGTGGCCGGATACTACCGAGGACATCGGCCTCGACTGCAACCATCCGGATACCTCGGTAGGCCCTCGACTCCTAAACACAACTTAGTTAAATATCTCGTAACAATATACTGAGAAAACTATCTTCGACCAGGGCTGGATCAAGAAGGCGGAAAAAATTAGGTGTTCGGCCCCTCTTCCCGAAGACTCAGCAGATCCTGTGTTAACAAGGATGCTGGCTCCGGCTCCATACCAAGTGTCGACGAAGGAGGACAAAGAGGAGAGCAAGAAGGCCAAAGGTGGCCTCTATTCTAAAGGTACACCAGACACTATGTCCGGGGAGATTGGAACTCCCTCTTCCGAAGACAAAAGAGAAGGAGAAACTGACATCCCCTCTCTCGATGGGAAGAAAAGGGCCGCCTCCGAAGATTTGGAAGCAAAGGCTCCTAAGCGAGGGAAGATGTCCCTGTCAGGTGGCTCGGGTTCAGAAGACGATGTTGTCGCGCAGTTCCTCCGTAAGGACAAGCCTTTAGCCGAATCGTAAGTGAACAGGGGCATCCGAAACATATCCCATTGCTTTCCGGTTACCAGGGTAACATTTAAAATATATGTTTGCAGTCCAACACGCAGTCTTCCTCAGCAGTCCTCCTCCTCGGGGGATCTTCTTCCGAAGATGATGGAAAGGGAGACGCCTCCACAGACCTTCTCGCCCGATAGGGCAGACGACTCCGAGGTGTTGTCCCGGAGGATCTCTCCTGACCAACAAGCGGTGCGAGGGATAATGAAAACTACGCCCGAAGGTGATACTTCGGCCGTCCAGAGTCCGGGGCATGCAGACCCTATGGGGACCAACAATAAAGGGCCTGGACTATCCGGTTTACAGCCGGGGGCGACTCTAGAGCTGGGTAAACATATTCTTTCGAAGGGAGTCCGTACTCCCGCGGCCGCTCCCAGGGATCCGGGGGCGCCAGATACGATGACGGGCATGCTGCAACATGCGTCCGTTTCAGAGGAACATCGTACCTTAATGCGTACGGTAGTTGAGAGGATTCTGTTCGCGAGAAGCGGATTGAATGAATCCTTCATGAGCCTGCTAAGAGGCTTCGAGGTATGCAATTTAATATCTTTAATTGCACTTCTACGTGCAAAATGCACCTGTGTATAGATAGTAGCCCCTGAGACTCTGGTTGGCGTCCGAAGGGAGGCGATCAGAGGATCAAAAAAGATATTCCCAGGAAATAATCTGATGGATTGGAACACAGGCTGTTTCATCCATGACGATTGCCCAAGCTACAGAGGTTGCAAGACTGAAGCAGATACTTGATGTGGCGGATAACGACCTCACACTTATTAACAGGCGGCTCGACGAGGCGCAAGGTATGTTTTTGGGGCAATCAGTATATGTAAGTATGATAATATGAGCATGACGCTGAAAATTGTATACTGAGTTATGCATAACTGTAGATAATGCTGCCGCAGTTGAGGCCCTACGGGCTGAGCTTGCCCGGGCCAAGGAGCAAGCCAGGATGAGTGAGGTGGTTGCCAAGAAGGCAGCTGCTGAGTTAAAGGCCGAACAGGCTGCTCGGAGCCAGTGCGAGAAGAGAATATCTACCATGACGCGCGAGCTAAAGGATGCCAATGTTCGATGCGAATTCCTCGAGAAGGATAACAAAGCCAGCATGGTCAAACTCGGCAAGGCCTTACAAGAGGCGAGAGAAGCATGATCCGAGTCTAGAGCGGCTCGAGAAGAGATCCGGCAAGCTGGGGAGATAGCGGCCGGTAAGCCTTTCTTATTACAGACTAAATTCGGTGATCCGAAGTATGCCCCCCTTAATCAAATGTGGAGTTCTCCAGACGCATTCTTGGACTTGCCGAAGAGTGTCTCCGATGCGGCGCAGTTTTTCCAAGCGCAAGAAGGACGTGCAACGGAGAAGCTTTTCTGGTCGCAATTCAGCATGCCGAAGCGTCCGCTGTTGCTGAACGAACAGATGGCCCAGTGGGCCAAGCTCCACAAGATATCCGGATCTGCCATGAAGGACGTCGTGGTTCGGCTGTGGCCGACTGAGCCAATTCTGAATAGTTATTTCGGTTTGGTGCAGCGACTTGTTGATGCGGTGCCGCGTATCGACGCTGTTAAGCGGTCAACGTGCATTGAGGGTGCACGGATGGCCTTTGCCCGCGTCAAGACGTACTGGGCGTAGATGAAGGCCACCGATATTGTAGCGAAGAGTCCACCCGAGGGCCAGGACCATCACACGGCAGAGCATTATTTTGAGGATGTCCTAGAGGGTGCCCGCTTGATAGAGGGTCAGTGCTCGAAAGATATGATATTCGAGTGAATATACCAAATTTGTAAAAAAATATTATGATATATTAAGGCCATATTTTTATACTTTTGCCTGAAAGTTTTGGTTCCTCCTGTGCGGCCGTTCTTCGTATAATCTGAAAGTTTGCCAGTCGTCGGCTTCAACCCCCTCGCATATAATACGTGGGTGTTCGGAAAAGCACTTAATCACTCTTGACCCAACGTCTTGGTCCATGAAGGAGGTGTCAATGCGGCGAACTAGGCAATTGGACTATAGGGCTTTAACACTTTCACTTAGCCATAGGAGTTTGACGGCGGGTCTACGATATAGCCGCTGGTATGTACGCGTTTACCCGAATACGGTGCGTTACATAGGTGACCAGAAAAACGGTCCTTCGTGTAATACGGAAAGAATCGTGAAGGATTCTGATGAGTCATCGAGTGGTTGACCAGCTCTCGCCGCATCATGACAGTCAGTTTTCGGCTTTTTCTACTGAGGTGCTCATCCGGATAAACCAGGACACAATCACAGTAGTTCTCCCTTTACTACCCTAGCCGATATAGCGGAACGTAAGGTAGTAAGCACAGGAGCCGGGCAACCCAACTATTGACCAAAGACATGATTCGGAGCTGATGCATATAAGGCCAAACTCGTGACGCTGAAGTGTGCTGAAAAGCTGTTCGGACTTGTCGGCAACTCATGTGTTGCCGTATCGAGCCCCTGGCAATTTGTGTCGAGGTGCGTTCGTGAAACAACCGAAGAAGCAAAATTCAGTACGTAGAAAAAGCGCATACTGAATACAGGTTATGTTCACTGGAATCTGATTGATACGTCAAACGCAATCCTATAGATTAAAATGCCCCTACCCGGGCTATTTAACATGCCGGGGGCCGAGGGCTGAGGAAAAAGGCACTTTACAGGTTTAAAATAAAGAGTGCGGTCTTACAAAAATCATTAGGACCTCCTGTCGCACGTCTGCGCTGCCTTGCCTCGGTTAAAGGACTCCTTAGTAGGAATAGCCTTTGGTGATTTATACAAAGCCGAACTTTAGAAAGAGTCCGTAAGATGACCAGGCTTGGAATCACCTGTTGTAAAGGATAAAAAATAGTTAGAAAAAGTAAAAAGACTATGAGGGTGCGGACCGCATTGTAGGCCTGTCCGTATTGTGCCTCCGCCGATGACCATGGTATTTTAAGTGCATAATTATATATGCGCGGTATAAACTTCGCGGCTATATGGGGCGGACGACGGAGGCCGAACTGCTAATCCAGCTCTGAGATTGATTGGTTCTGTTTAGTAGAGACTGGCGGCTTGATGGCCGATGAGATACGCGGCTTGATAAGGCCGCTTTGTACTTTGGCTGCAGCAGCCATAGTACGCTCCTCTGTACGGAGGGAGCATTCCGTATTTCCGTTTATCGTGATGACGCCGCGTGGACCGGGCATCTTAAGATTGAAATAGGCGTAATGTGGGACTGCATTAAAACGAGTAAAAGCGGTACGCCCGAGTAGTGTGTGGTAGCTGCTGCGGAACGGTACAATATCGAAGGTCAAGCCTTCGCTTCTAAAGTTGTTCGGCGAGCCGAAAACGACTTCCAATGTAATTGAGCCCGTGCAGCGAGCTTCTACGCCAGACACTGCTCCTTTGAAGGTAGCTGTGGTGGGCTTGATTCGTGAAGGATCAATGCCCATTTTGCGGACAGTGTCTTGGTAGAGTAGATTAAGACTACTGCCGCTGTCCATAAGGACTTTCGTGAGATGGAACCCATCGATAATTGGATCGAGGATCGGAGCTGCCGAACTTTCGTGACGGATACTGGCTGGGTGGTCCTTGCGATCAAAAGTGATCGGGCAGGCCGCCCATTGGCTTAATTTTGGGGTGCCTGGCTCTATGGCATTGGCGTCCTGTAGTGCGCGCTTGCGCTCCTCTGTAGGGATGTGTGTCACGTATACCATGTTGACTGTTTTTACTTCGGGGGGAAATTGCTTCTGACCCCCAGTGTTCGGTTGGCGAGTCTCTTCGTCATCGCTGTCACTGGGCGGCCCCTTCCCCTTGTGTTCGGCGTTAAGCTAGCCGGCTTGTTTGAAGACCCAACAGCTTCTGTTGGTGTGATTGGCTGGTTTATCGGGGGTGGCATGAATCTGGCAGGGCCGATCCAGTATCTTGTCTAAATTGGATGGTCCGTCTCTGTTTTCCTTGAATGGCTTTTTCCGTTGACCAGTTTTGGAGCCGCTGAATCCGGCGTTTACCGCCGTGTCTTGCGTTCCTTCATTATTATTTCGACGCTTGTGTTTATTGCGTCGTGGCTTGCCATTGCCGTCTCGAACTTCGGAAGTGTCCGGATCACTGGTGCTGTTGCTTCTACGAGCGAGCCAGCTATCTTCTCCCGCGCAGAAGCGGGTCATCAGAGCGGTAAGGGCTGCCATGGATTTTGGTTTTTCTTGACCGAGTAAGCCATTCATCTCGGACGCTATGTTTAAAGGCCGCGAGGGCTTCGGCGTCCGGACAATCGACAATTTGGTTCTTTTTAATTAGGAACCTAGTCCAGAGCTTCCTGGCTGACTCCCCGGGCTGCTGGATGATGTGACTTAGGTCATCGGCATCTGGAGGCCGGACATATGTACCTTGAAAGTTATCGTGGAAGGCGTCTTCCAAGTCTTCCCAGCTGCCAATGGAGTTCTCTGGGAGGCTGTTCAGCCAGTGCCGCGCTGGTCCCTTTAATTTTAGTGGGAGGTATTTGATGGCGTGGAGGTCATCACCGCGGGCCATGTGGATATGGAGAAGGAAATCTTCAATCCATACTGCAGGATCTGTTGTTCCATCGTATGATTCGATATTCATGGGTTTAAACCCTTCCGGGAATTCGTGTTCCATTACTTCATCAGTGAAGCAAAGGGGGTGTGTGGCGCCTCTATATCGGGCCAAGTCACGACGTAGTGCGGATGTAGTCCATCTGCGGTTTTCGGCCTGGACATGGTTATGCTCGTTACGTCTGGCTTGATAGCCGTCGTTGCGCGCCAGGGCATGCCCCCGCGATCCGTAGATCGATCTAGACTGACCTGCTCTGTTCTCCAGGTCTTTCCGCAGGTCATATGTGTATTCCCGAGCTGTAGTGTCTTTGCCTTTACGGCGAGGTAGTATGGGCAGGTGTTCGGCATGGGTTTCCGCTTTGTCCCGGCCACGTGGTGGTCCGTCAGCCGCATTACGTGTTGATGGCATGGGCTCAAGTGCCTCGTCGTCGAATTGGGGTAGCAATTTATGCTTCGGGTAACTTTTAATGGGACGCTCGAGTCCATATTCCTTGGCTGCCAGGACATCAGTCCATCTGTAATTGAGTAGGTCTTGATCAGCTTGAAGCTGCTGCTGTTTCTTTTTCAGGCTCCTCGCAGTGGCTATTAGCCGGCGCTTAAAGCGCTCCTGCTCGACGGGTTCCTCAGGCATGATAAAGTCTTCGTTGCTGAGGCTCACCTCATCTTCGGAGAGTGGAAGATAGTTGCTGTCCTCCGAGTCTTTGTTTATGGCCTGTTCGTTAGGGCTGACTTGCCCATCTTCCCTATCGTCCTGTTTGGAAGTCGGCTCGACGGGATCTTCTTTGTCTTCGGCATCGTCCGGAGTATTGTTTTCTCTTGCGCTGGTATTGCTGTCTTTTCCACGGCGTGATTTAGAGCGGTGCCGCTGACGTCGGCGCTTTGGCTGTGTCTGAGCAGGTTTATCCTCGACTGGATCCTTCTCGTTATCGCTGTTATTCTCTTTGGGAGTATCCATCGTGTACACGTCATACGAGGAGGTGGCTGTCCAGCACCCAGTAAACAGCGGGTTTTGAGCCTGCTCCTCTCCGGCATCGTCGTCCATACCGTCGATGTCTTCGGAGTCGTAATCGAGCATGTCGGTTAAGTCTTCGATAGTGGCAATGAAGTGGGCGGTGGGTGGGAAGCAAAATTCTCCGTCATCAGCCTCCAGTTCAAACCGGATATAATTCGGCTGTGAGTCCCCCGCTAAGGAGAGGGTTTTTAATGAGTTTAGCACATCACCCAAAGGTGAGTGCCGGAAGATGTCCGCGGAGCTGAACTCGACGATCGGCGCCCGATCGAGCTCGGTGGGCGCGGACGCACGCGGTTCGGAACCTGTGGCCGGAGACGAATCCGAGGTTCCGGTGACACAGATCCCGTTCGAAGTTGGGTCTGTGTGCGGCTCCAACGCCGCTGAGTCTGCGGCTTCCGTGGCGGGGTTGAGCTTCCCGTCCTCGGATGGCGCAATCTACTCCGGATCTAGGGCCAGAGCAGTTACAGGCGCTATCTCCCGGATATGGTCCGATGACAGATTTAGGTCATGTTCATCGCGGTGGCAGGGAGCGGCTGCCATGGGCTCGAATCCGTCGAAGATCAAGTCTCCGCGGATATCAGCAACGTAGTTCAAGCTTCCAAACCTGACCTGATGGCCAGGGGCGTAGCTGTCGATCTGCTCTAGATGGCCAAGCGAGTTGGCCCGCAGTATGAAGCCGCCGAATACGAAGATCTGGCCGGGGAGAAAGACCTCCCTCAAGGCAGCATCGTTGTGGATGATTGATGGAGCCATCGAGTATTCTAGCGACGACACAGCGGAACCCTCAATGAAAGCACCAATGTCGGTGTCAAAACCGGCTGATCTCGGGTAGGGGGTCCCGAACTGTGCGTCTAAGGTCGATGGTAACAGGAGACGGGGGACACGATGTTTACCCAGGTTCGGGCCCTCTCTATGGAGGTAATACCCTACTTCCTGCTTGATTGATCTTGATGAATATGAGTATTACAAGAGTTGATCTACCACGAGATCGTAATGGCTAAAACCCTAGAAGTCTAGCTTGTCTGATTATGATTGCCTCTACGGACTAAACCCTCCAGTTTATATAGACACCGGAGGGGACTAGGGTTGTACAAAGTCGGTTACAGAGAAAGGAATCTTCATATCTGAACGCCAAGCTTGTCGTCCACGCCAAGGAGAGTCCCATCCGGACACGGGAGAGAGTCTTCTGTCTTGTATCTTCATGGCCCATCAGTCCGGCCCGAGGACCCCTTAATCCAGGACTCCCTCAAACCCCACCGGACCCTCTCCTACTACGGAGCTCCCTGCCGGAGGCCTAGAGGTGACCATATTATCGGCAGGCCTGGAATCAAACAGGGCTCTCCCTGTCATCGGGAAGCCAGACTCACCTCCGAATGGTAACTCCAAACTCTTGAGGCCTGCGTCCATTGAGCACAGTCGGGCGGCGATTTCCGGACCCAGCTCCGCAGGCTCTCAGTCACCCGTCCAGCTATCGCTCCTAAACGAAGTTCTGGACTTAATGCGATCTCTCGCCATAATGGAGGTATCACTTCCGAACTACACCCAGCCCGGACTAGGGGCTGAGTGTGGGGAATTTTACGTCCCACCCACCATCCACTTGATAGCCACTGTCGAGGACTTAACCGACATGCTAGACTACGCCTCCGAGGACATCGACGGCATGGACGATGATGTCGGAGCCGAATCAGGCTAAAACCCACCCATCACTGGGCGTTGGACGGCCACTTCTACATACGACGTGTACATGGTGGATACACCCAAAAAGAAGGATGACGATAGCGCTCAAGACCCGATCGAGGACAAGCCTGTCGAAGCACCACCTAAACGCCGACGTCAGTGGCGCCGCTCACGACCACGTCGCGAAAAGGAAAGCAATACCGGCACCGGAGACAATGACACTCCGGAGAACGCCGAAGGCTCTGACCACCTCATCGAGCCTGCTGTTGAGCAGGATGAGTGGGAAGAAGGACAAGTCAACCCAGACGAACCTATCGATCATGAGGATTCGGAGGATAGTAATTATCTGCCGGCCTTCGAGGAGGATGTTAGCCTCGGTAACGAAGATTTTATCGTACCAGAGGAACCCCTCGAGCAAGAAATCTTCAAGCGACAGCTCATTGCCACTGCTAGGAGCCTGAAAAAGAAACAGCAATAGCTTCAAGCTGAACAGGATACGCTCAACGATAGATGGACCAAGGTCCTAGCCGCCGAAGAATACGGCCTTGAGCACCCAATAAAAAGCTACCCAAAGCGCAGGCTACTACCCCAATTCAACAACGAGGCCCTTGAGCCAGTTCCGTCAAGATACAATCATGCTGATGAACCGGACCGACCACCACATGGACGGGACAAAACGGCTAATTACGCCGAATACCAGCCCGCACCACCTCGCCGTAAAGGCAGAGAGGCAGCGGCTCTGGGCCACACGTATGACTTACGTCAGGACCTGGACAATAGAGCCAGCCAGACCAGATCAATCTACGGATCAAGGGGACGCGCTCCAACATGAGACGACGGCCGTCAAGCCTGGCGCGACAAGCATCACCAAGTTCGGGCCGAGAACCGAACACAGATGTCATCCGAACTCTGCCGTGATGTTGCCCGATATAGAGGCACCGCACACCCCATGTGCTTTACCGATGAGGTAATGCAGCACCAGTTTCCCGAAGGGTTTAAACCCGTAAACATTGAAGCATACGATGGAACGACAGATCTCGCTGTATGGATTGAAGATTTTCTTCTCCATATACACATGGCTCGTGGTGACGATCTCCATGCTATTAAATACCTCCCCCTAAAGCTAAAAGAACCAGCACGGCACTGGTTGAATAGCCTCCCAGAAAACTCTATTGGCAGCTGGGAAGACTTGGAGGACGCTTTTCGAGACAACTTCCAAGGTACTTATGTTCGGCCACCGGACGCTGATGACCTCGGTCACATAGTCCAGCAACCCGGAGAGTCAGCCCACAAACTCTGGACTCGGTTCTGAATTAAAAAGAACCAAATCATCGACTGTCCGGACGCCGAAGCCTTAGCGGCCTTTAAACACAGCGTCCGTGATGAATGGCTCGCCCGACACCTCGGTCGGGAAAAGCCGAAGACTATGGCAGCTCTTACTGCACTTATGACCCGTTTTTGCGCGGGCGAAGATAGCTGGTTGGCTCGTAGAAGCAACAGTACCAGCGACCCTGGCACCTCTAAAGCCAGGAATGGCAACGGAAGGCCACGATGTAACAAAAACAAGCGTCGGAACAACAATGAAGAAACTGAAGATACGGCGGTCAACGCCGGATTCAGTGGCTCTAAACCCGGTCAGCGGAAGAAGCCATTCAAAGGAAACAGAGACGGTCCATCTAATTTGGACAAGATACTGGATAGGCCTTGCCAGATTCATGGCACCCCCGACAAGCCTACCAATCACTCCAACAGAAACTGTTGGGTTTTCAAACAGGCCGGTAAGTTAAATACCGAACACAAGGGGAAGGGGCCTCAAAGCGAGGACGATGATGAGTCCCGTCCACCGAACACAGGGGGGACAGAAGAAATATCCCCCCGAGGTGAAAACAGTGAACATGATATACGTCACACATATCCCAAAGAGGGAGCGCAAGCGCGCACTAAGGGACGTCTACGCCGTAGAGCCTGTCGCCCCAAAATTCAACCCATGGTCAGCTTGTCCGATCACCTTCGATCGCAGGGACCACCCGACCAGTATCCGTCATGGAGGTTCGGCGGCCCTGGTGCTCGATCCCATCATCGATGGATACCATCTCACTAGAGTCCTTATGGACGTCGGCAGCAGTCTAAACATGATCTATCAAGACACTGTCTGTAAGATGGGCATTGACCCGTCAAGAATTAAGCCCAGCAATACTACCTTTAAAGGAGTAATACCCGGCGTGGAGGCCCGTTGTACGGGCTCCTTAACATTGGAAGTAGTCTTCGGTTCGCCGGATAACTTCCGAAGCGAAGACTTGATCTTCGACATTGTCCCTTTTCGCAGTGGCTATCACGCGCTGCTCGGACGAACTGCTTTTGCCCGCTTCAATGCAGTCCCACACTACGCTTACTTAAAGCTCAAAATGCCCGGACCGCGCGGTGTTATCACAGTCAATGGAAATATGGAGTGCTCCCTCCGTACTGAGGAGCACACCGCGGCCCTGGCAGCCGAAGTACAGAACGGCCTCATCAAGCCGAACAATTCATCGGTCACTAAGACACCTGACACTGCCAAGCAAGCCCGGTCCACTCTGCAGAACGACAGCTCGGTGAATACAGAGCTTGAATAGCAGTTTTGCCTCCACCGATCGCCCTATAAAACAGCGGCATGCGTACCGCGCGTGCATAATTACGCACTTAAAATACCTTGGGCAGCGACGGAGGCACACTGTGGAAAAGGTCTATAGTGCGGCTTGACCCTATTCGGACCTTAACCTTTTTTCTCTTTCTTTCTTTCTTTCTTTCTTTTCCTCTTTTGTACTACAAGTTCATTAAAAACCTACCTACCCTACGGTCGTGCAAGGCCCCTTTTTGAGGCCCCCCTTTTCGTATAGACGACAATCGACCTCTCCTCTCAAAGGATTTTTCACCAAGGGGAAACGGCGCAGACGTGCGGCAGGGCACCACTGGGGTCTTCAAGACTACCTTTTCTTTTAGGCCCTGTATAAAGCTTCCCCTCGTGTACAAACTCTTGGCATGTCAAATAAGCCTTGAGGTTCATGGCATTATCTGTAATAGCACGTCTTGACGTATTAATCAGGGTATAAAGGAAACAGTTGATCGCCAACTTTTGTTCAGTCTTGGTCTATTTTTCCATGTGTGATCCCTCCTTGCTTCAGATTGCCACATATGCTTTGTTCCGGCCTAAATGCCGGGGGCTCTATCCGGCCATGCATATTTTCAAAAGTACGAACACCTATAAGGTACTCTTCGGCGTCCCGAATATTGCATTATATGCATCAGCTCCGAATCATGTCTTTGGTCTATAGTTGGGTTGCCCGGCTCCTGTGATTACCACCTTACGTTCCACTAGTTCGACTAAGGTAGTAAAGGGAGAACTACTGCGATTGTGTTTCTGGTTCGTCCCGTCAAATACCTCAGTAGATAAAGCCGAAAACTGACTGTCATGATACGGCGAGAGCTGGTCAGCGATTCGGTGACTTAATACAAATCCTTAGTGATTTACCCCGTGTTATACGAAGGACTAGATTTCGCCCAGTCATGCGACAAAGGCACCCTAGTTCGGATTACCGCATACGCACTAGGGGCTGGTACTTAGCCCCACCATCAAACTCCTATGGCTAAGTGAAAGTAATAAAGCCGCATAGTCTGATTGCTTGGTTCATTGCGCGAACACCTCCTTTACGGACCAAGACGTTGGATAAAGTGTGATCGCGCGCTCCACCGAACACCCCCGTAGCATCTACGAGGGGGCTGAAGCCGACGACTGGCAAACTTTCAGAATTAAAATGGCCGCACAGGAGGAAAATAACTCAGGATAAAAGGCATAAATATATGACAAGCCTTGGTTCACAAAATAAAGTTTTTACAGCCCGGATACATTTACTCAAACATCACGTCCTTTGAGCATTGGCCCTCTACTATTCGGGCACACGCTAGGACATCTTCAAAGTATCTCTCCGGCTTGCGGTGGTCCTTGCCTTCGGGCGGGCCTGCAGTCGCGACGTCGGTGGCCTTCATCTTTGCCCAGTGCATCTTGACACGAGCAAAGGCCATCCGCGCACCCTCTATGCATGCCGAGCGCTTCATAGCATCAACTCGAGGTAGCGCATCGACGAGTCGCCTCACCAAACTGAAGTAGCTGCTAGGAATTGGTTCGGCTGGCTAAAGCCGGACTATGAGATCCTTCATGGCCAAGCCGGACACCCTATGCAGCTCCGTCAGCTGCTTCATCTGGTCGTTCAGGGGCGTCGGATGCTCCGGCGCCAAGAACTGTGACCAGAACAGCTTCTCGGTCGAGTTCCCCTCTTGGGCTCGGAAGAACTGTGCGGCATCAGTGGCACTCCTTGGAAGATCCGCAAAGGCGTCTGAAGAACTCCACAGTCGAGTGAGCAAAGCATATCTTTGACCTCCAAATACACTCTGCAAAAGACAAGGCTTACCGGCCGCTATCTGTTTGGCCTGCCGGATCTCTTCACGAGCACTCCGGGACTCGACCCGCGCCTCTTTAGCCTCCTGGAGGGCTTTGGCGAGTTTGGTCGCTTGGTCCGAAGTCTTCTCCTCCAAGGCCTCGTACTTGCGGATGGCATCCTTCAGCTCTTGCTCCACTTCGGCCACCCTATCTTCGTGCTGGCGGCGGGCATCCTGTTCGGTCTTTAGTTCCGCAGCCGGTTTGTCAGCGACTGCCTTATTCACCTTCGCCTCTTCCTTGGCCTGAGCAAGGGCGCTTTTGAGGGTCTCGACCTCGGCCGCGCCAACTACGCACATAATCACAGCAGTACATGAGTTAAACTCTGAATTTACACATCAGATATATGCTCAAACTCTTTACACGCATACCTTGCGTCTCGTTGAATCGCTTGTTGATGCGATCTATTTCATCATCAGCCAGCTTTAGTTTCCGATTGAGTTCGGAAACTTCAGCGGCCTGGGCGGTTGCCTCCAACAAGGAAGCCTGTCATACAATTGAAAAGTACGTCACCTCTTCCGAATACTATGTGATCCTCTGTTCGGCTTTTTCAAACCCAGACCGAGTCTCAGGGGCTACTATCTATGCACAGATATATCCCTTTATAAAAAGCGTCTAGAGCATTACGTTGCATACCTCTAAGCCTGTCAGTAGGATGGTGAAGGCTTTGTTCAACCCGCTCTTGGTGAACTGAACCTTCTCTACCACCACACCCATCAGGGTGCGGTGCTCCTCCATGATGGAAGCACGTTGTAGTGCTTCCCACAAGAGTATTCGGCGCCTCTGGATTAGTGGAGGCCGCCGTCGGAGCTGATGCTCCCCCTCCTTCGAAGGGGGCTGCTCGCCTGACTCCGGAGCCACACTGGTCTCCGGAATGATGTCCGGCTGGGGGCTGGATTGATCAGGGCCCCCGCCGTCGGTCGCCATGGGGGTCACCCCCCCATGTCTTCGGCAGCCGAAGTGTCACCCTCGGGCGCCTTCTTGGCAGCCTCGCTCGCCCCTCCGCGGCCAGGAGAGGTCCTTCGGGACAACACCTCGGTGTCATCCGTGGTGATTGACGAAGGGGCTCACGGTGGCGTCTTGCTCTCTGCCATCTCGGGCGGCAGAGAACTCCCTTCAGATAGTGAAGGGTTGGGGAGGTCGTGAGCAGGACTGAAAGACACATGGTGTAATATGTTATATTATAAAAAACATAAAGGACCGAAGACAAATAATAGCCCCTTTTGGTACTTACGATTCGGCCAGGGGCTTCACCCTGGGAAGTCTCTTGGGGACTGGTTCGGCCTCCGAATCTGAACCATCCGAGAGGGCTATCTTCCCCCTCTTGGGCGCCTCCTCCTCCGGGTCTGTGGAGGCCGCCCTCTTCTTCTTCTTCCCCCTAGGAGGGGAGTCGCTTTCCGCTTCCTCCTCCTCTTCTTCCTCATCTCCCTCGTGGGAGGAGAGGACTTCGGTCTCTCCGGACACTGCATCCGAAGGGCCCTTGTGGCGGAGACCGCCTTTTGCCTCCTTGCCCTTTTTCTTCTTGACCTTCTTCTCCGGTGCCTGATAGGGCGCCGGGACCAGCATCCCTGTCAGTTGGGGTGTGGCCGGGTCTTTAGGCAGTGGTGCCGGACACTTAATCAGCTCCGCCTTCGCTATCCAGCTCTGTACGAAGGACAGAAAATTCATTATGTCTAAAACTTATTGACCGAATAGATATTCGGGAAAATCATACTTACCGGTGTGGCCGGATTCTCGATGTCAAGACCGATGTCTTCGGTCTTCTTCGGCCACTTTTTTTGGGCCTTGAAGAGCAGCTTCCAGATGTCTTCGTGTGTTGTGCCGAAGAAGCGCTTCAAGGTTCATGGATCTTCCGGATTGAACTCCCACATGGGAGAGGGCCGGAGTTGGCAGGGAAGAATCCGGTGGAAGAGCATCACCTGAATCATGTTAGTGAGACTGGTGTTCTTGCCTATCATATTGGTGATGCGCTTTTGCAGCATCAACACTTCCGCCGTGGATCCCCAATCCAGACCATTAGCGGTCCACGAGGTAAGCCGCGTAGGGGGTCCGGATCTAAACTCAGGACTAGCCGCCCACTTGGCGTCGCGGGGTTCGGTGATGTAGAACCACTCCTGTTGCCACACCTTGACGGTCTCCACGAAGGCCCCTTTGGGCCACACGGCATTGGGGAGCTTGCTTACCATGGCGTCACCGCAGTCCGCATGATGCCCGTTGACCACCTTCGGCTTCAGATTGAAGACCTTGAGCCATAGGCCGAAGTGTGGGGGGATGCGGAGTAGCGCCTCGCACACGACGATGAACGCCGAGATGTGGAGGAAAGAATTCGGGGCTAGATCATGGAAATCTATCCCGTAATAGAACATAAGGCCCCGGACGAAGGGATGGAGGGGAAACCCTAGTCCGCGGAGGAAATGGGGGATGAATACAACCCCTTCGTCGGGCTCCAGAGTGGGGATGACTTGATCCTTGGCAGGGAGCCTGTGCGCGATCTCCGCGGACAGATATCCCGCCCCCCGGAGCTCCTTGATGTCCTTCTCGGTGACGGAGGAGGCCTCCCACTTGCCCTTTGAACCAGATCCCGACATGGCTGGGGAGGCTGGTTGCGGTGGGAAAGATTGAAGTTTGGGCGCTAGAGCTTGAAGATGGGAAGGCAGGAGAAGAAGGCGTGGGGAAAAAGAGGGATCTTTATCCTCTTATATAAGCAGTGAATATCAAGCGCCCCTCCCCCCCTTCAAGCCTTAAAACTCGCCTGTTCCCAAGGGGTCGTGCGAAGGGCACGGTTGGATTACCCAAAACCGTATTGATGAGGATCCCGTAATGGGCGGGCACGATCTCTGTTTTGACAAGACATGCCAATGGAGGTTGTGCCTCGAAACGCGAAGCGGGAGGCGTGAAAACGGTTCGAAATGTTAAGAGGCCAGACGTGACGTTTCGCCAAAAAAAGTTGTCAGTGAAAAGACACTGTTCTGTTTGATATCTTGCCTTCGCGGCTAAGGGTTGTAATAATTATACAGAGCCGGGTATAGTTCTTTTGTTCAAAAGATTGCTTTGAAGTATTCAGGAGGAGGAACCCGCCTTGCAATGCCGAAGACAGTCCGCGTGCCGAACATATCGTCATTGAAGACTGGTTCAGGGGCTACTGAGGGAGTCCTGGATTAGGGGGCCCCCGGGTGTCCGGGCTATTTGAGATGGGCCGGACTGATGGGCCGTGAAGATACAAAGCGGAAGACTTTCCCCCGTGTCCGGGTAGGACTCTCCTGTGCATGGATGGCAAGATTTATGTCCGGATATGTAATTTCCTTCCTCTATGAACCGACTCTGTATAACCCTAGGCCCCTCCGGTGTGTATATAAATTGGAGGGTTGAGTCCGTAAAGACAATCAGAATTCTCATAGGCTAGACAGCTAGGGTTTAGCCATTACGATCTCGAGGTAGATCAACTCTTGTAACCCCTATACTCATCAAATACAATCAAGCATGACGTAGGGTTTTACCTCCATTAAGAGGGCCCGAACCTGGGTAAACATCGTGTTCCCTTTGTCCCTTGTTACCTTCGATCCTCAGACACACAGTTCGGGACCCCCTACCCAAGATCGGCCGGTTTTGACACCGACAGGAGGAGCTGCCTCGAACCGCGCATCGAGTTCTCACAACGGTTTGGCGTTTGTGACCGGCCGCGACCTTTCGCCGAAAGTTGTCAGGCGAAGGCACTATTCACACTTGGGCGGTTGGCCTTCGAGGCTAAGCAATATCAATAATTCGGATTCCGGATACAACCTAATTGAGCACATAGCCAAACTTAGCCAAGCAACTTTTAGAGGCTTGGCCAAGGGGGATTGCTTCGAACACACAGGGGGAGAAGAACTCACCCGCAAGCCGGAGACTTCAGGTGCGCGAACTCTGGGAGTTATGAGATACCGGCGTTGGAGGCTAGTTCGGGGGCTACTGAGGGAGTCCTAGACTAGGGGGTCCTCGGGCTGCCGGCCTATATCTTATGGACCAGATAGGTGGGCTGTTAGACGATTACCACAAGGCCGAGCTATAAGGCGACTCCGTGTCCGGACGGGAAACCCTCGAAGTCTTGGTGTGTCCTCCAAGTGAAGATAGAAGATTCGGCATGTTTATTCCCTCGCTGTAACCGACCATGTGTAACCCTAAAACCCCTGGTGTCTATATAAACCAGAGGGTTTTAGTCCGTAGGGGCTAGAACAACAACCATCATCCTACTCGCCTAGAGTTTAGTTCATCTGACCTCGTGGTAGATCGACTCTGTAATCATCCTATACACTTCAATATAATCAAGCATGACATAGGGTTTTATCTCTTCGAGAGGGTCCGAACCTGGGTAAACATCGTGTCCTTCGTCCTTTGTTCCACATTGATCCAAGATCCACAACTCGGAACCCCCTACCCGAGATCCGCCGGTTTTGACACCGACACTTACCTCAAAGCCTTCCACAAGGCCGAGGAAAACTTTCATAATCCCACCCTCTGCTGACCGGAATTTCGAAAGGGTCGTGCCAAGAATGTGCGACAGTTGGTGGCCAATGTGCGACGTGATGGTGCGGCGGGCATTCATGGCCTGTTGTACTACATCTCGGAGGAAAGGAGGGATTACCAGGGTGAAAACCTTCTCTGTCTCTGCCAGGCCGACGGCGGCAGCGCACATGGGTGTCGTTTCCTTCTTGAAGGCGTTGCCGCGGTTACTCTTTGTCCTCCATATTGCCTCGAGGGAAACCTTGATCCCTGGATCAGGTGATGGCAACGCTTCGGTGTGGTGCCCTTCCCAAGGGCGCCGCCTTGGAGCACTCGGTTTGTCGTACACGGCTTTGTCTCTTCGTGGTGATATGTTCACGGTTGAGAGATCCGGACTTCAAGCGGCTTTCACCTGTAGTTTGATTGGAGTGGTATGGGGCAGTGTAGTTGTTCCTAAACACAAACACCCTTGTATCTTGCCTTAAGTGCGTGTGTGACGGTGTTGAACTGTCTGAATTGAGTTGTATGTAGGTCAATACTTTGTGTATAAAGCGGGACGCGGGTCTTTTTATAAAACCTTGGGATCGTCATGCAGGCATATATAGTTCCCTCTCCTTGCCCTGGTATATACACCTCTCGTCCTCTCTGCCGCAGGGGCGTGCAATGCACGGCCTCCACTTTGGAGACGAGCGACTGTAGCTGATGAAGACCTATCGCGGCAGGCTAAACCCGATGTGCTACCCATAAATCTCGCATTTATGTATGCTACGTACGCATGATAATAGGGTGCGAGAAGTGTTGTGGTACGTGCATGGTGCAGAGCAGGTGCTCTTGGTGTTTGCTCCGTATGTGCTTGTCCTTGGCGTACAGCGGTACATGCATTCTACTACCACCTTAACCGTCGTCCTGGCCAGTACACCTTGCCGATCACGTGATGCAGGAATTTGCTCCATCCGTATCGCCGTGCGGGTCAACGTACAGTAAGTACTCCACTCGTTTTTATTTATTCTGCTTATTAGTTTTATCCTAACTTAAATTTATAAATATCGATCAAGTTTATATATTAATTTATACAATGCTAAATCAATGCCATTAAATTCATCATTGAGTTTTTTTTGTATCATATACACTTGTTAGTGTATTTTTTAAAACAAACTCGGTCAAACTTTATAAAATTTTACTTAAGACAAAACTGGAGTAATATACAGAGTGTTCCCGCAAAAAAAAAAACTAATATACAGAGTGAATAAAAAACATAGGAACAAAACTAACTAATGTGCAAAGTACTCGTACATGTTAGCTTAACCATCGTTGGGTTAACGGAACTAGTAGTAACTTCACGTACGAGAAAAAATGGTACGAGCTCAGTACATGCTAAGCTTCGCCCAATGTATGAATGGTTCGATCTGTAGTGCCGGACAGACATCGTACGAAGGAAACAGAGGAACGCATAACACTGTTCCTGATCTATCTCTATCTAATACTAATAAATTAATGAGTTGCGCACTAAATCAGCAGAAGAAGGGAAACAAGACTAGTCGTCTTCCGTTCGAGCACTCTCTGGTAAAAACAATTCTAAGATCATGGTTGGAACATGCTATGTTTGTGGTGTTTAGCTGGAGGCCAATTCCTGGCACGCCTAGTTTAGGCGAGTTCCTGGCACACCTTTGGCAAGATAACCAACATATGCGGTGTTGAGTTGAATTTTGCAGCGCGGGTAGGTGAGAGAGGTAGGCAAAGACGAGCGAGATAGAGGCAGACAAGAGTGACAGATCAACCAAGTGGCCCGGGGGAAGATACATACACGACGAGTGACCAGCACTGCCCGGCGCCGCCATTAATGGCGCCTCCCTGCTCTACTCCGATCCACGGCAAAAAGTGAGCGGTGCGCGCGCTGCCAAAAGCCCAGGCGTCGTCGTCCAAGCATATATAGCTCCCTCTCCATACACCTCTCGTCGTCTCTGCCGCTCGAGCATGCAATGCGCGGCCTCCACTTTGCAGGCGAGAGACACTGTAGCTGATCAAGGCCTAGCGCGGGAGGCTGCCACATCCACTACCCCCCGGCATGCTTCTGCGACGCATTACTGTTGAGCAAGTCGCCTCGAACAGCACGCGCGCGCGGGGACAACCTCTCGAATCTTGATGCTGCTCGACTGCTCGATGGTAGCCATGATCGGCAGGCATTCAACTCTCGCCGCCGGAGCCCAGCTTTTGGCGCATGCATGCACCATGCGCGCATGGCCGGCCGCCGTGCCATGCGCTGCTCCGTCGCCGATCCAGGGGTCCGGCCAGGATGCTCCTTTCCTGGTTGACATTTCTCCGGACGTAGGCAGGAGATGCGATGCAGTTGTCGCTTTCGACTCTTCGACTGTCCTCCGGACGGGCGGCCACGCGGCTGCATGATCTGTACTAGAACGCACTGTTCGCACGACTCTCCGACTCCACTGTGAGCTTCAGATTTTCTACTGTGCGCCATGGGCAGCAGTCAACAGCTGCATGCATATGCTCTGCTCCCTACTTCGGTCATTTACTTCGTATTCTAGACAGAGGATGGGCACGGACGCCGGGCGATAGGTCAATGGGATCGAAGGATTCGCGCTGATGACAAAAAAATATGTATGCAACCAGGAGATACGAGCCATGCATGTCACGATCGCCTCCACGATCTAAGAATGTAAGAAAAATGCAACTTCCAGAAAATCAACTGAAAATGGGGATGACTC
The DNA here is from genome assembly GCA_011799875.1 of Thinopyrum elongatum. NCBI lineage: Eukaryota > Viridiplantae > Streptophyta > Magnoliopsida > Poales > Poaceae > Thinopyrum > Thinopyrum elongatum. The sequence goes on from CM022302.1 coordinate 470,606,493, forward strand.
ACGACCTCGATTTCTCCCTCCGGATCGAGCAAGCGTGCGTGCGTGCGTGCGTGCACAGTGTACTTATCACTCGGAAAAAAAGAAAAGCCCGGGGATAAAAAGGCCCCTGTCCGGTTCTCTTCAACGGTGATGCGAGCTACATGTGGAGCAGATTCGGATGCACAGCGTGCTAGGGTTTATATTCTATCTGCGGAAACGAGCGAGAAGATCTGAGATGCCGCGTGCGTGCCGCGACGGGCCGGCCGTACGGGGGATGGGAGGAAGCCACCAGAGCTGTTTCCGTCGGATCCAAGAAGATGTAGACGCCCCCGCCAACCGAACCCGCCATGACCCATGAGAGATCTTAGCTAGCTCGCCATATATTGTTTTTCCCGCGTACTACATTCGCTTTAGTGGTTAAAATTATTGGGACACAGATCGTATTTTTGTAGTAAAGGGGCAAAGGATAATAAAGTGGAGGAGCTCGAGTGGGTTTCGGCCGCCCAGCAGAGAGAAAAAAGAAGACGAAAGTCGGTCTGAAACCAGAGTGAGGAAAGGGAGAAGGGGACAAAGGAAATTAACCTTTCGCCCTCGGCTTCTTTTACGGGTTTGGATCGTCGTCCCCGTGGAAAAAAAATCTCTCTTTCGTTGTCTGGGGGTCTCACCCAACCACCGGCTGCTTTCACGGGCATCCGATTCGCCCAAGTGCTCCACCTCTGCACCATTTCTTCTTCTGTTTCTTCACATAATTATACTCTGGTGAACGTCACGAGATTGGGCCTGGTACTAGCTAGCTAGCGATTATTGGTACTGGATCGGAGCTGTGGAGGGGAAAATGCAGCGGAAGGGGAGGAGGAGTCCGGCCGGCACGCGACTCATGGGTCTCGCAGATCGCTCCGTGCGTTGATGATAGATAGAGGCGTGTACCGATCTGGTGCGACGTAGGCACATAATTAGGGGCGTACGAAAAGAAGGAGCAAAGTCTTTCGGGACACATGGAATTGTCAGGGGAGCAACGTGTGTGTGCTCGATGCCAGCACGTCGATGCGGGACAGATGAGGCGGGTCGCCCAAGCAATGTTGTGGTGACTGTTTCGGTGGGGGGTGGGGCGCGGCGGCTCGACTCGATCGGTCGGTGCCAGGCGCGGGCGCGAGCGTGGCGATCGGGGCGCGGATCACGTGACTCTCTGCTGCTGCTAGATCGTCGTGCGGCAATGGGAGGATGACCCGCTGGCTACGGTGGCCGAATTGACCTACGTACGTGTGCCCCGGTCCGTAACTTGGTTGCGCCGTGCACCTCGCTGGTTCAAAGATGCTGCTGTTTCTTTCGCGATCGACCAGGTGGTAATCACAATTTCTTCCCCTTCATTGACGTATACAAAACCAGGGTGCTCAACTAGAGGGTATAGAGAATCGATCGAAACTAATATGCATACGATACTAAAATTGTACGAGTATGCATGGACGGCTTGATTGGCAGTGTCGTACAAGAATCGGACACTGTGTTTCGTATGCATATAGCAGCGCTCATTGAGCGTAGCTCCTTTGGTCGAGAAAAAAAAAACTAGAGGGTGGAGAGGGGACAGGATGCAACAACCCAACTCGTGAAGAGCAGGCTACAGCTTGTGTGACCTGGATTCACGACTGAAGTGGGAGAGGAGGAGTGGGAATCGGGTTATGGCATTACGGCTCCGGAGCAGGAATTGGTTGTAGGATTAGCGATTCCAATCCCATACCCAGCCGAGCTTGAACACCCGTATACCAGGAATCGCATTCCCACCCTGTCCTCCCATACCGGAATACAAATCCCATTCCTATTATCTGATTCCATCCCGGGATACAAATCCCATTCTCTGGTTCCGGACGTAATTCAATCCCATAGGCAGTGATTCCAGTCATAATTTATTCCCATCGGCTGCCAACGCAGGCAAACACCAACAACCCAGGAATTCGATTCCAGTTCTGTGTTTCCGTGCCAAATCCAATCCCACGAACGCAAAACATGACACGGTCTCTTGTTTGCTCGGTTCTCACAAAGAGCAGAGCCTACCCTTGGGCAACCCATGAACGTTGGGTGCATTGGGTCTCAGTGCAATCTCTATGTTCAGCATTCAAAAACTTATGCTGAAATTTGAAACGGCTTGACAATATTTTTACCGCGTGTAGTATCTATGAGACTAGCCCGGCGTCGGATGTGATTGCACTGGAAACAACATTAAATTATGTTACATTTTAGGCAGCCATATACATACAATGATCTAACACATTGATGCATAAATGTACGAGGATCTGACGGTTGGGATATATTTAGACATCGTCTGTGAACATTGATGACTGTGATATGATAATTATAAAGATTTAACGGACGTGATATATTTAGATACAATTCTGAAAAACCCATCAATGGCAATAAGTACAATTATTTTTTGCCGGTGGATAATAAGTACAATTATAAAGGTCTAGTTGCCGTATATATATTTAGGTATGAAGAGTGACAGGGGCAGATAATATTTTGAGGTATGTCTGATGTTGATAGCTAGAACAACAAAAGCTTGAAGCTTTCACCAATGGCAACACGTGTATAGAGTGACCGTAGAAAGGTTTAAGGCATGACAAAGACCAAACCTTGCGAGATTGCTGCCTCTATCCCTGGGCGGTAATTGAGTCGACGGATGTTTTCCTTTTCGTGATAATTTGTGTCAATCTTTTTTTTCTGTCATATCGTGAATTCAGTACGGAACATATCCAGATAAACAAAATTTGTAGCTTTTATAATGCGTACTCCCTCCGTATCAATATTTGAACTGCAGAAACGTCTTACATTCTGGCACAGTAGTAGTTCAAAAAACATGTGTTTGAAGTTGAGATTGAATTTCCGGGGGCGTAGATACGTGTCGGGGTACGACACCTATGGGGTCCCGAGAGACCCCTTTACGATTCGGCGGGGGGAGAGGTACACGCAAAGAGCAGAACCCGTGATCGACGCGGGAGGTTTTTACCCAGGTTCGGGCCGCTGATCAGCGTAAAACCCTACTCCTGCTTTGTATTCTTATTGATATTCTTGAGCCCAGTCTTCAGGAGCACTCGCAATGAACAGTACGTTCAAAGAGCAGCTACGCATGCAGAATGGGCCAGAAGTTCTCCTCCCCTGTAGCAGTTGTCTTGGGCCTCCTTTTATATGCTCAAAGGGGTCTCCATAGTGGTAAAATGTACATACATTGAGGTGTAAAGTAGCTACATGGTATCATACCTAACTCCTGACGGATTAGGACAAGCGCATTTAATGCACCGTGAGGTGTCCGTTTAGGTGTCCTCACTTTCTTGGGGATGGAAAAAGGGGCCATCCCATCAGCACCGCTTAAGCTCTCCTCCACTGGCGCGTTGCCACGCATCCAGAGAAGGACCCAGAATGTCAGACTTTGTTACTATGCCGAAGCGGTGGCACAGTGGCGAAATCTCGCCAGGCGCCGAACCTTGCCGGGCACCAAACCTTGCCGGGCGCCAAGCTTTGCTGGGAACCAAGCCTTGCCGGGCGCCGAGGCTTGCCGGGCGCCGAGGCTTGCCGGGCTCCACGGGCCATCCCGGCAAGGATCTTGCCGGGGAAGCTGGCCTTCGATTTCCAGCTTTGCTTATTTGCTGATTCTCAGATCTCTGACTTGATGATTTCCTTGATGACTTGAATCGACCTCGAGCTGATCCCGGCAAGCCTTGCCGCGAGGACGACTACAACTGCCCGTGCACAAGTAAGGGGTACTAGTGGCCCAATACTTAGTACACCGACAATACGGGAAATGAGAAAGTATGCATACGGGTATCTACAGTTTTTGCTAACTTTTGACGGTGAAGTACATATGTACACACCGAAGCCTCGTATAATAAGCTAGTATAAGAAAAAGCTAGTATAAGAAAAAAAGTAGACATGTACACGTCGTCCCGTCGATTGCACGGTGTACCAGGTACGCGCCCGCGATTTAGCCAGGCACGCCCAACAAAAAATGGCCCGAGCCCGGATCGGATGCGCCCGAACGCAGCAGCGCGCGACCCCTCAGCCTCGGTGCGAAGTTACTCCTCGGGTCGGGCCAGGTTTGACCGCCAGAAAGCAACCGTGCTGCGCTGCTGGACTACCGGAGGCTGTGCCCGTGCCTGCGCTGCGCCTGTCTTCGGTACGCTTTGCAGGCATGCGGCAGCAGGAGCACAGGCAGGCAGCCGCGCGCGGAAAGACGGAACTGCCCCTCCCCCACGGGCCCCACCACCCGGACGCGTCCGCTGCCCCACATGGTCACCCTCACATGGCGCGCGCGATGGCCGAACCGCCCGGTTCCGTGCCACCGCCCCCGGCCCGGCCCGGCCCCATCCGTCGTCCCACATGGCCTGCGCAATGCCTGAACTGCCCCTCCCCACGCCTTGGCCACATCTCCGTTGGCGCCAGCGCCTGCCGCTGATAGAAAATTGCCGGGGTGGTGGCCGCCTGCCACATGGCATATGGGCCGGGTCGTGCCACCGAGGCGCTTTCCTACGTGTAATCCTCCCCGCCCCTTTTGCGTCCGGGGGCTCGGAGTTCTTCATGTTTTGTATCTAGTCTATACGATTTTATTTTTTGTCTGGATATCTAGTTCGTACGATTTGCAGCGAGGGCCCTGCTTTTCTCCAGATTTGTGGAACCACGCGTGGCAATTCGAGTTAATCAAACGTAGTCTGCAGGGAGGGGCCTGCAGTTAGCGAAATCTGCGAATCTCGCATGTCAATTCAGTTCTTTTTTATAAAGCCCTCTGACCTTTTGCAGAGAGGGGTCTGCGGTTTTTCGAATCTGTGGATCCTCACATACGAGTCATATCCCACATAAAGTATATCGCTGGAATCACATTTGAAGTAAGTTTCCGATGATACATCTTTTACATATACACAATTCTTTATATTTTATTAGTTAAATTAAGTCAAAACAGACTCAAATTATGATGAACCAAAACAAAGGAAGTGCTAACAAGAATTCAACAATCTACGTCTTCTAGCAAACACTTGCAGGAAGTGTGAACATAGACACAAGATGTAGTGGAGGCGGTTGATACCCAGGAAATTGGAATCTGGCCAAGAGTGCCAGCATTGCTCGATGACAGCATCCACATTGGCTTGTACCCAAATACCTGTCCAAATCCCTTCGTCTTCTTTAGCAACAACACTAAGACACAGCTGCTTGGATATAGATGCACTATAAACAACAGTTCTGCAAACACATGGCTACCCATGATCAAATTTTTGTTCCTGGCAAAAGAAAAACACTATAGCCAGGGACTGTCATAACAACAAATATACCTTTAAAATTTCTTGTACACAATCTCCAGGTTTTCTTTATTATGAATCGGCGGATCTTATTCTCGATGGGATTGCCGACGTGCATCGTCCAATCTTGTTTCATAATAAAGAAAACCTTGACGAAGTGAGCACGACGGTGGACCCTACCAGTGATGAAAAGTTTAAGTAGATACTATTTCTTAGCGTAGTTAAATTCAGTAATCGTCTTGTCAGTGCCATAAATTGTGGGTTTATGATCAAGATGTGTGAAGTGATGAAGCAACAACTTAAAGTTTCATCGTATAGATTTTACCAACTGTGTATGAACGCTTGTTATATGTCAAGAATTGAAATATTATGTGGTTAATAACAACCTTTAATTGTCTAACACATAACCGCGATTAATTCTTGTCTAGGTTCTGTTTTTTACTAGAGCACGTTTTGTAAAATTATACCATTAATTACACGTCTTCTTCGAAGATAAAAGTTGGATGTTTGAAGGTCCAATTCAAGGTCTACTGCTTGCCATGAAGCCTTGAGCGGAACAACGATATCGTGGACTCACCTTCTATCAACAGCTCTGCTAAATAACTCACATTTTGGCAATAAGGGCTCTGAAGAAAAAACACAAAATTGCAATGTAGCCCTTCTTCCACAATGGGCTTCTGCTTCAAGCCAGATCCATCGCCTCTGGGGAAGAACTACTTGGGGCGAGAAGATCATTGTGCCCCTACCTCCAGCACGAAGTATTGGAGGAAGCAGAGGGTGCAGATATTGGAACCGAAGTCGAACTGCCTCCCTATTGGCATCATAGATGGGAAGAATATCATGAGCCAAGGAAGATGAATGTCAGCACTCTAAGCGGCAAGCGGCCGTCCTTCGGCTAGAAGAGCCGGTGATGGAGCGGCTGAGACCAACAACCAGCTGCCGGGGATCGATATTCTCAAAGAAAAAGACTAGATCGACGAGTGTGGTAGCTTGTGCTCAAACACACTGGTAATAAACTCGGGATGGAGCAGTTGTACCTTTTGCTCCAAGACCTTCACGGGAGGTAGACCCGACAATAGCTAATACCATAAAAGATAGCCAAGCAAGCATGGCCCACCAAAAACCTTCTCGTCGCCATGACGATATAGGGAAAAAGGAGCAACATCTTCTTCAGCTCGATCTAGTGAAGTGCAAAGGCTTATTGGGAGAGCCCTCGTCAGACCCGCTCCCCACCCAAAGCCATGGAAGATGAGAAGATCATCGCTCGATATATGCACATGCCAGTGGGGAGCTCAAGACTGTCATAGTGTCAAGCTCCATAGTGTCAATACACACCCTCGACCTACTATTTTTAGGGAGAAGCCGCTCTCCCAACTTCAATCCGCACAACAGAACCACCGGAGCGCGGGGAGGGAGAGGAGCCGAGATTACCCAGGCCGCCAGGTGACTCTCAACGGAAACATGAGGAGAGAGAAGAAAGCGATGAGAAAAAAAGTATCTCCCAAAACAATATGTGTCTGCATTGTGTCCTTTTGGCGGACTCAGGCGCACAATGGTCAGGATGACGGGGCTCATCGGACCGGTGGAGGTGTCGATTCCGACCTTTCCGACGTTCGTTGGAAACGTGCAAAATGCCTCCAAGAAAGCGGGCGTCACTTGCGCTACTCATAGTCGCCGCACCGTCCTAGGCGACCGGAGGAAGAAATCCAAAAGACGAGCGCAGCTCCTACCATCCCCCGTCCACGAACGCACCTCCTCATCTGTCGTGGCGTGTGCAATGTTGGTTTTGGAGTGTCGTTTCTTTACGAGGAAGAGGATCTGCCATGGAAGAAATTTTGTAGCGATTGTATCAGAAAATCCCTAAAAACAATTTCCGGTAAAACAAAAAAGCACAGACTAATTTTGGCACCCAAATCTTGTGAAATTTCAGGCCTCCGCTTGCATCCATTTATTACAACGAGCAAGAAAAAGAACGTAAAAACACAATCACCACAATATTCTCCATATACACATATACAAGGAAAGATCTCCGAGATTACAAAACGATGTTTCTTCCCATGTTTGTTTTGCAAGCAAATAAGCCAAGAAACACGCATCACCTACACCGGAGGCCAGTCTAGAAACAGAGCAGAAAAGAAAGGAAACAAACACACCGATCGACACGGCGGACGCGAAATCCGAGCCAGTGTCGTGCCCGCAAAGGATCCGCGCTCCCAGGAAAATGCCAAAAACAAAACAACTCCCCCAGGAAGTCGCATGCGGTTTTGCGCCCACCCCCCGCGCCACCCCCGAAATAGCGTCCGCCTCCTCCCACGTCCCACCCCCGTCCCGGAGGCCGCGCCCTACAAAGCCAAAACCCTCGCCCTTCTCCCCCACTCTCGCTCCCCGCTTCTACAGTGGGTAGGCAGGCTCTCCTCTCTCCTCCCCCTCCGCTCCTCATCTCCACTTGAGAAGAACACAGCAGGCAGAAAAAGGAAAAAAATATATTTAGTTTATCCTTTTCGTTTATCTCTTTGACGGATCAAGAACAGGGAGAGGGAGATTGGAGGGGGAGGAGGAGCAATCGGGAGGGAGAGAGGAGAAGTAAATTCGCAGGGAGAGACGAGGGATACGGCGTGGATAGATAGATAGATAAATCAGTTCGCATCGGTTTATTGATTGCTCATTAACCCAGCATTCCTTCCTGCCGCTGCCATTCTCGGGAGGAGTCAGCATGGTTCCGTCCGGGTACGACTGCGCCGCCTCCGTCCTGCTCTGCGCCGAGGACAACGCCGCCATCCTCGGCCTCGACGACGAGGAGGACGACTGCTCCTGGGCGGCGGCGGCGGGGGCCGCCGTCACCCCGCCGCGCGTCGCCGCCGCCGCCGCGGCGGCGGAGGGGTTCCTGGTGGACCACCCCGTGCAGTCCGATGAGTGCGTGGCGGCGCTCGTCGAGACGGAGAAGGAGCACATGCCCGCGGACGGGTACCCCCAGATGCTGCTGCGCCGGCCCGGGGCCCTGGATTTGGCCGCCGTCAGGAGGGACGCCATAGATTGGATTTGGAAGGTGAGCCCCCCGCATCTTGATTTGATTCCAATCGTCGTTTACTCGTGTCGATGGCGCGGTGCCGAGATGTGATGGGCCGGATTCGTGTAAAGATGCCTTTTTTCACCCGTTTTAGTGGCGATTTCTCGTTGGATTGATGCTCGATGGTGCCGCCCCGATGCGATAGCTGATTAAATCTGCAAATTCTCTGCTCATAGGTCATTGAGCATTTCAATTTCGCGCCGTTGACTGCGGTCTTGTCTGTCAACTACCTTGATAGGTTCCTCTCCGTCTATCCCCTTCCTGTAAGTCTTATCATCATCATCACCTCAGTAGCAACTGAAGCAAACCCTGCTAAAATCCCGTAAAGTTGTTGGAATCATGGAGGAATTGGTTTCTCATGGCAGGAAGGCAAAGCTTGGGTAACACAGCTCTTGGCAGTGGCTTGCCTGTCTCTCGCTTCAAAGATGGAGGAGACCTATGTGCCGCTCCCCGTCGACCTGCAGGTCAGTGAGTGATGCATCTCATCTCATCTCATGGCAGACCTCCGCATACATGCATCGTTGAAGGGTTCCGTCTTTCAGTTTCATCTCAATTAATCGACGGTTTTCGCTTGACAGGTGGTTGAGGCAAGTTCTGCGTTTGAGGGAAGGACCATAAAAAGGATGGAGCTTTTGGTGCTCAGCACCTTAAAATGGAGGATGCAAGCTGTTACTGCTTGCTCATTTATTGACTACTTCCTTCGCAAATTCAATGATCATGATGCACCCTCCATGCTCGCATTCTCCCGCTCGACCGACCTCATCCTGAGCACTGCTAAAGGTATGAGAGTTAAATCAGACCTCTTTTTTAGTATTCATCGATCAATGTAGTAAATCAAATATCTTTTTTTAGTATTCATCGATCAATGTGTTAAATCAGATCTCCTTTTAGTATTCATTGATCAATGTGTTAAATCAGATATCATTTTTAGTATTCATCGATCAATGTGTATAATTTGGCGGCTATCAATTCTTAAAGTTTGAGAATTTGGATTGCAGGAGCTGATTTTTTGGTGTTCAGACCTTCAGAGATTGCTGCAAGTGTCGCACTTGCCGCATTTGGGGAGCGCAATACTTCAGTAGTCGAGCGGGCTACAACTACCTGCAAGTACATAAACAAGGTAGTGATCAGCTTGATGTTATCACTTACTAAACCATGTGCCCCCCATTACATGGTAACCTATAAATGCAATCATGCACTTGAATTGTTACTTCATCTGCCTAAATGTCTCTTATGTCTTGTAGGAGCGAGTGTTGAGATGCTACGAGTTAATTCAAGACAAGATAGCAATGGGAACCATTGTCCTAAAGTCAGCTGGATCATCAATGTTCTCTGTGCCGCAAAGCCCGATAGGCGTGTTGGATGCTGCTGCATGTCTGAGCCAACAGAGTGATGATACTGCTGTTGGATCTCCAGCAACATGCTACCAAGCCTCTTCGGCAAGCAAAAGGAGGAGAATTGGCAGATGACTGATCTCATGTCGTGCTGTGCTTCAGGTGTGTTGCTCACCGTTTTGGCCGTTTTGTTGTTTCAAACATCTCAATTCAGTTTGGTCACTCGAGAACTATAGTGTGGTCAAGTAGTTGCTGGAAGGAACAAAAACACCATAGTCAATACTTGACCCATAAAGACAAACAGTTCGCCGCGAGCCTGTTCATGCAATCGACATATGTAAGGGGCATGCTAAGCTGTTAGTGTCCAGAGATGCATGCTAGTGTAGGCAGAGATGGTGCAAGGAATTTGCATGTTGTAGAGATGAGAGCTCTATTGCCCTGTTTTGTATTTCGGTTCCATATTCAGTTTACATTGAACTTTGGGCAAGGGTTGCTCTGATCATTGAGGCGGTGAGAATGAAAATGATCCTTAAACGGATCGGCTGAGAAACAGAACAGTTTATATTTGTTCTGATGAGTTATAAATTTTGTCGACATTATTTCTTGTTCCATTTTATTTCCCTGTTTCTGTGATGTCTACTATTATGTCATGATCCTTGATTGCAACTGTGCTTGTCTACCCGATCCTTTATTCGTCGCCCGTTGAAGAATCAATGATAAATAAATGATCTTCTTTTCAAGATTCCAACACTAGTTCAGTAATTTATGGGATCAAACGTAGAGCATAAGGGATGCTTGTTTCCTTACAAGCGCATTACCCTTCACCATTTGATTTGGAGTATAATTTATATGTTAAGGTTAGTGAGAACTAAGAGTAGCACCGATGACCCTAGATCAGCCTGCTAGACCCGTAAATGAAACCTCTTGCTGTTGAATACTGTAGTGCAATTGGATTTTTCGATATGTATGCATTCACAAACCTGCATTTGAAGTTCATCTCCAAAAGCAGAAACTGAGATCCACCTGCGCCACCTACATTGCCATCTCTGTGCACCTACCTTCATGGTCAAGCACCATTTTGTCGGATTTGCTAATGCCAAATCTGACTGAGAAATTATTAAACCTCGGTCAGCCAAGCTTACCATCCAATAGGGTTCAAGATTTGTTTTTATCTAGGTTTAAAAATCCACTTGTTTGTGTGTGTGTGTGTGTGTCTCTGTGTTGAACCGTTGGATGAAGAACTCAGGATGTCGACGGAGATTTCTTAATGAAAATAGAAACTGAGATCCACCTAGGCACCTACATTACCATATCTGCTCACCTACCTTCATGGTCAAGCACCATATTTATCGGATTTGCTAATGCTAAGTCGATTAAGAAGTTCTTAAATCACAGTCAGGCAAGCTTACCATCCAATAAGGCTCAAGATTTTTTTAATCTAGGTTTAACAATCCACTTGTTCTTTTTTTTTTGTGTGTGTATTTCTCTTAAACCGTCGGATGGAAACTTATGGGGTCGACTGAGATTTCTTAGTTCGTTTTCACCCCATTTGGTTCACTCAAACCAGAGTGTACTCAAGTTTACAACATCTAAATCTTGATCCTGCTTCCTGTGTCACTTGAGTCAGTGTACTCAAGTTTACCATCCAGTAAGGCTCAAGATTTTTTTTTTTGCTTTGTTTATCCAGGTTTAAAAATCCACCTGATCTGTGTGTGTGTGTTTTCTGCTAAACCGTTGGATGAAGAACTCAGGGTGTCGACCCAGATTTCTCATTTCTTTGTCGACTGACCATAGTCTCTCTCACCCCATTTAGTTCGCTTGAATCAGGGTGTACTCAAGTTTACCACAGCTAAATCTTGATCCTGCTTCTTGTATCATTTGACTTCTCCTCTTTTCAATATCTTCTACTAGTAGTAGATTCCATACTGAGATGCCTGTCTGCATGACACTAGAGTATTATTTACCATACTGGGTGGTCAACTGGATCGTAACAGTAGAGCTGCAGTGGAGTTACTGTCTACCAGCAGTCCATGGTTTGCCTCTGCTCTTGCTGTCCTTTAATGATCAGCCGCTGCACTTGGCCTAGTTGGCCACCATCAGTTTAAGTGTAGGGCAGTGAGAAATGGACCTGTGAAAATGCACTGAACAGAATATCCTCCGCGTGATATAAAACAAACACGGATACAGAGCATTGCACAGCGTGTGACCGTCCGGTAGAGATTTTGTGAATATTTAGTGTCCACGGTAATTAACATCGTGAAACGCCTTCAAAATGTTTTGTGACAGATGGTTTTTGGGTGGGTGGTCGGGATCTATTACACGCTCGAGGGCATTCCAGTATCCTGCTGTGGATCAACCTAGTTTTGTGATCGAAATCCTGTATGGTGAAGTCTGCTGTGGTTTGTGTGTTGAGAATTGCGGTGCGCATTCGAGTATCCAGAGCCACCAGCGCAATGCCTGTGCGTTGCTACCGCTGTGGATTAGAAACCGCAGTGTAGGTTTAAGATCTTCTTTCCACTTCTCATGCGAAATCGAAATGTGCAATGAAAGGTAGGAATGAAGAGAAAGGTGATCAAATCCTTCTCGTGCCTGAGGTTTAGATCCTTGATTTATTGCAAGAAACCGTGGAATAGATAGCACAATCTGCTATCCTTGATTTATTGCAAGAAACCGTGGAATAGATAGCACAATCTGCTGCCATAGATTGCGAATTATGCGACCGATCATGGATATCGGTCGCTACCCGTACGGGGGAACGAGTGAAGGACAGTCGCAACCAAGTTTCCGTCTGGGCAAAAGACATGGTTGGCGCTGATGTTGACGTATAGATGTATTGCATAGTTCTTTTTCATCGGATCGGTCTTTTGGTTGTGTTGAGTTGTATTTTGTGTTGCATGTATATTGGAGTTGTGGCCCACCTCCTAGTCTTGTATAGTTGAGGTAGAGGTATTCCCTTGTAATTATATATACGTGCACCAGCACCCCATCAATACAACGTTCATTGTATTGCAAATCTCTCTGTCTACATGGTATCAATTTTTTAGGTTATTTTCCTCGCTTCCGCTCCACCGCCGCCGCCGCCGCACCTCTTCTCGCGCCGCCGCCGCCCGCGCCTCCCGTCACGCCTCCCCGCCGCTCGCGCCCTTCCCCTCGCGCCGCCCGCGCCTCCCGTCGCGCACGCCGCCGCCGCCGCCGCCGCTCGCGCCCCTCCCCTCGCGCCAGCCGCCGCCACCGGCGCCTCCCGTCGCGCGCGCCGCCGCCGCTCGCGCCCCTCCCCTCGCGCCAGCCGCCGCCGCTCCAAGCTGCCGTCGCGCGCGCCTCCCGTCGCGCGCGCCGCCGCCGCCGCTCGCGCCCCTCCCCTCGCGCCAGCCGCCGCCGCCCGCGCCTTCCATCGCGCGCGCCGCTAGCCGCACCTTCTGCTGTCGCGGCTCCCCGTCTCCTCTCTCCACTACAAAAAAAAACCTAGCCACGCCGCCATGTCTTCCCCGGGATCCTCCACCACCCGCTCGTCGTACCCGTTCACCGGCCCAGCTGCGCCTCGTCAGCCCGCGCCGGCCGGCTACTTCCACGCGCCCTCCGCACCGGGTCTCCTTGGTCCTCGTCCCGCGAGCCACCAGGCGTTCCTCGGCGCCCCCTACCAGCCCTACGGTGCTCCGCTCGCTCCGCCACCTCTCGGTGGCTACGGTGCGCCCGCTCAGGCGCCACCCTATGGAGGCCAGCCGCCGCCGCCGGTTCCTGCACCGTGGGACCCCGCCCTCCCGGCCGCCCTACACTCGGCGCCGTCGCCGAGTCACTACGGAGGTGGCGGCGACTGGTACATGGACTCGGGTGCCACTGTGCATATGACAGCTCATCCCGGTAACCTATCCTCTTCCACTCCAGTTAACACTCCCACTCGTATCACCGTTGGCAACGGTTCTTCTTTACCTATCACACATGTCGGTAGCACTAGTTTTCCTTCTAGTTCCACACCTATCACTATGTCTAATGTCCTTGTTTCACCTGACTTAGTCACTAGTTTAGTCTCCGTTCGTCGTCTTACTCGTGAGAATCCTCTTACTGTTGAATTCGACGGTGTTGGGTTTTCTGTGAAGGACGCCCGTACCCGGATGGTGCTTCACCGATGTGATAGCCCTGATGAGCTTTATCTCGTGCACGCCGGCGCCTCCACTTCCACACCCGTCGCTCTCGCCGCCGGTGTCGACCTTTGGCATGCTCGCTTGGGCCACCCCAACCCCGCCGTTTTGCGTCAGATTCTTAGGAGTTTTTCTTTCTCATGTAATAAGCTCGACGAGCATACTTGTGAGGCTTGTCGTTTGGGCAAGCACGTGTGTCTTCCCTTTAGTGCGTCTACTTCAGTTTCCACTTTTCCGTTTCAGTTGCTTCATAGTGATGTTTGGACGTCTCCCGTTGCGAGTAACACGGGCTATCTATACTACTTGGTGATTTTAGATGATTATTCTCACAATGTGTGGACTTTTCCTCTTCGTCGTAAATCCGATGCTTTAGCCACACTCACCGCCTTTTATTCCTATGTCACCACCCAGTTCGGTCGCCTCATACTTGCACTCCAAACTGATAACGGAAAAGAGTTTGACAACGTCGCTCTTCGCACCCTTCTCACCTCTCACGGCACCATCTTTCGTCTAACTTGCCCTTACACTTCACAGCAGAACGGCCGTGCCGAGCGCATTCTCCGCACTCTTAATGACTGCGTTCGCACGTTACTCTTTCACTCCAACGTGCCCGCTCGGTTTTGGCCCGATGCTCTCGCCACCGCCACTCTTTTAGTTAACATTCGTCCGTGTCGTCCTCGGTGGAACTACGCTCCTCACCACCTTCTCTTCGGTACACCACCATCCTATGACGGTCTCCGCATCTTTGGGTGTCTCTGTTATCCTAGCACCGCGTCCACCACGCCACACAAACTCGCACCACGTTCCGTCCCGTGCATCTTCCTTGGCTACCCTCCTAACACCAAAGGTTACCGGTGCTATGATCCTGTCACTCATCGTGTGTACACCTCGAGGCACGTGTACTTTGTCGAGACGGTATTCCCTTTTTTCAGGTACCTCCGACTTCGGCCCCTTCTGCGCCGGCCCCGCGCGCCCCCCTCTTGGAGCGATGCGCGACGGCGGCCCCTGGAGGCCCCACCGGCACGGCGCCTTCTGCCGCCACCGCCCGGTTTTTCGACTCCCTCCCCCTAGGTCGAGTCTGACCGGGCCCCCGGATCCCCGTCTCCCTCCTACGAGGTTGAGCCGGTGGGTACTCCGCCCGCCACCCCGGCGACGGGCTCGACATCCTCCTCGCCCGTCGCCCCCTCGGCCGCCGGCTCGGCTGGCGACGCCGCCGCCGCCGTGGCCCCGTCCCCGGCGCCGCGGCCCCTGCCGCCGCCGCCGTGGCCCCCGTCCCCGGCGCCGCGGCCCCTGCCGCCGCCGCCGCGGCCCCCGTCACCGGCGACGTGGCCCCTGTCGCCGCCGCGGGTGCTCCCGCCGGCGCCGGCGCCCTTGTCGTGGCCGCGGTCCCTACCGCTGCCGCTGCCGCGGCCGCGGCCCCCGCTGCTATCGCCGACCCTGCTGTCCCGCCTCTTGGCGTGACTACCCGTGCCCGAGCAGGAGTGCTTCGGCCGAGCACGCACTACTCCTCCGACGAGTATGTGTGTGCCGCCTCGACGTCGACGCCATCACCCGTCCCCACCTCCGCTCATGCTGCCCTTCGGGATCCCCATTGGCTAGCTGCGATGCAGGAGGAGTTTGACGCCCTACAGCGCAACCGCACGTGGCAACTTGTTCCGCGACCCCCTCGTGCCAATATCATCACTGGCAAGTGGGTGTTTCGCCACAAGACTCGCCCGGACGGTTCTCTCGAGCGCTACAAGGCTCGGTGGGTGGTTCGTGGATTTCGGCAGCGCGCGGGCGTGGACTTCACCGACACCTTCGCCCCGGTTGTTAAACCGGGCACGATCCGCGCCATGCTCCAGTTGGCGGTCTCGCGCGCCTGGCCTGTGCACCAGTTGGATGTCTCCAATGCCTTCTTGCACGGCCATCTTGCCGAGCAGGTGTACTGTGAGCAGCCCACTGGCTTCGTCGACGCCGAGCACCCAGACTTTGTGTGCTTGCTCTCCCGTTCTCTTTACGGGTTGAAGCAGGCACCTCGGGCTTGGTACCAGCGTATCGCAGCCTTCCTACAGTCTCTGGGATTTCGGTCCACTCGCTCCGATGCCTCACTCTTCGTGTATCATCAGGGAGCCGACACTGCATATCTGCTGCTCTACGTCGACGACATCATCCTCACGGCGTCCGCTCCCGATCTCCTTCAGCGGCTGACTGCTCGTCTTCGTGATGAGTTCGCCCTCAAGGACTTGGGGCCCCTGCACTACTTCCTCGGCATCGAGGTGGTCCGCCGGGCTGACGGCTTCTTTCTGCATCAGCAGAAGTACGCCCACGAGCTCCTGGAGCGTGCCGGTATGCTTAATTGCAAGCCGACGCCCACCCCCGTCGACACGAAGGCGAAGGTCTCTGCTCTGGAGGGGTCTCTCGCGTCCGATGGAGCGTTTTATCGCTCCATTGTTGGTGCTTTACAGTACCTGACGCTGACTCGACCCGACCTGCAGTACGCTGTTCAGCAGGTGTGCCTCCACATGCACGCTCCGCGTGACTCCCACTGGACCTTGGTGAAGCGTATTCTCCGTTATATACGCGGCACCATGTCTTTGGGACCACCCTGACGGCCTCCGCCTTCACCGACCTCGTGGCCTACTCGGATGCCGACTGGGCTGGCTGCCCCAACACTCGACGCTCCACGTCAGACTACTGCGTCTATCTTGGGCCCTCGTTGATCTCTTGGTCATCGAAGCGGCAGCCCACGGTCTCCCGCTCCAGCGCCGAGGCAGAGTATCGCGCCGTGGCTAATGCCGTGGCCGAGTGCTCTTGGCTCCGTCAGCTGCTCCAGGAGTTGCTTTGTGATGTTCATAAGGCCACTCTTGTCTACTGCGATAACGTCAGCGCAGTCTACCTTTCCGCCAACCCGGTGCACCATCGACGTACGAAGCATATTGAGCTCGATATTCACTTCGTGCGCGAGCAGGTTGCCCTTGGCCGTGTTCGGGTTCTTCACGTGCCGACGTCGCAACAGTTTGCTGATGTGATGACTAAGGAATTGCCTACTTCCGTCTTCGAGGAGTTTCGGTCCAGTCTCTGTGTCTCTGGCGACGCTTCGACTGCGGGGAGGTGTTGAGTTGTATTTTGTGTTGCATATATATTGGAGTTGTATAGTTGAGGTAGAGGCCTTTCCTTGTAATTATATATACGTGCACCAGCACCCCATCAATACAACGTTCATTGTATTGCAAATCTCTGTGTCTACAGGTTGCATTGGCTAGAGCATGCACTTCTACAGCTGGATTAGACATGTCTGTAATCCAGCTGTAAATCCAGGCCAATCCTGACTCGCTGAAGCCGTAGGAGTAGGTAAACTCAACCATGATGATCGATTCAAAGGTGGTAGATAGCTAACTAGATCGGATCCATGAGGTGACTAACGCAAAAAAGACTGATATCTGGTGAATGAATGAATCATGGTGTTTTGGTCGCCGGCGTCACGCGTCCCTCCCCTACCAGTAGTCCAGTACCGGGCCAGGCCAGGCCGGTCGTGGTAGTACGTGGGCCTCCACGTAGGTGCGCCGCATGCAGCGGGCAGGCGGTCAGGCTCGCTCGTTGCGTTGCGTTGGCCGTTCCCGTGTCCGGTTCCTTCCATCAGCGAGCCCCTGTCGCGCCCGCCCCACCGACCGACCCAGCAGTAGCACCACATCTCGGCGACTAATCGTCGTCCGGCTGCTGCTGGGGGCCGGGCCGGCCGCAGCTGGACGCACGCCGCCTGCGCCTCCCCCTTGTCGTCGTCGACGCGGCCGTGGCCTACCCCGCCGTACGACCCTGTCGCTCACTCTCTCCCATGCATGAGGTGAAAAAACATCAATGCCTGCCCAGACTGGCTGGCCCTGAACCCGTCTCTGCAACGGAAGGAATGGAACGGTTAAAGACTTGCTGCAGGCAGGGAGACGTACGCGGCTGCAGCGTCAATTGCCACTGCCACGACGTACATTCCCCCACCCCTGCCCTTGCAGCGGGTTTGCTGGCAGGCAGGTACTACGTACTACGTGATGGATTGGCCCTGCTGGCCACCACCGGCCAGGCGTCGATCGTTTGGGCGTTGGCGCCGGCAGGCCCACGAGGCACGAGGCACGAGGCAGGAGCAGCAGGGCGCACCGGGCCAATGGTGATCAATTGCAAGGGGGTGGTGATGGATGGGGGCACCTGGCGCGTACGTACGTAGCCGGTAGCCCGGCCTCTTCCGCGTACAGCCTCTGCTCCGCGTCACAGGCGTCGCGCACGTCCGTCCCTCCTCGATCGGGAAACATTGGCCGCACCCTGCCGGGATCTCGCATTTACCTGCACCGCACAGTAGTTTAAACCTGCCAGCCGCGCCGCAGTTACAGACTTCACAGTGCGTGCGTGCGTGCGTACGCACGCACACACGTCGCCTTATATCTATCTCGTGTTCCGTTGGATCTGGGCTGAACATTCGACAAACAGGCGTTCCGACCCAATGTACGTACGTGCGTACGTGCGTCTGGTCGGCACACGTCGTCGTCGGCGGCGCTGGCTCCGCAGCGGACGAACAGTGGCGTCGATCGGGACGGGACGGACGACGCAGAGAAAGTTAGAAGCCATTGCTGGCTGGCTGGCTTGGCTTGGCTTGGCTAGCTACACGGGTGAAAAACCAGCCAAGAAACGGCCAAGCCAGGGGTGGCCAACGGCGACCGGATCGATACAAAGACGACGAGATCTCTGCCGCTGCCGGTGGTGGCGGTGTTGGTGGTGGTGTAGCAATCATGCACTGCGCGGGAAGAAGCCAGATCCGGAGCTGTTTGCTGGTGGCGGGGAAGCATGCAAGGCAAGGCAGGGCCTCTGCCTCTCGCTCGTCGACGGACGGACGGACGGACGCATGCAGGCATGCAGCAGCGCACGTACGAACGTGCTCACGCGCGCGCGTACGAGACGGACGAGGCCTGGCCGGCCCATCGATCCGCCAATCCCGCCTGTCGGGATATTAATTTGAACGCCACCGTCGCTTCGGCCGTGGCGCGCGGGAGACGATGATGATTGACAGGGGCAGGGGGGCTGGCTGACGATGCGTCGTCGTCGTCTGTGATGATCGCGATGGAGCGAGAACGGCGACGAGGAGGATAAGATGTACTGGCCGTGGATTATGCGTGCCTGGGTGGAGATGTGTCGGCCCTCCGTGGGACGACGGATCTCCATAACTTGGCGGGAAGATGTTGACCGAGGAATACTGCATTGCTGGGAATGCAACGATGACACTTTTTTTTCCTGGGTGGAACGAACAACTTTAACCTTTTCCGCTGGATGCCACCGTACAAGGTGGAATGTGTAGGTATAGCACGTTGCGTATAGTTGATATTTCTTTTTTTCGAGAGAAAATTCGATCTATTCATCAATCATGACAGTACAGAGAACACGAGAGGTAAAAAAATTACAACCACGTTCATGGACCATCTAGCGATGACTACAAGCACTGGAGCGAACCGAAGGCGCGCCGTCGTTATCGCCCGCCGGGCAAATCTTGTTGTACTAGACAGTCGGGAAGTCGTCGTGCTAATGTCTCAAAGGACAAGCGCACCAGAGTAGCAACCATCGTCGATGAAAATAGTTGTAGATCGAACCTGGAACCACACGGACGAAGACGGATAAAAACTGGATCCAAATAGATCCACCGAAGACCAACACCGACCGAATCCCACGAGATCCAATAGAGACACCTCCACACTTCCTCCGACGACTCCATTCGCACCATCGAAACGGAGATCGGCCATGGAAGACATTATTCCTACCATGGGACATCGCCACCGTCACACAGCCCCAATCAAGACGTCAAAACTAACAAAACGAGAACGGGGTCCCTCCTGCTGGCGGGGGGCTGAGATCCTGCGCACCTCCACAACCCAAAGGCCATCGAAGGTGGGGCGGATCGGCAGGGGCGCAGGCGGGAGGAGGAAAGACCATATTGTTGGTATTTATCGAGCCGTGGATCCAATGTTGCCTCTGTGCATATGATATGGTAATGGCGGTGCCTCTTTCGAAGATTTCAACTTGTTATGTATATTTGTTAGAGGAACGGTAGCGATCTAGGGCGTGTTTGGTTAGTTGCATCATTTTTTGGGTTTTTTTATGTGTGACTCAGTTGGGCCCGACCGAGCTAATGCTTTTTTTGCGGGTTGGACTAGGTTGATGCACTACACAACATTTGGTTGTGCACAACATATTTTGTGATCACCTCTTCTCACTAGTGATGACCTCACCACACACGATTGAAACATCATTTCAGTCCTATCTAAAAAACAAATGGCTGTTCATCCTACCTACTAACAAATAACAACACAAATTAAAAGTCGCATGGCTCAATATGGGAAAGTTCATCAATGCCGAACTAGGTTAAGTCCATCCTCGTCTTCGAAGTCGAAGAGGAGAAGTAGGTCCTGCAGCTGGAGATTGAAGTCATCATCGTCGCCGCCGCTTCCGCAGATCTGAAAGTCGCCGCCGCTGAGCAAGGCAAGGACTGAGGTTGGGTTTGTCCTAGAGCTAGAGGCGAGCAAGTACATGGGGTGGTGGTGGGGGTGGGGATTTCGCGCAATCCCGCGCCGGGGGATTTCCATCTCCCGCTAGCTCCACCCAGATTTTGCCCGCACTACCGCATACGCCGTGCCCCACCTTTGGGCCTGACTCAGCCTGGTGATTGCGGCTAGAACTACGTCGGTATTTTTCCAAAGAGGAAGGGATGATGCAGCACAGCTACGGTAGGTATTTCCCTCAGTGATGAGACCAAGGTTATCGAACCAGTAGGAGAACCACGCAACACTACGTGTATGGCACCTGCACACAAAGAACAAATACTTGCAACCCGACGTGTAAAAGGGGTTGTCAATCCCTTTCGGGTAGCGGCGCCAGAAATTGGCAAACGGACATGAGAAAGTTGTAATAAATTGATAGATGCGAATAAAAGTAAATAAAATTCAGCGAGGTATTTTTGGGTTTTTGATAATATAGATCTGAAAAATAAAAGATGCAAATAAATAAAAAGGCAAATAACAATATATATCTGAAAGTATATGATGGGAAAATAGACCCGGGGACCGTAAATTTCACTAGTGGCTTCTCTCGAGAAAAATAGCATACGATGAGTAAACAAATTACTGTTGGTCAATTGATAGAACTTCAAATAATCATGACGATGTCCAGACAATGATCATTATATAGGCATCACATTCAAGATTAGTAGACCGACTCCTGTCTGCATCTACTACTATTACTCCACACATCGACCGCTATCCAGCATGCATCTAGTGTATTAAGTTCATGGAGAAACGGAGTAATGCAATAAGAACGATGACATGATGTAGACAAGATCTATTCATGTAGGAATTAGACCCCATCTTGTTATCCTTAATGGCAACGATATATACGTGTCATTTTCCCTTCTGTCACTGGGATTGAGCACCGTAAGATCGAACCCATCACAAAGCACCTCTTCCCATAGCAAGAAAAATCGATCTAATCGGCCTAACTAAACCAAAAATTCGAAAAAGAAATACGAGTCTATAAGTAATCATGCATATAAGAGATCAAAAGACTCAAATAACTTTCATGGATAAAAAGATAGATCTGATCATAAACTCAAAATTCATCGGATCCCAACAAACACACCGCAAAAAGAGTTACATCAAATAGATCTCCAAGAGACCATTGTATTGAGAATCAAAAGAGAGAGAGGAAGTCATCTAGCTACTAACTACGGATCCGAAGGTCTACAATGAACTACTCACGCATCATCCGAGAGGCACCAATGAGGATGATGAACCCCTCCGTGATGGTGTCTAGATTGGATCTGTGTTTTCTGGAACTTGCAGCGGCTGGAATTGTTTTTCGTCGACTCCCCTAGGGTTTTTGGACGTCCAGGGTATTTATAGAGCAAAGAGGCGGTGCGGGAGGTGGCCGAGGTGGGCACAACCCACCTGGGCGCGCCTGGGCCCCCAGGCGCGCCCTGGTGGGTTGTGCTTCCCTCGGAGACCCCCTCAAGTACTTTCTTGGCCCATCGTGTGTCTTCTGGTTCAGAAAAAATCACCAAAAAGTTTCGCTGCGTTTGGACTCCGTTTGATATTGATTTTCTGCGAAGTAAAAAATAAGTAAAAAACAGCAACTGACACTGGGCACTATGTCAATAGGTTAGTCCCAAAAAATGATATAAAGTTGCTATAAAATGATTGTAAAACATCCAAGAATGATAATATAAACAGCATGGAACAGTAAAAAATTATAGATACGTTGGAGACGTATCACCTGGCTCACTGCAAACGGCTGATTCAAGCGTTTCTACCGAGTGAGACTCTGGGCTGCTTTAAGGTTCGTGTGTGTGCGAGTCAGGCCTCCTCGTATGCTACTAAACGGTTTTTTTTTCCACACCCATTGGGCCTATTTAGGGGTGATGCAGGCTATACCAAACACACCACTAGTGTTTCTTTGGGTTGTTCGTCCGGCACCATTGCCGACAACCAAACGTATGTATGCCAATCTTCCTAAGGCAAACACGCACCATTTGGATGCAACTATTGTTGAAGTTTTTTTTCCCAAGGGTACCCTTCTTTCAAATACCCTATATTTTCCCTCTATAAATCAATAGTATTAAATTATTTGGAGTACAGTTTACCCAATGTTGTTTTCTTGATACCATGGTTTCTTTGAGATATTAAAAAAATGTACTGCCGGCCTCCTTTTTCTGAACCAACAAACAATCGCGCTCTCCTAATGCTTCCCTTGGTTTCTAGATCTAATGACTGTTGTGTGGGAATAGCAAACCGAGGTCACCATCTTTTCACCCGCAAAAAAGAAGTCACCATCTTCTCCTTGTACATATTCTTCTACCATGTGATATAGATTTTTGGTGGTTTCTGGTGGGTTGCAGTTGAGGGCTTTTTTCGATTATCCTTTGAGTGTAGTTTGAATGAAGACGTTGATGAATGCTGTGTTAATAGCATCAAGGATCTAGCTAGTTTTCACATCTTCAAGAAAGTTCTTAAAATTCTCCTTGCTTTTGTCGAAAAGAGAAGAACTATTCGATAGTAGATGTTGCATGTAGTTCCATCGGAAGTTAGTGATGAAGACATCTTGAAGGCATTCCCATGACTGGATGAAGTTCCTCCTTTTTTTGGTTGAAAAATCAAGTTTGTGCCATTCCACCCAGTGCGAGTCCGAAGAGATTGCACATCTCCATGGAGGAGTTCCTGCGAGGTGGAGGCGACCTGATGCACGATAACGCCCTAGTCTTGCTGCGATCTGCGTGACGTGTTTGTGCCCGCTCACGCGGGGCCAGTTGTGTGCGAGACGAAGAACATGACGTAAGAAATGACACGAGGGGGCACAAATCCAACCGCCCATTAGCATGTTAATCACACGATGGGAAAGTGGACCGACCGAATACTCGCGCCGGTCGACCGACGCAGAGTAGTGCCCTTGATAGGCTTCATCATTTATAGCGTGGAGGCAGCTTCCCTTATTCAGAAACTGGTGATGACATATCTCGTTTGCTTTTATTTTAAGTGAAATTAAAGTGCTATGTAACAGCAATCTAATACTCCCTCCAATCCAAAATATAAGACGTTGGAGAGTTTTCCGACAACCCCCAAATACAACAAATTGTACAAAAGAACTCGCAGTGACCTATCGGAAACACCAGTCTGCATGGCCATCGCCGAGCGGCTCCCTTGCGGATGCAACAAAGTCAGCACCGAGCGAGCAGAAGTAGGCCGCGTGCGCCGCCGCTAGCGCGAACCGTCTGTCCGCCACCGCCAGGATCAATGCCGCTCGCTCCCGGCACACTGCCGCAAGGTCCCGCGCCCGCGCGGAGGGGGAGTAGGTGGGTGTCGTCTTCGGCCGGCGCCACTTCGCCCTGGACGCGGCGGCCGCGAAGGCGTCGTGCGAGGGCGTGCATCCCATGGTTCTTCAACCACTAGCCGGCCGGGAAGGAAGGGTAGGGAGAACGAACTGAAAACCCTGGCGACAACTGGTGGCGGGAGTCGGAGTCAGACGCGCTTTGTTGTGGGCTTCGGCGGCTCGTCGGCATCCATTGTATGGGACGCGCGGGGTCTGTCGTCCGGCTCGTGTCCTCCTTGCACTCGGAGGGGAGAGGCTCCGGCATGGCCTCGGATCAAGCTGCGGCGGTGAAAGGAAGGAAAGAGGAGGGGAGGCGGTCGGGATTGGGATTGGGAGGAAGGCACGAGCCGTGTGTGTTGGGAGGGAAGGAGGGAGACGAGAAAGGAAGGAGGAGCCTGACACCCAGGATCCGCCGTCTCCAGGTACGACGACGACGCGGTGCGGTGGGGGAGTGCGAGCGAGACAAGGAAGAAAGCGAAGTGTGCTGCCCGTGCACGACTCGAGCGAGGGCAAAATTGGAAAGTCGAAGAATTTCGTAACACAATTTTTTTACTAGGATTTTATTAAACGTCTTATATTTCGGATCATAGGTGTAACACCCCCAGTGGTTAACTACAGTAATCCCATTTTGCTTATGCCACGTCAGCATGATTAACAGTGTCTGATCATCATTTGCATCATAATGCATTTCAGCTTCTAACTCAAAATCCAAATTTAAATGAAAGTGGAAAATAAAAGTTGTTCAAACTGGAAAACTAAAATGTGCCTCATGTTGCAAATATTCCCATAGCATTTATAAAAATGATTGCAACATTAGTTGGAATTGTAAAAGGACTCGAACAACTAGAAACAGCAGCAACATAGCACTATTCAATCCTTTTTCAATTTAAATAAAATCCAAACAAAAAGATATGGACCCCAAACCAATTTCTAGCAGTGAAGATTAATGCACTGTAAATAATGGAGCAAGTCTCGTATTTTACAAAAGTCTTTTGGAATAAAAATAAAAGAGAAAACAGAAAAGGAAAAAAAAAAAAGAGAAAAGCCCCCCCCGGACCAACTGGGCCGTGGCCCAGCTGGCCACAGGCCACCACCCAGGCCGGCCCATTCCCCCCTGGCCGGCCCACCCCCACTCTCCCTTAACCCCCTCCCCACGAAACCCTAATTCCCCCTCTCTCCTCTCCCCCCCCCGATCCAGAAATTCTGGATCGGGATCGAACCCGTCGCCCGCGCCGCCTCGGCGCCCGTCGCCGGCCGGCCTTCCGACGCCACGCCGGCCTGCCTGCCGCCGCCGACCGCCTCTCCTCCTTTGCCACGCTCGCAGCCCCGCGCCTCACCGCGCCCTCGGCGCCCGGCGCCACCTCACCGTCGCCCGAAGCCGTCCCCGACGTCGCCCTCCACCTCGCCGGCCGTCCCCGACCGCCTCCCCGCGCCGATCTGCCTCGCCTGTCGCCTCTCCTACCGCCTCCTCCACTCGAACCCCTCCCCTGGATCGGACCGGGGCAGAGGCGCCCCGATCCCGTCGCCGTCGCCGCGTCCCCGCCGCTGCTCGCGCTCGCTTCCGCCTCGCCGCCCGCGCTCGGACGCCGTCGCCGGGACCTCGCCTCCCGTCTCCTCCCGAATCGCCTCAGCGAGCGCTCGCACCCGTGCGCCTGCCCGACGCGTCGCCGACTCGGCCGCATCGTCGCCGTCGCTTCCTCGCCTCGCATCATCCCGTCCGGCCCCCTGTGAGCCGCGCCCCTCTCCTCTCCTTCTCCCTGACGCCGCGCCCGCATCGCCCTCGTCGCGCTCCGCCCGCGTCCCTGCCTCACCGCGCGTGCGCGCTCGCCCGCGCCTGCTCGCGCATGCACAGGCGCCCGCGCTGCCCCGGCTCCACCGCGCCGCCGCTCGCCGTCCGACGGGCCACCGCGCCCGGCCGCCCCTGCCCCGCCCGCGCTCGCCTCCCGCCCGCGCGCGGCCCCGCTCACGCCGGCGCCCGTCTCCGCCTCACCCGCTGGCCGCACCCGTGCGCCCGTATGCGCACCGGACATGTCCGGTGCCCAAACGGGCACAACCCGGACATGTCCGGCCGTGCCACTGACCGGTGGGCCCTGCCCCCTCTGAGGCAATGACAGATGGGGCCCAGCCCCTAAAAACGAATTAAAAGAAAATGTAATAAAAAAATAATAATATTTAAAATAAATAAAAATAAATAATTAATTAAATAATTAATTAGTTAATTAATTAGTTAATTAATTAAGTTAATTAATCCTGATTAGGTTAATCTAATTAAGTAGTTAGTGTTAATTAAACAGTAAATTAATTAGTTAGTCACTAATTAACCTAACAGCCTATGACAGGTGGGACCCACTGGTCCTGACGTCATGCTGACGTCATGCTGACGTCAGCAAGACACTGTTTCGGATAATGTTAATTTAAATAATTAATTAAATTCCAGAAATTAATAAAAACTTTAGAAAATCATATAAAATAATCCGTAGCTCAGATGAAAATACTTTGTACATGAAAGTTGCTCAGAACGACGAGACGAATCTGAATACGCGGTCCGTTCGTCCGTCACGCGTCCCTAACTATCCGAACTTGCAACCGTTCCCCTCTTATCCTCTGTCCGATAATTCCAAAGACTCGGGAAATATCGTCAGATATTCTCCCGCTCCGTCTGTTACGTGTGATGCTGCGTTAGACTACCCCTAGCACCGTGTATCGTATTTGTCATGCTCATGTTTGCTATATATTTATACTGTTTCCTCCCCCTCTTCTCTCTCGATAGCCCCCGACCCCGACGTCGTCCCCGAGACCGACGCAGCTCCGGATCCCGAAGACACCATAGACGACCTTGCCCTTGCCGCCGAGCAACCAGGCAAGCCCCTCCCTTGAGCATACCGATATCGCCCATTCTAATTTCCCATGCTTGCATTAGAATTGCTGCTGCTGCTTTACCTATTCTGATGCATAGCCTGTTCATTGTAACCTGCTGTTGATAATTACCTACATATCCTAAACTGTTTAGTCTAGGCTGGGTAGAGACCTATCAGTGACCCCACTTATCCCGACTGCCGCGCTGGATCGTCAGAAGACCCGATCAATGGGATTGAAGACCAGGACCCGACACCACACATCACCCCCCTTAGTTGTAACGACACTGCAGCGTTACTATCGAGTGCCGAGGGTGAAACCTCTTGTAGCACTTCTGATGTTAACTCTGTAGAGTAGTTATTCGGTCATGGTCATCGAGGGTGATTCCTCCTTCACCGCTTCCGATAACGACGCTGTCGTACAACACCTCAAGTGTGGACCCAGTGAGGGTGATTCCTCCTAGTTCACCTTGACGGATACATCGAGTGGGAATTCAATGAGGGTGATACCTCGGATTCCTTGATGTTATGGACACACGGATACTTGGACTTTACAATGTTACTTGGAAAGGCGGGTCGACCCTGAGGGGTACCCGCGTGTGATGTGAAGGCGGGTTGCCAGTGTGGTGCCCGAGTGGTGAATACGAGGCGCGGCCGGGCATTCTTAACCCTTGCCGCAAGTCCTCGAGACGGGGCGACGGGGTCACATCTTTCGTGAGTCTCTGCTCGTTACCGCAAGCCCCTAGTCCTAGCGATTTGGATATTTGATCCGAGCAGGCCTCTGGTCTAATAGCACTAACCATCACGTGGGCATAGTATGGGCGTTCTGCATCGTAGCATCAGCCGAAAGCTCTGTCAGACGTCCAGTTCAGCATGGCGGCACGGACGGACCGGCGCCCTCCTGGTGCCAGGCTTCTCCCTGCGCGCAACGACTCGGAGTGCACAGGGCGATGGCCCAAGACCTCTGAGCGCTTAGGATGTAGACCGACGGGGACCTCTCTGCTGAGCTATAGGTAGGGTTGCGATGTGTCGTTTGGCCGAGGCCGGGCATGACCCAGGAAAGTGTGTCCGGCCGGAGTTAATCGAGCGTGTTGGGTAAGTTGGTGCACCCCTGCAGGGAAGAACATTTCTATCGATAGCCGGTCCTACGGTAAAGGACACTCGGAGTTGTATCCTGATTGATACAATTTAGAACTGGATACTTGTGATGAGACATGTATATATGGCTCTGGGATTGCTTCTCGCAGGGAGTCGAGAAGGGATCTCAGGACGAGGTTGATGAATGTATGGCTCTGGGATTGCTTTCTCGCAGGGAGTCGAGAAAGGATCTCTGGGTGAGGTTGATATTATTACTGCTACATTATATTGTATTGTTCTACTCTCTTCTACTGCTGCAAGACCGCTGAAGATGCTAGTCTTCGATAGGACTAGGCCTTCTCTCTATTCTGGCATTTCTGCAGCCCAGTCCACATATACAGCCTCCCCTTGAAAATGTTGCATATGTAGTGTAGATCCTTGCTTGCTGAGTACTTCAGAGTACTCACGGTTGCTTTGTTTTTCTTTTTCTCCCCATATCAGTTTGACGTGACCAGAGGACGGAGCCCCCTGAGACAGATGCCCCGACGATCGTTACTACTACTACCCAGAGGATGGATACTACTACGAGTTGACTGACGACCAGGAGTAGGATCGGAGGGTCCCAGGCAGGAGGCCTTCGCCTTTCGATCGTAGTGTTTTATTTTGCCCCGCCTTTCTAAAGGCCTTTCTGTACTTTCTTTTATATCTGTACTCAGATATCTGATGCTTCCGCTGACGCTTGTTCGCAAGCTTATGTATTCGAGCCCTCGAGGCCCTGGCTTGTAATATAAAGCTTGTATGACTTTATTTATGTTTTAGAGTTTTGTTGTGATATCTTCCCGTGAGTCCTTAGGCTTGATCGTGTGCATTTGCGTGTATGAATAGTGCACGATCGGGCCGGGGGCGTCACAAGTTGGTATCAGAGCCGACTGCCTGTAGGAACCCCCTTTCCAACTCCTTGGCCGAAGTTGAGTCTAGAAACCGGAAAACTGTTTTACTAACTTGGCTGTGTGGCTTACGGGCCCACGTCGCCAATTGGGAGTTATTAGTATCTTTTATTCCTCATCTTTACTCTGGGACTCTGACCTCTCTTCCTTTCGGGTTAACTAAAGTTTACTAACGCCGACACTTAGGATCTCGTAATTCTCGTCCACCCGGAGAGCTGGATATATGTGCGATTTCCCTGACATTGATCTGATTAGTCTGATAATCATTTTCCTTTCCATTGTTTTGTTTAACCTTTCTCTCCGAGATCGGTTATACTTCTCCTTGTCTTTTGACAATCATGAGTTTCCTCTGTTTCAGATGGATCGTTTGTTTCCACCACACCCTGCGACGCAGCTACCAGCTGTTCGAGCAGGGATACATCCAGAGTACATTCTTTATCCACTGGGGCAGATGTCAATCCGTTACAATACCCCAGTACTATCTCCTCCAGATACCCGCAAGGACTTTGTGATCTATTGTGACGCATCCCGTGAAGGATTAGGCTGTGTCCTAGTGCAAGAGCGTAAAGTGATTGCTTATGGCTCTCGTCAGTTGCGCCCACATGAAGAGAATTATCCGGTACATGATCTAGAACTAGCTGCTGTCATCTATGCACTGCAGTTGTGGCGACATTACCTCCTCGGTAATCGTTGCGAGATATACACGGATCATAAAAGTCTGAAGTACTTGTTCACTCAACCATCTCTAAACCTCCGTCAGCAAAGATGGATGGAGACCATTGCGGACTATGATTTGGGTATTTCTTATACCCCTGGCAAGGCTAATGTGATGGCTGATGCGTTGAGCCGCAAATCCTATTGCTGCGAACTTGAGGTTCAGCTACAGCAACCACTTCTGTATGAAGAGCTTCGAAAGCTAAATATCGAGATAGTTCCTCAAGGATACCTAAAAACCTTGGTTGTTGAACCAGATCTTGAGAAAGCTGTTAAGAATGCGCAAGCTAAAGATGCTGAAGTTGATCTGATGAAGAAAGACCTTCACCTTGTAAAGTACAGGGATTTCTCGCTGTCTGAAGATGGAACCTTGTATTTCAGAGACCGCATTGTCGTACCTCGCTTCGAGCTTATGACTGACAAAGTCATGAAGGAGGCACATGATACCCCGCTGTCTATTCATCCGGGTAGCACCAAGATGTATCGTGATCTCCGTCAAAGGTACTGGTGGTCTAAAATGAAGCAGGACATTGCTCGATATGTTGCTGAATGTGATGTTTGTCGTCGCGTTAAAGCAGAACATCAGAAGCCTGCTGGAATTCTGCAACCACTTCCTATTCCTTTATGGAAATGGGACAAGGTTCAGATGGATTTCATTACAGGACTTCCCAGGTCACAGAAGGGTCACGGTGCTATTCTTGTCGTCGTCGACCAACTCTCCAAAGTTGCACACTTCCTGCCTGTCAAGGAGACGATCACTGCTAGTCAGTTAGCAGAGTTATATATCTCCAGAATTGTTTCACTCCACGGTATTCCGAAAGAGATCAGTTCAGACCGTGGCAGCATATTCACTGGTCATTTCTGGGAAAGTTTCCAAAAGGCTATGGGAACTCATATTACCTGGAGTTCAGCTTATCATCCTCAATCCCAAGGCCAAGTCGAGCGAGTCAACCAAGTGCTTGAAGACATGCTACGAGCTTGTGTTGTTTCTTTCGGCAAGAAGTGGGAAGAATCTCTTCCATATGCCGAGTTCTCCTATAACAACAGCTATCAAGCTAGCTTGAAAATGGCCCCCTTTGAAGTTCTCTATGGACGTAAGTGTCGAACCCCTCTGAATTGGTCAGAAACTGGGGAACGACCGCTCGTGGGTCCAGATATTATTCAACACGCCGAAGAACAAGTCCGAATTGTCCGGGAAAATCTCAAGGCGGCTCAGGACCGCCAGAAGAGCAACTATGATCGCAAACGATGGGGTTTGACTTATCAACCTGGTGATCAAGCTTATCTTCGTGTCACACCTATGAAGGGCACTCACCGTTTTGGAATCAAGGGCAAGTTAGCTCCGCGCTACATTGGTCCTTTCCGCATTGTTGCCAGACGTGGTCAGGTGGCATATAAATTGGAATTGCCGCCGCAATTCTCTCATATCCACGACGTCTTCCATGTGTCGCAACTTCGTCAATGCTTCAAGGAATCTCCGCACCGATCTGTGGATCACGAGATGCTTGAATTCCAAGATGATCTTTCTTATAAGGAGCATCCGATCCGCATTCTCGATGAAGCTGAACGTCGAACCCGTCAGAAGGTTACCAAGTTCCTCAAAGTGCAGTGGTCAAATCATACTGAAGATGAAGCCACTTGGGAACGCGAGGATAATCTTCGTGCGGAATACCCCGAACTTTTTCCTTCTACTTCTTAATTCTCGGGACGAGAATTCTTGTTAGTAGAGGAGATTTGTAACACCCCCAGTGGTTAACTACAGTAATCCCATTTTGATTATGCCCCGTCAGCATGATTAACAGTGTCTGATCATCATTTGCATCATAATGCATTTCAGCTTCTAACTCAAAATCCAAATTTAAATGAAAGTGGAAAATAAAAGTTGTTCAAACTGGAAAACTAAAATGTGCCTCATGTTGCAAATATTCCCATAGCATTTATAAAAATGATTGCAACATTAGTTGGAATTGTAAAAGGACTCGAACAACTAGAAACAGCAGCAACATAGCACTATTCAATCCTTTTTCAATTTAAATAAAATCCAAACAAAAAGATATGGACCCCAAACCAATTTCTAGCAGTGACAGATAATGCACTGTAAATAATGGAGCAAGTCTCGTATTTTACAAAAGTCTTTTGGAATAAAAATAAAAGAGAAAACAGAAAAGGAAAAAAAAGGAAAAGCCCCCCCCCCCCGGACCAACGGGCCGTGGCCCAGCTGGCCACCAGGCCACCACCCAGGCCGGCCCATTCCCCCCTGGCCGGCCCACCCCCACTCTCCCTTAACCCCCCTCCCCACCGAAACCCTAATCCCCCCCCCCCCCCTCTCCTCCTCCCTCCCCCCCCCCCGCCAATCCGAAATTCTGGATCGGGATCGAACCCCGTCGCCGCGCCGCTCGCGCCCGTCGCCGGCCGGCCTTCTCCTACGCCATCGCCGGCCTGCCTCGCCGCCGCCGACCCGCCTCCTCCTCCTTGCCACGCTCGCAGCCCCGCGCCTCACCTCCCGCGCCCCTCGCGCCCGCGCCACCCTCACGTCGCCCGCACCCGTCCCGTCCCCCCCCTCCACCTCGCCGTCCTCCCCTACCGCCTCCCCGCGCCGATCTGCCTCGCCTTGTCGCCTCTCTCCCGCCTCCTCCTCCACTCGACCCCCTCCCCTGGATCGGACCGGGGCAAGGCGCCCCATCCCGTCGCCCGTCGCCGCGCTCCCCCCCCCGCCGCGCTCGCCTGCTCCGCTTCGCTCGCCGCCCCGCTCGGACGCCGTCGCCGGACCTCGCCTCCCCGTCTCCTCCCCGAATCGCCTCACGCGCGCTCTCACACCCTGTCCCCGCTGCCCGAGCCGTCGCCGACTCGGCCGCATTTCGCCGTCGCTCTTCCTCGCCTCGCCATCATCCCCGTCCGGCCCCCTGTGAGCCGCGCCCTCTCCTCTCTCCTCTCTCCCTGACGCCGCGCCCGCATCGCCCTCGTCGCGCTCCGCCCGCGTCCCTGCCTCACCCTCCGTCGCTCCCGCCTCGCCCGCGCCCTGCTCGCGCCATGCACAGCGCCCGTCCCCCCTGCTCCCCCGCCTCCTCCCTCTCCGTCCTACTGTCCACCCCGTCCCCGCCTCCCCTGCCGCGCCCCCCCGCGCTCTCCGTCCTCCTCCGCTCCCCCTCACGCTGTCCGTCCCCGTCTCCGTCCTCCCCCCTTGCCTCACCCGTGCCCCGTATGCGCACCGGACATGTCCGGTGCCCAAACGGGCACAACCCGGACATGTCCGGCCGTGCCACTGACCGGTGGCCCTGCCCCCCCTGAGGCAAATGACAGATGGGGCCCAGCCCCTAAAAACGAATTAAAAGAAAATGTAAAAAAATAATAATATTTAAAATATAAAAATAATTAATTAATTAAATAATTAATTAGTTAATTAATTAGTTAATTAATTAAGTTAATTAATCCTGATTAGGTTAATCTAATTAAGTAGTTAGTGTTAATTAAACAGTAATTAATTAGTTAGTCACTAATTAACCTAACAGCCTATGACAGGTGGGACCCACTGGTCCTGACGTCATGCTGACGTCATGCTGCACGTCAGCAAGACACTGTTTTCGGATAATGTTAATTTAAATAATTAATAAATTCCAGAAATTAATAAAAACTTTAGAAACATATAAAATAATCCGTAGCTCAGATGAAAATACTTTGTACATGAAAGTTGCTCAGAACGACGAGAACGAATCTGAATACGCGGTCCGTTCGTCCGTCACGCGTCCCTAACTATCCGAACTTGCAACCGTTCCCCTCTTATCCTCTGTCCGATAATTCCAAAGACTCGGGAAATATCGTCAGATATTCTCCCGCTCCGTCTGTTACGTTGATGCTGCTGCGTTAGACAACCCCTAGCACCGTGTATCGTATTTGTCATGCTCATGTTTGCTATATATTTATACTGTTTCCTCCCCCTCTTCTCTCTCGTAGATCCCCCCCCGACCCCGCGTCGTCCCCGAGACCGACGCACGCTCCGATCCCGAAGACACCATAGACGACCTTGCCCTTGCCGCCGAGCAACCAGGCAAGCCCCTCCCTTGAGCATACCGATATCGCCCATTCTAATTTCCCATGCTTGCATTAAATTGCTTGCGTCTGTGCTTTACCTATTCTGATGCATAGCCTGTTCATTGTAACCTGCTGTTGATAATTACCTCATATCCTAAACTGTTTAGTCTAGGCTGGGTAGAGACCTATCAGTGACCCCACTTATCCCGACTGCCGCGCTGGATCGTCAGAAGACCCGATCAACGGGATTGAAGACCAGGCCCGCGACACCGGCACATCACCCCCCCCCCCCCCTTAGTTGTAACGACACTGCAGCGTTACTATCGAGTGTCGAGGGGTGAAACCTCATGTAGCACTTCTGATGTTAACTCTGTAGATAGTTATTCGGTCGTGGTCATCGAGGGTGATTCCTCCTTCACCGCTTCCGATAACGACGCTGTCGTACAACACCTCAAGTGGACCCAGTGAGGGTGATTCCTCCTAGTTCACCTTGACGGATACATCGAGTGGGAATTCAATGAGGGTGATACCTCGGATTCCCTGAGTTATGGACACACGGATACTTGGACTTTACAATGTTACTTGGAAAGGCGGGTCGACCCTGAGGGTACCCGCGTGTGATGTGAAGGCGGGTTGCCAGTGTGGTGCCCGAGTGGTGAATACGAGGCGCGGCCGGGCATTCTTAACCCTTGCCGCAAGTCCTCGAGACGGGGCGACGGGGTCACATCTTTCGTGAGTCTCTGCTCGTTACCCCGCAAGCCCCTAGTCCTAGCGATTTGGATATTTGATCCGAGCAGGCCTCTGGTCTGATAGCACTAACCATCACGTGGGCATAGTATGGGCGTTCTGCATCGTAGCATCAGCCGAAAGCTCTGTCAGACGTCCAGTTCAGCATGGCGGCACGGACGGACCGGCGCCCTCCTGGCCAGGCTTCTCCCTGCGCGCAACGACTCGGAGTGCACAGGGCGATGGCCCAAGACCTCTGAGCGCTTAGGATGTAGACCGACGGGGACCTCTCTGTGAGCTATAGGTAGGGTTGCGATGTGTCGTTTGGCCAGGCCGGGCATGACCCAGGAAGTTCCGGGTACCGTCACGTTAATCGAGCGTGTTGGTAAGTTGGTGCACCCCTGCAGGGAAGAACTTTCTATCGATAGCCGGTCCTACGGTAAAGGACACTCGGAGTTGTATCCTGATTGATACATTTTAGACTGGATACTTGTGAGGAGACATGTATATATGGCTCTGGGATTGCTTCTCGCAGGGAGTCGAGAAGGAATCTCAGGACGAGGTTGATGATGTATGGCTCTGGGATTGCTTCTCTCAGCAGGGAGTCGAGAAAGGATCTCTGGGTGAGGTTGGATATTATTACTGCTACTATATTGTATTGTTCTACTCTCTTCTACTGCTGCAAGACCGCTGAAGATGCTAGTCTTCGATAGGACTAGCCTTCTCTCATTCTGGGCATTTCTGCAGCCCAGTCCACATATACAGCCTCCCCTTGAAAATGTTGCATATGTAGTGTAGATCCTTGCTTGCTGAGTACTTCAGAGTACTCACGGTTGCTTTGTTTTCCTTTTTCTCCCCATATCAGTTTGACGTGACCAGAGGACGGAGCCCCCTGAGACAGATGCCCCGACGATCGTTACTACTACTACCCAGAGGATGGATACTACTACGAGTTGACTGACGACCAGGAGTAGGATCGGAGGGTCCCAGGCAGGAGGCCTTCGCCTTTCGATCGTAGTGTTTTATTTTGCCCCGCCTTTCTAAAGGCCTTTCTGTACTTTCTTTTATATCTGTACTCAGATATCTGATGCTTCCGCTGACGCTTGTTCGCAAGCTTATGTATTTGAGCCCTCGAGGCCCTGGCTTGTAATATAAAGCTTGTATGACTTTATTTATGTTTTAGAGTTGTGTTGTGATATCTTCCCGTGAGTCCTTAGGCTTGATCGTGTGCATTTGCGTGTATGAATAGTGCACGATCGGGCCGGGGGCGTCACAATAGGGAGTAGTTTATATTACTCACGTTAGATGTAGCAGAACCGTGCCAGTGATTTCATGGCTAACTAGGGCTGTACTGAACCTATAAATGCTGCGTGAATTGGACAAATATTTGTAACACTGACCATGTTGTTCCAGGTTGAGTAATACGTACAAACTACATTCCGCTAAGCCCCAGAAAAAAAAACATTCTGCTAAAAAAACAAGAAATCTGCTTATTGAGTCGTTAACCTTTTCTATTCCCCGCAAGAAAAAAAAAAACCATTGGTGAAAATTGTATCGTCGGGCTCGTCCTTCCGCCGCTGCCTGTTCGTGACGAGGCCGTCGCCGCTGCTCCGTCCTCCGCTTCACCATCGCCACCGCCCATCTCCCATCTGCTTCCCCGCTGCTGCTGCCTCACCATCCCTTCTCTTCCCCTCCCTATCCGGTCTCTGCCGCCGGCGGCGGCTCTCTGTCTTGCCTCCCCGCCGCCGCGGCCGAACTCGACCTAGGGCAACGGCGACGGAGCTCTTCGGCGGCTGCAGAGTTCGTCCTCTCTCGGTGTGACCAGGTTCAGGTTTGGCGCTCCAACATTACTACTTGATTTCTTGTTGATGAACTCTGTAATCTATATGCAATTGTTACCTCTCTCCCTCCCAAAAAAGAAAAACTCTATCACTTCGTTTGGATGTTGATATTGAGGCCCAGATATTGATATTGGCATTGAATTCCCCGAATTCCGCTGTTCAGATGGTCAGGGAATCGAGTCCACCGAATTGGCCCAAAATATTGAAGGCCCGCTCTGAAAGCCCGCGTCTCTGTTCGCGAATTCGGAGGGGGCGAGCTAGATTTTAGCTGGTATTCGGGAACGAGCCCGCGACTTACCGCTTCAACCGCGCTCCACGAAAGGAAAGGGAAGACTCGAGCGGGAGAGGAGGTGCGGCAGAGGAGGCGAACAGAGGCGCGGGAGCTCCCGGCGGCGCAGGTCAGCTCCTCTCCGCCGTCCTCCTTCTTCTCTTTCCCTTCCGGCGGATCCACTCCTCCCCTTATGCATCGCTTCATCCACTCCTCCCCTTATGCATCGCGCCATCCACCCCGTGCCCTCACCTCCCCTCCCCGCGTGGTCGCCGCCCGTGGCCGTCGTCTGACCGCCCCCCTCCCTCGCTGGATTTGACGGCGGCCTCTCAACCCATGGCCACTTCTCCTCAAGCCCCATGGCCATCGTCCCCTATCCCCATCCCTAACCCTAACACAGAAACCCTAATCCCTTCTAATCCCCACCCATATGTGTTTGATTACTCATCTATTTTATCTTTTGATGAACAGCAAGTCAGTGGATGGTCTGAAGGTTTGGATTGGAGCATGGATCCCTAGCAGGAAGATCAAAGGTAATTGGAGAACCCATCATTGCTTTGTTAGGTGTGTGATGCTTGATTGGATGTGCAATTTGTTTCTGCATTGGATGTGCAATTTATTGTACCAATCTGCTAGTTGTAGAAATTTTATTTCTGTCCGTTTAATGCTTGATACGATGTGCAATTTGTTGATTCATATGCTGTAGAAAAGATTGATACCTAATTATTTAATTATTGTGTAGTGCCATGTTGTCAGATCAAGTAGACATGATTTCTTACATAACTGAAGAGAATAAAAGGAGATTATAAGTGTTGCTGATGTATAAGTGCTGCTGCTGTTGTATTTGTGGTGCTGATTTATAAGTGTTGCTGATGTATAAGTGCTGCTGCTGTTGTATTTGTGGTGCTGTACAAGAGTTGCTGCTGGTGTTGTGTAAGTGCTGCTGCTGTTGTATTAGTGCCGCTGTACAAGTGCTGCTGCTGTTCTTTAAAGTGCTGCTGCTGCTGATATGTGATGCTGCTGCTGAATAAGTGCTGCTGTGTATGTGCTGCTGCTGCTGTATAAGTCATGTTGATGTATCATTGTTGGTTTTGGGCAAGTGCATCTACTTTATAACAGTATTCTTCATATATAATCATTCAAAAAATATATATATTGCAAATACTTTAGTTTCAAACATTGCATCAGAGTTCAATTTTCATCATATGACAGCTGATCAATTCCAATGTAGAGAATGACCATCCAAACAAGCTTCAGAATTGAGCCTGTCATTAGAATTCCAACTGGCAATTCTGTGCGCATCCAAACAGCAGAATTTGGGTTCAATGTCAATATCAAAGTCAAGGAGATTTGATATTGGGGCCAATTCAATTCCATGGCCCTGAATATCAACATCCAAACAAAGCATATGTCAATTGCTGGAATCGAAAGTAATTTGGTGACTAGTGTGGTACGTGCGCACAGCTCACACATGGCATCTGTCCACCCGGCTCAAAGTCGATTTGTGTTAGAAGACCAAGGACAGCTTAGCAGGCCGCAGTCTCTCATTTTCCCCTCCTGATGTCTGAAATCGTCTATTTTCGTTGCTAATAACATCCTAAATTCCTTATCAAAAGCTTATGACACAATTCTTATTTTCCAGGCCGCATACAGAAGGCCAAGGACCCAGATGTTTTCTTCGCAGGAAGGTGATTTCATCTCATCTTCATGCTTCTGAAGCCACAACAGAGCTACTTGCTATAGTGCCTACTGTGCAAAACCTGAAACTTATTTCATTACTGTAAATGTCATGTTGTTTCTAGAACAATTATCTGCATGCAAAGCACTTCATATCGACGACATCCATAGTTATTATGCTTGCATTTCTCATGCTGAATTGATGATGCATCCAAGTTGAGTTTTATGTATCTATGTTTATATCATCTTGTTTAGAATACTTGGTTTCCACACTTCAAAGTGACACCATCCATACACCAATTTGTCACCCTTGGCTCACATAAACCTAGGATATTGCAGTCTGACATGGCTGAAAATCCTCTTGTTATGTTATACATCTGAAAATATTGTTCTGTGTGCTTTTATCCAGAGGACGCGGCCAACTTCTGTTTCAAGGATGGTAACAGACTGTGCTCTCTTTTTCTGCGGCAGCAAGGTCTGATCAAGAAAAAGCGAAGGTCTGTCTAGTGCTTGCTCTCCTCTTCTATATGCA
Organism: Thinopyrum elongatum; assembly: GCA_011799875.1. Taxonomy (NCBI): domain Eukaryota; kingdom Viridiplantae; phylum Streptophyta; class Magnoliopsida; order Poales; family Poaceae; genus Thinopyrum; species Thinopyrum elongatum. Next base: position 470,644,818 of record CM022302.1, read on the forward strand.
TGCCCCCACCCCCTCTTATCCGCACTTCACATATTTATTTTTATTCATCTATCTATGCATGCAGATGGCTGGCCTCGCTGAATCCTGAATTAGGTGTCCCCTTCAAACTTAAGCGACCAAAGTTTCTCAAAGTCGTGTAAGTATTCTACTATCTGTGCATCTTTCTCTAAACCAGATGCCGTGCGGTATTTCAACTCCTGGAGCTGCATGATTCTCATTTGAAAACAGTACCTGCTGATTTAGTGAGTTACCTCCATGGCTCCATGGTTCAAGAGTTTGTGCCAAAGGCTTCAATAGAGCAAAACTCACTCTTCGTTTATGCACAAAAAATACCCAATGTTTCTCATCTGAAAACGACTCAATTGATTTAGCGAGTTACCTCAGCTCCATGTGGTCTTGGGTTGTAAAATATGGCAAACCTACCAGATTTCCATTTATCGTGTTTCTCTACTTATAGGGTTACTTTACCCATATCGATATTTTAGTAACCCCCCACAAAAATTTCTGTTCTACAGCTACTTAGCTGAATCGGATGTCAGGACTGATGAAGTAAGTTATTCATACTCTAACAGAACCTACAGCTTACGGTTTTCAGTTTCAGTTTTTATTCCCCTTATTAATGTTGCTTGCGTAGCTACTTATTTATCCTTTAGGTTTATATAACAATGAATGGCAGATAATTATATTTCTAGTACAATAATAAGCGAAGATTTAACAATTTAATATGTTGTGTGATCAAATATGTTGCTTCATGTGAACCTTACATCAAGATAACCACACTTGTGGAAGGATATACGACATGGCTTTGATGGGATTAGGGCACTGGAAGGAGCAGATTGATTATAGTCTGAGATGAGATAACATCTAGGAAAAAGGCTCTAACTCATTTGTTATTGCTTGATCGATTTTCCATACTTGTTAGCACTATCAATTTCATAGTAATCACTTCTTTTTGGCGAACAATTTCATAGTAATCACTTGAGATCCTTGAGAGTACTCTTCTGTAAGATAACTTATATATAATATATTACATATAATACATCTCTTTTTACTATGTCGCAGTTTATACTATTTTACTTTTGAAATGCATTGTTTTATTACTATCTCACGATTTGCCTGCCTTCTTTATTACAATAGTGTCTTATAGATCATTTTACCCTCTTCTTTTGTTGCTTTAGTTAACATCCATGTAGCATAAACATGACATTAACTGGGCATCTTATTGAGAAATGTCTATTCCAGGTGTCCAGCGAGAGAGTAAGATTTAACATCGAAGAAAGTTTTGGTTTGCAAAGGAAGTGTTACATTCATCACGTAGTTCTGGATGGTCTCGAGCTTTTTAAGTTGCAAAAATAGAAGGATGGCTCTCTCTGTCCAGAAAGCTTGAAGATCATGCACTGTACAATCAGCAAATTAAGCAATGGAGCACTTGAGTCAGTGGCTAATATTGTCGCCCACAATGGGATTAGTTTCAGGAAGATTAGGCCTACAATGATGAAAATCGTGAAGGACCACCTTCCAAAATACTTGGCTGAGTTGGACAGTGAAAGTGGTATGCAGTTGTCTGAAATTTTAACAAATCCATGCAGCTACCATTCTAATTCTGTCCATCTTAGAACACCTGTTTCACCAATGCTTCTGTCATCTATTGACCAAGCTTTAGCTGAGCTGGATGAAATTCCCCAGCAAGCTGCTATTGCAATCAATAGAAAGCTCACAGGAAAATCATGCCCCCCAGAATTTCTGCATGTAACTCGAACTTCCAGCAGAAGCTATCTTATTAATTTGATAAGGAAAAGATGTGGAAATATGATAGCAAAGCTGCAGGAAGGCAATGATCTTCCAGAGAACTTTGCAAAAGCATTGTCAGTGATGAACCTGTATCGAAAACTAACACTAAAGAGCATGGATATTTCACATTCAGAGTTCTTTCCCTTTCCACGTGCGACTATATCATCGCAGCAAGATATCCTGAATGCTCTATGGTCACTTCCAAACGTCGATACTGATGATATGAAGTTGCTGCGTCCCATTATGGGTCAAGGTTCTCAAGTTAAGATGGCATCATTCAAAGCAGCTGTGAGGAAGTACTTGACAGAATGCTTGTTTGAGTGATGATGGTAATTTACCGGATTTGGCAGTACGTGCCATTGGTTTCTTAGCTCGAATGTCTCCTAAATGTCAACAGGCTATTCTCACAGAAGACAGAAAGGAAGTGGAAGTAGATGCTGTCTTGGATTTAAGCAGTTGCCTCAGATCTTTGGCACGTGGTGCCACTGAAGAAAACTCAAGCGATGACGAAGTTAGCTTAGAGAGTGACAGGTGCAGTGAAGATAATGATTTTGTACTCACCGCGAGCAACTACTTTGATATTCGTTCTCAGCAGCACATGGATGAGGGCTGCTGTTCAAATTTCATGATCAATAGCACTGAATATTCTGAGTACACTGCTGGTGCTGGACATTATGGAGACAGTGATGCTACTGGCAGTACGAAGGATCCTAGTTCGAAGGACAATGTGGAGATGACTAGATGCTCTGAAGAAGATCTCTCTGCATTATGTGATGACACTGCAAGTATCGCACACGAGCTTATTGGGCACATTCTTAAAAACATGTTGACTGAAGACGAGGGGATTGATGAACTTACCGGATGTTATCTTGGAGGCAGTTCTAATTCTCAAGATCCTCAAGGTACATTGTGAACCACCAGTAGAACTTTTCTATTTGTTATTTCTCTTTTCAGTTTTCAATCCCCATGTAGGGTAATGACTTTTGTTTGCCATAGATCCTGAAGCGAAGAACCAAAAAGGCGACATTGTGATGAATGCTGTCCAGAGTCTCTTACCTAATCTGCCAAAAAGGTCTGTCTACATTTTTCATTATTTCCCTCACGCCCTCCATTGTGCATGTAAACGGTCTAATAGTATGTTAATGCATGCAGCTCCATCGACAAAGTTAGGAGCATACTGGATTGTGCTGAGCAGTGAGGATGGTCAATACACATTTTTAGGTGTCGAACCTTGCATGGTGCTGTGAATTGGGATATTGAATGCGATGGACAATTTTACCTTATGAATAGGGATGGGCATGTTTTGTTTTGCTGGGGCAAATATGCATGCAGTGGACATTTTTTTATGCCATATCAATGGAAGGATGGCACATGTGCTTACATGAATCCTGTAATTAGCGATTTTTTGTGCACTTTGACATGGTTAAGACTGGTGATTTTTGAAATATACTAGCCTGTTGCAAGACTGGTGGTGTTTTTCATTTTGCACTGCTATGTTTCAAGTTTCAACTACTCCGAAAACTGGCACATATTCAAATCACATTATAGTCTGATCCACCATCAATTGTTGTCATTCTCCTTTCTGCTTTCATGAACTATACTTTCAAAAATTGTTTCCAGGATTACTGTGGAAAACATTTATTTAATTGGCATTTAGTTCAAGATAATTGTATTAGGATGAATAAAATGCACTGTGGGTAGAACAACTAGTTAGGTGGGTGCAATCAAGTATGGAAATTTACAATCATTCGTTTTGGTCACAAAAATTGTTTATTGGGCTCAATGTGGGGCAGTTAGGCGCCAGTTGTGCTAATGTTGCTTGGTCAGCTCCCGAGGGGCATCGGCTCCCAGTACCATGGACTTTTGCAGGGCTAATATTTCATTTGGTAGTATTGCTTTTGTATGGTATTGTTGTCAGGCATCATGCCAAACATGTCAACTTGTCCAGGTAACAAATACTACTATGTTGAGGATGCTGTGTTGCTCGGTCTTAACCGTTACTCTGCAGACATGATGACTCAACCTATCATGGCTGTTGCTCTTCTGAAGCTCTCTTCACGGTTTCCATCTATCAGAGTAAGATGTCTTTCAACTTGACCTCATATTGCAGTTGCATAACTTTCTGCGAAGTACTAGCTCAAAGCTGCAACTGTTTTTAACAATGAGCTAGTTGAATTTGTTCTTTCGGTTCTCCTGTATCCATAATGTTCCCTGTAAGTTCTGAATGCGCTGTGCGAAACCACTTTTACGAATTCTAAAATTTGTGCAATTGTATCATCATTACAAATGAACTTTGGACTCGCATGATCATTTAAATATGGAAATTTTCCTAACTTACCAAAGAAATATGTAATGATGTATTAATGATGTCTACACTCTGGTTATCATATGGTGATGTACCGATACCTTTGTGTATGATTTGCTCTTCTTTTAGGCATCTCTGTTAACTTCTCCACAAACTTATCACATCTTTTAGATCCTTGCAATGGTGCGTAGTTGTAACCTCAAGATACATTAGCATGTCATTTAAAGATTTAATTCATGCCTGGTAAGGCCGGCTTTCTGGGCTTTGTGGCTTTGGGCCATTCGACCGCGTCGCGGATGGCTAGGATTGCACGTAAAAATTCTGAGGTGACGGCTGTAATATTCTCAAGGGTGAGTTTTTCTGGTCATTTACCCGCAGTGCCATCCCACGTCCATGTCGGCACTGATTGCCGATTCGGCCTCGCGCGCTCGCCCTACGGCTCATCACCATCCTGAGGTTTCTCAGTTCTATTGGCATGTGTAGGTTTGCGTCAGTGTTATATAAGATTCATTGAACATTCTGTTTGCAAGAAACCTTTTTGTCCTCGTCTACTTACCTAGTTCCCAGCTGATATATGCTCGTGTCGTGAGTGTTTGAAATTACTAATGCAGTGGTTGTCCACCTATTTATGTGGTGCTGTCTAATCTGATCCTCCAACATTCATCTTACCTGTGCTATTCTCCATGTGCAGCTTACTGCTCTGAATAATGAAGAGCAAGCTCTGCAGAGGGACAAGGAGATACTGAAGGCCAGTCCCCAGTAGAAACAAAGCAGAGGAGGAGGCAAGATGTTATTGAAGCACTCTTGTCCTTGCAGCCATGTCTTCCACCCACAACTTATCATCTTCTCAGTGAACTTCAGTTTCTGCAGCACTGATGTACGTAGTTCTGATGGCCTGAAGTTTCTTGCATTTCTCATCAAGGTTTAAGTTGCTATTCGTATTCGAGGAGAACAGAACTCTCGAGAAGCAAACAAATGGCTGGTGAGTTTACTGGAGAAAGAGCAAAAACATCGGTGCGAAAGGAAGCACTCCACAAAGGTAAAAAAGGACGAGGCGCTTCCAAAATATTGCAATTCTAGTGTTTCCTGCAAAAACATCCTTTTGTGTGTATGCCCATCCTAAGATAATTGCTGTAACATTGAGATTGCCGAAATACGTATCCTGTGATTATTCTGCTTCTTACCCTGATGATTTAGATGTCTTCATGCATTAAGCTGACCTCCTATCCTCAAAATACCAAGTGTTCTTTTCCTTTCTTTTTATATGTTGAGACAAAATCGCACCAGGCCAATCTGCACTCCTAGCTAGCTTTTATGCAGATCTCTTGTGAACGGGTATATCTAAATAATTTTGCCATTTTGATACTTAAATTACTGCCTGTTACTTTCTAATAATGGTCAGCTCACTAGTATAATTTTATCGAGTTTGGTGTTAAAATTATCTAGCATTATGTTTATGAAGTGTACAAGAATTATCAAAATAACATGAATCCCACGCAATTTCACAAAAAAACATGAACTCGTGCACATGGCGTCTGAATCTTGAATAGCTAGCCATTGACTAAAATTAGTACAGGATGAGTCGGCTTTAGAAGCCGAGCAGATTACATCTTTGGTCTCCTTTGACTAGTCAATCATATCCCACTAACATTTTTCTCTTGTTTCAGCTGTTTATTCCTTTCTTCCTGGAAACTGATAACGCAAACCATTTTTCTGAATCGTATGCATGCTTGAATTCATCCAGGCACACATTATTGTACACACAAGGAACAGAAAATTGCATACAAGAACACGAATACATGCATGTAAAACTACTTGAGCAGTTGAGCTTACACAGTAACCACAATTTTTTATCTCCCCACAGCTTTCTGGCTCAGTGGGAGAAGGGGCCTTGATCCTGCCATTAAGCAAACAGGAATGGCAGTACCTTCCAGATGAGATGAGATAATCAACGCCCGCGGCAGCCGAAGATGGCCTTGCAGCCGCGGCCGGTGTAGGGCTGCCCCCGGCCGGGGCAGGAGCCGTAGCACGCCGCCTTGTTCGCCTCCAGCCCTCCGTAGCTGATGGACCCGGGGTCGTAAGCAAGCACCCTCCTCTGTGGGTATGCCTCCTCACGCTCCGCGAAGCCCACCTCGTCGTCCTCGACGGTGCGCACCGGCATCGCCGCATGGGTGCTGGCGCCGGCGAGGACGCCGCTGCTCATGACCAGCGCCGCGGCGATGTAGGCCAGGAGGAGGAGCTGCGTCTGCGGCTTCATCGTCCCTGCTTCGAGTGGCGCTTGCAGTGTGGCCTCTGCTTCAGGCTCAAGTGGTGCTGGTGCACTGTGGCCGCCCTGTGGGGCGTGTCTATCTCTCAATAATTTGTTCTGCTGTTGCGTCTATTCCAGAGGGGAGGAGACGGAGGTGGTTGAGGGCACTCCAACGGCGACGGCGCGCCTAACGTTGCATGCACGTGATGCTAGGCGACACCATAGCGTCCATGTCCGGTCTCCAGTGTGATTGTGATTGGGTTTTGTGGAGGCGAACGATGCTGGCTGTTTCACAACCACCTGGTTCATTTCAAACTTAATTTCAGCAGAAAATGATTGGTTGACAGACACACAAGAGTGTTTAGATAGTTTTCATGCCTTGTTAGTTCTGTCAAGGCTGAGCCAAGTTATCCCAGTTATAACAATTATGCATAATAAAATTCAGAAAAAACTTAATTACTTTCAATGAATAATCTGTTCATAAATCCACAATTCATCGGATCCAACAAACACCGCAAAAGAAGATTACATCGGATAGAATTTCAAGAAGATCGAGGAGAACATGGTATTGAAGATCAAAGAGAGAAAAGAAGTCATCTAGCTACTAGCTATGGACCCGTAGGTCTGTGGTAAACTATTCACGCATCTTCGAAAGGTAGCAAGAACGATGTAGAAGCCCTCCGTGATCGATCCCCCCTCCGGCAGAGTACCGAAAAAGGCCTCCAGATGGGATCACGGAAGAACAGAAACTTGTGGCGACTAAAAAAGTGTTTTGGGTGGCTCTCTGTTGGTTTGGGAATATTTGTGAATTTATAGTCTTGGAATTAGACGACCTGACAGAACCCTAGCCGCCCCTCCTCCTCCTCCTCCCAACCCTAGCCGCCCCTCCTCCTCCTCCTCCTCCTCCCAACCCTAGCCGCCCCTCCTCCTCACCCCGCCCTCTTCCCTTCCTCGTCGTCGCCTGAGGCAGCCGCCGGGCAAGCCCGGGGCACCAAGGATGGTGGCGGCGGGGCCTCGGTTGCCCTGCCTCTGTGTGGGGAACCCCGGATCTGGAGCGGCGGCTCCATTGGCAAGGCACGGCCGGCTAGCAGCCGTGCGGGCGGTGGATCCGGCGTCCCGGCCGCGCGAGCGGTGGGATCCGGTGGTCGTTGGCGGCCGGTGGCGGCTTCTGCGGCGGTCGATGCGCGCGATCTGGCGCCTCCCCTCCTCCCCTGTTCGGCGTGCAGGCCAGCCTGGTCGGGCCGCGCTTCCTCTTGGTCGCCGGTTCTGTACAGGAGGCGCTGCTGGTGGCGGGGATCTAGTTCGGGCGAAATCCCTGGCCGGCCATGACCGGCTGCGCCGACGGCGACGCCTGAGGGCGCCATTCCCCTCCTTGGAGGCGTCGGTATGGACTGATCTCCTCACTTCCCCTTCCCCTAGGTCTCCTGGGCGAAAGCCCTAACTTTGTTGGGCGGCGGCGACGCTCACGGCGCCGTTCCCTTCTTGAAGGCGCCGCTTTGGGAACTTTGGGGTTGGGTGACGCTTGTGGGTGGTGGGCGATGGCGGTGGTGCGGCTCTATCCTAGCATGGATTTACGTCCGTTGCTTGGAGATGGACTCGCGTAGGTGGAGGTCGTCGTCTGGCGTCGTGGTGGCGTCAATAGCGGAGGACCTGCCAAGGCTCGCGTAGGTGGAGGTCGTCGTTTGGCGTCGTGGTGGCGTCGATGGCGGAGGACCTGCCAAGGTTGTCACCTCAATCTGCTCTGAAGATGGACCAGTGAAAGATGGCGGCGACGACACATGTGAGTGCGTCGGACCGGTTTGAGCCCCGGACCCGGCAGATGGCTCGGTCGGGGCCTCCGACTTTAGATGTTAGGCTTACGTGAGAGGTCTGGGTATGTGGCCCAGCTTGCACCCCTTCATCATTTGGATAGGAGTAGCGGCAGATGTTGCCAAGATGGCGGATTCAGGCATATTGTTGTTATACTTTGTAAGGTCCTCGAGAATAATCAATAAAATGGCCGCATGCATCTCCCAGATACAGAGGCCGGGGGTCATCCTCCTTTTCAAAAAAAAAAAATAGTCTTGGAATTAGGTCAAACGGAGTTACGGGGCCCACGAGCTCAGGGGGCGCGCCCTGTGAGCTTGTGACTCTTTCGTAGCTCTTCTGGCCTCCTCCTGAAGCATCTAGGGTCCCTTCTGGTCCAGAAAAAATTACCGTAAAGTTTCATCGTGTTTAGACTTCGTTTAGTACTGATTTTCTGAAAAGCTAAAAACAAGCAAAAAACAGGAAGACACTGGGCACTGGGTTAATAGGTTAGTCTCAAAGAATGATATAAAATAACATATAAATACATATAAGCATCCAAGATTGATAATATAATAGCATGAAACAATAAAAAATTATAGATACGTTGGAGACGTATCAGTGGACAACCTATATGACAAGCAATACAAGTAACAAGTGCAAGCAAGATTAAACAAGAGATATAAACTTGCACAAAGTAAAGGACCGAAATAACCGCAAGTGGAGACGAGGATGTGTTTCTGAATTTCCCTCCTTTATGGGAGGTACGTCTCCGTTTGGAGGGGTGTGGAGGCACGATGCTCCCCAAGCGTCCCAAGGACTCACCCTATTCTCCTCATGCCCTCGCACAATGCAAGGTACCGTGAATCCACTAGCGGTGCCCTTGAAGGCAGCAACCAGAACCTTTACAAACAAGGTTGGGGCTCTCTCCACAACTTAACTGGAGGATCCTAGTACCACCACGAAGCTTCACCATAATGGAATGTGGCTCCGAGGTGACCTCTTCCGTCTAGGATGCCCAAACACCCAAGAGTAATAAGATCCACAAGTGAAAGTATGGGGTAATCAAATTTCCTTAGGTGGAAGTTGAAAGCACATTTGCTACCTTGGTGGTTTTGGTAATTAATGTCAACATACATATTGTTGGACTAATACTTTTACCTAGTATATTTCAGACAAGTTCAGCATCCGCATGGCAAGGACATGAGGATGTGGACCCCTTCAAAATGTCAAGAACAAGAATTGGCTACTTCAAGACTCTACATTTTTGCTTTAGTGATCCAAGATCACATTGAGTCCCTTAGGAAAGCCAATACTATTAAAACGGGATGAGGTATGGTTGACGAGGTTGTTGCTCAAGTGCTTAGTGATATTGCTCCAAAAACCCTCGGTCATTTTCTCAAAACACATCTGTCCAAACCCTAATTCCCTATCTCGGTCCCACCGAAAATATCCCATCCAGACCCACCGAGATGACCACTACCATTGCCATTGCCAAACCCTAGCAATTCGGTTTGACCGAAAAGGATCTTGGTCCCACCGAGAGGGCATTGCCAAGTTTCTGTGATGACATTGTTTCACTTCGGAATCACTGAGTTGAAACAATCAGAAATTCCGAGACTGGGTTCTGCCCTAGCCATTGCACTTCGGTCCCACTGAGTTGTTCCACTTCGGTCCCACCGAAAAGCCCAATGTTCATATCTTTTACACTAATCGGTCTCACCGAGTTTTATATTCGGTCTCACCGATTTGAGTCAAATGTGTGTAACGGTTGGATTTTGGGTGAAGGCTATTTATACCCCTCCACCCCCACCTACTCTCTAAGAGAGCCATCAGAACGAAACACAACTTGCACCATTCGTTTTCTGAGAAAGAATCACCTACTCATGTGTTGAGATCAAGAGATTTCATTCCTACCATTTGAACCTTGATTTCTAGCCTCTTCAAGTTGCTTGCCACTCCAATGCTTCTCCTACCCAAGCCAAATCTGTGTGAGAGAGATTGAGTGTTGAGGAGACTATCATTTGAAGCACAAGAGCAAGGAGCTCAACACCAACACACCATCTATTACCTTTTGGAGAATGGTGTCTCCTAGATTGGTTAGGTGTCACTTGGGAGCCTCCAAGATCATGTGGAGTTGAACCAAGGAGTTTGTAAGGGCAAGGAGATCGCCTACTTCATGAAGATCTACCCGAGTGAGGCAAGTCCTTCATGGGCGTTGGCCAAGATGGAATAGACAAGGTTGCTTCTTCGTGGACCCTTCGTGGAGCCGCGCAGCTGTTACCCTCCGTGGGTTGAAGTCTCCATCAACGTGGATGTACGATAGCACCGCCTATCGGAACCACGCCAAAAATCTTTGTGTCCTCGTTGCATTTGATCTTCCAACTCTACCCTTTACTTTCCGCATAATTGCATGCTCTACTATTTTCGCTGCTCTATCTCTAGATATGCATGTGTAGAAAGTTTTGGTGTTATCTTAACTAGTGCCAAAATCTACCTAAGTTTCAAGAAAACTAAAAACTGCACCTTTGGTTGGTTAAGAGTCTATTCACCCCCCTCTAGACCTATCTTCTCCGATCCTACAAATGTTATCAGTGTTTTGGTCTCCATTGCTTTGGTTTTATCACCATTGGAGGAAGATGGATGAGTCTACTTTGGGGAGTCTTAGACATAGAGTGCCCATTCTTGATGGAGAGTACTATAACTCTTGGAAAATTGAAATGCTTGCTATCTTTGATGAATTTGACTTGAGTAAGTATGTTCAAAATCCTTATGTGCCTCCTATTAACCCCTTTCATCCCACTCATGAAGAGAATATTGAGATGCTCCGTAATCTTAGAACCATTGATCTTATCATGAGAGGCTTACCTAGAAATGTGCTTATTTGCATACAAAACTTTGAATGCACATATACCGTATGGAAGGACATCGAGATACGCTTTCTGGATTACTCATTAAAGAACCTCAGTGAAATTCTTCATAAGTCCATTGCTTTTCATAAGATGAAGCCTAATGATCCTAAGTTTGATGAGTGTCTATTTGAGCTTTGTGATCTCATGTGTGCTAAAGGTGACACTGGAACCATTAGCAACATTATCTCAGAAACCATTAGAATTTAAAAACCTGCACATTGTCATGATCATAAATCTAATGAATCATTTGCCCTAGGTGATGATCACATACATGATGATGATGATGATGATGTTGAGCATGGTTATTATGATGAAGACGAAGAATCCGACATCGAATATGAGAAGACTATGAGAAATCTTAGTCTCATGGCAAATCTTCGGAATTACATGGCTGGAGGAAAAGAGTGGATTCTTGATAGTGGTTGCACCGATCACATGACCGGAGATAGAGACATGTTTCGTGAGATTGCCCAAAATGATGGTCCACGCAAGTATGTGACTTTTGGAGACAACTCCAAGGGTAAGGTACTTGGCCTTGGTAAGGTGGCCATATCCAATGATAGCTCCATTCAAAATTTTATGCTTGTTGAATCTCTTGGTTACAATCTTTTTTCCGTATCTAGACTAGCCGACTTTGGTTTCAATGTTCTATTTACTGAAGTAGTTTGCCAAGTGTTTCATCGAGACGATCATAATATGGCCTTTCCGGTATCCGTAGAGGTGATCTATTGCAAAATCGTACATGTCTTATTGCAAAATCTTCTAAAGGTTGGCTATGGCATAGAAGACTAGAACATGTTGGCATGCGAAATCTTGATAAGCTTGTTAAAGGAGATCACATCCTTGGTGTTAAAGATGTTATATTTGAAAAGGATAGACTTTGTAGTGCTTGCCAAGCAGGAAAACAAGTTGGAGGAAGTCATCCCGTGAAGAACATCATGACCACAAGGAGACCACTTGAGCTACTCCATATGGATCTCTTCGGTTCCAACGCATACAAGAGCCTTGGTGGTAACTCTTTTGGTTTGGTCATTATTGATGATTTTTCAAGATTTATGTGGGTGTTATTTCTTGATGACGAATCACCGATACAAAAGATCTTCAAGAACTTCGCTAGGAAGGCCCAAAATCAATTTGAAGTGAAGATAAAGAAGGTTCGAAGCGACAATGGAACGGAGTTCAAGAACGCCAATGTAGATACCTTTCTTGACGAAGAAGGCATCTCACATGAGTTCTCGGCTACGTACACACCTCAGCAAAATGGATTTTTTTAGAGGAAGAACCGTACCCTTATTGAGATGGCAAGACGATGCTAGATGAATATAAGACACCAAAACACTTTTGGGCGGAAGCGGTTGAGACGGCTTGTCATGCTACAAATTGACTTTATCTTCACAAGCTTCTTGGTAAAACAGCATACGACCTACTCACCGGTAACAAGCCACAAGTTGGTTACTTTAGAGTATTTGGCTCCAAGTGTTACATTCTTGACAAGCATCGTCGTTCAAAATTTGCTCCCAAATCTCATGAAGGTTTCCTACTTGGTTACGGATCAAACTCTCACACTTACCGTGTCTACAACAACTTCACTCGAAAAGTTGAAGAGACGGTAAATGTGAAGTTTGATGAATCTAATGGCTCACAAGTAGAGCAATTGCCAATTGATGTAGGAGACAAAGATCCTTCCGAAGCAATTCAAGACTTGTCTATTGGCAAGATCCGTCCAACGGAGGTGGGGGAGCACTTCGTCCATTCAAGTGGAAGCCCCAACTTCACATCAAGGTGAACCACAAGTTGACATGGAGGCATCCACAAGTGGAACACGTCAAGACGAAGGGAATGAGGAAGTACAACAAGATGATCCACCTCGACCTCCTTCTCCACCTCCACAAGCGAACAATGACACCAACAACAATGAAGAAGAAGATGATGATGATGAGTATGCATCACCACAACCCAAGCAAAAGCTACCCCGAGTTAGAGCAAGAATCGACAAGCATCATCCCATCGAACAAATTCTTGGCGACATCAGAATTACTCGCTCTAAATCTCACTTAGCTAACTTTTGTGAGCATTACTCATTCATCTCTAGCATTGAGCCTATGAAGGTTGATGAAGCTCTCGAAGACCCCGATTGGGCAAATGCTATGCACGAAGAGCTACACAACTTCGAGAGAAACCAAGTGTGGGCATTGGTTGAGAAGCCCAAAGATGAACAAAACATCATCGGAACCAAATGGGTGTTTCGGAACAAGCAAGATGAGGATGGACAAGTCATACGCAACAAGGCTCGTCTCGTTACTCAAGGCTACACTCAAGTCAAAGGTATGGACTATGGTGAGACCTACACCCTCGTTGCTAGACTTGAGTCTATTCGCATCTTACTTGCTTATGCCAATCACCATGATATCACCCTCTATCAAATGATACTAGAAGTGCTTTTCTAAATGGTGAAATTGAGGAGGAAGTTTATGTAAAACAACCTCCCGGCTTTGTTAATCCCAAGAAACCAAACCATGTTTACAAACTTCACAAAGCTCTCTATGGTCTCTAACAAGATCCTAGAGCTTGGTATAAATGCTTGACAAAGTTTCTTCTTGAAAAAGGTTTTGAGATTGGTAAAATTTATTCAACCTTATTCACTAAGAGAGTAAATGGTGAACTATTTGTGTGCCAAATTTATGTTGATGATATTATCTTTGGATCTACTGACCCTCTCTTTAGTGAAAAGTTAATGCCGGAAAAGTATGAGATGTCTATGATGTGTGAACTCAAATTCTTCATTGGTTTGCAAATCAAGCACACTCGGGATGGTACCTTTGTTTCTCAAACAAAGTATACCAAGGATCTATTCAAAAAGTTTAACATGCAAGAAAGCAAAGGTATGAAAACTCGCATGCCTACCACTGGACATCTTGACTTGTCAAAGGATGGCAAACTCGTTGATCAAAAGGTTTATCAATCCATGATTGGTTCATTGCTATATCTATGTGCCTCCCGTCCCGACATTATGCTAAGTGTGTGCATGTGTGCACGATATCAAGCGGCACCAAAAGAATGTCATCTTAAGGCTGTGAAGACGATTGTGAGATACCTTATACATACACCAAACTTTTGCATTTGGCATCCCAAAGGATCTTCTTTCAAAATTGTTGGCTATTCCTGTCGGGGATATCGTGCGACATATGCCAGGGGGTGGCTTATCATGGATGGGGACAAAAGTACGTCGCCGGGCTCTAGAAGCAGGAGTGAGCGAGACCGCGTACGCCTGCGAATCTTACCCAGGTTCGGGGCTCTCCTAGGAGATAACACCCCTAGTCCTGCTCTGTGGGGTCTCCGCATGATCACTACCTCAACAAGTAGCTACAAGCTTGCTCCTTGAGCTGTTCTGCTAGAGGAGGAAGGAGGGCAAGGCTAGCTCTACTCCACTCTCTATGTGTGTGTGTGTCTGTGTGTGTGTTGAAGAAGGCTCTCTCCTCTCTACCAAGGTCCCAACCCCTTGCATGGGGTGACCTGGGGGGTTTATATAGGCCTACCCCCCAGGGGTACAATGGTAATCCGGCCGGGCGTAGGACCCGGCCGTCAGTGTCTCTGGTCGTCGGCCTCTCCGCCGACTGCAGGGGCCCACCGCCTGGTGGGTCCCCTCGGCTGTCTTGTACTCGGCCAACAAGCCGGGCCCGCCGCTTGTGGGTTCTGTCAGCTGCGTAGCACTGTAGCCGTGCCACTGATGATGCATGCTTGGTCGGGGAGAGCGTGGCTACAGTCCTGCCGCCTGGCGGGCGTTTCACTGTAGCCACTCCCCGTCTCTTCTGGTTAATGGCGCACAAACTTCAAGGAAAGGAGAGGGCCGCCTGCTAGGAGCCGGCCTCCCCCTGAGCCGGCTGGTCAGGGCTCGCCGCCTTCTGGCCTCTTCACGGACAGGTAGGGCCCGCCGCCTGCGGGTCGTACCGACAGCCCGTCGTGGGAGTATGGCTTCCTCTGCCATGGGTGATGTCATGAGCGGCATGGCAACAGTGCCGCGCCGGGCGTGGGATGTCCGCTTGGTGCGCTGCACTGTGGCCACGCTCTCCCCTGGATTCGGGGGTGGCAGGCTTGTACTGTAGCCACGCCCCATCTCGTCGTGTTTATGTGGGTGCTAACTTTGAGGGCGCGAGGGGCCGCCTGCTAGGATCCGGCTTCCCAGGAAGCCGCCTGCTAGGAGTCGGCCCACTTCATTGCCGTCTTCTGGATTCCGCCGCCTCCTGGCAACCGGCCGCTTGGACCGGCCGGCCCAAGAAGGCGGTCCTTTGTCTTTGGTGTCGAGGGGCGCAGCCTGCCCTGATGTCTTGAAATACCCAGGGGAGCTGATGAGGCTACCCGTGGTCATTTACTCCGACAGTAGTCCCCGAAGCTGGTGGGGCGCTGCGGCTGAAGGGGCGAGAAGCCCCATCAGCTTCCTTCTCTGGGTTGTCTGGTGTTCTGCTTCGTCCGTCTTCCGAAGTGCTGACTGGTAGGAGTCGGCCGTGACCAGGCAGGCCGCCTGGCGATTTCGAAACGCCGCAGTGGGGGCCAGGTGGCATGCTAGCCAGACGTTAGGCTCGCCGTCCATGCCCGCCAGCCACGCGGCGTCAGCAGGCCAAGCCAGCCTGCCAGCCCACGCGTGCGACGGGACGTCGCCGCAGGCCGGGGCCCGCCACTACAGTGCCTCGGCACACGCGCGGATCCGCTGCGGCCGAGGTAGACGGTTGGGCTTCTGCGGTAATCAATACACGCCTTTACTGGCGCCGTAATCGTGGGATCATGGGGGAGTGGGCGCAGTTAATC
Source organism: Thinopyrum elongatum (assembly GCA_011799875.1). Lineage (NCBI taxonomy): Eukaryota > Viridiplantae > Streptophyta > Magnoliopsida > Poales > Poaceae > Thinopyrum > Thinopyrum elongatum. Next base: position 470,660,662 of record CM022302.1, read on the forward strand.
CCACGATCCCCCACGCTCTCGCCTCCTCGGCTCCGCCGCCTGGGGCTATAAGTAGGGGGAGGAGGGGGGTGGCAGACGCACGTGCGCCCTCCTCTCCCCTCGCCATTCTTCTTCCTCTCCGTCGCCGTAGTGCCTCTTCCTCTTGCCGAAGCGCTGCCGCAGCCCATCGTCGACGAGCTTCTTCTCGCCGCGGCTTCCTTGCTCCGCCGCGGCTTCGCCCGCTCGTCACCGCGCCGCGCCTACGACGAGCTCCTTCGCCCATGGCGCGCTCACGGGCCGGCGACTAGGACGGTTCCAACGTCCATGAGGATCACCTCTCCTTCCTTTGTCAAACACGGCGGCTGCCCTGGGAGACGAACGTGCGGGTATGTGTCCCCCCCCCCCGAGGCAGAAATCTCGCCGGTGCCGGAGGGCGATGAACGCGTCGTCTTCCGGTCCCATTTTCTTCGCGGCTTCGGCCTTCCGGCGAGCGGCTTCCTCCGCTCCTTCCTTGATTTCTACCAAGTCCAGCCGCACCACCTCACGCCAAACACGGTGGTGCTGCTGGCCGCCTTCATCACCATGTGCGAAGGATACCTCGGCACTCTCCCCACCCTTGAGCTCTGGGGGGAGTGTTTTTATCTCAAACTCGGCACCGCCACCAAGGGCCAGGCGGCTCAATGCGGAGCCTGCGTGGCGGTGCGGCGTCCGGGCACCGGGAACCGCTTCCCGCCCATCTCCCTGCTGTAGTCGGCCAAGCTGTGGCAGAAATCCTATTTCTACGTCAAGAACATCCACCCGACGAGCGACTACATCAACTTGCCGGCTTACGTAGCTGGCCCGCCAGCCGAGCCACGCGCCAACTGGCAGTACAAGCCGAGCTCCCTATCGGCCGCCTCCTCCGCCGCCCTCGCCCGTCTTCAGGCGATGACGGAGTCGGAGGGCCTGAAGGGCTCGGACCTGCTGGCCGCCTTCGTGACGCGCCGAGTGCTTCCCCTCCAAGCCCGGCCTCACATCATCAGCTGCATGAGCGGGCACCAGGACCCGTGCCGGATGTGCACATGGGAGCTGCCGGACATGGAGGTGGCCCGGCTGGTCAACTACTTCTCCAACTGCAAGCTATCGGACACGGATTGGCGGTTCGGCAAGGGGCCGTACGTCCGCGCACATCCGCCGCCTGCAATGAGTTTTGCAATTCTTTTTCTCTTTTGCTGGTCCGAGTTCTTGTTTTGCCGTCTGACCAGTTGGCCATGGTGCAGGTCCTCCCGGCCCAGTCGGCCACCGGCGCTCTGGATCTAGGGCAGCGGTACATGCCGGACCGAACGAGGAGCGACGCGGAGGACCCCGACTTGGGGGCGGCCGCCATGGAGGAGGACGACGCCACAGGTGGCGGCGATGGAGTAGGCGGCTCTGGAGGAGGAGGCGGCCTCGAGGCCTGGCCGGATGACGACGAGGAGGAGAACGAGCCGTGCCGTACGCACGGCCCTGACAAGGCGGGCGCGAGTTCTTCAGCCGCGCCGACTGCGCCAGGCGGCGCACCAAAGCGCCGAGCCGGCTCGTTGCTGTTCGGCAGCCGGCCGAAGAAGTCCAAGAACACGGCCACCGTGAAGGCGGCCCAGTTCCAGAAGGCCCCGAAGCAGCCCCCGATGGTGTCCGCGTAAGTGCTTGGTTTCTCTTGCGTTTTCTTTTCTTCTTTCTTGCAAACTCTTTCTGAGTTTCCCCTTGTCTTGCTCGAACAGGGCCCCGCTCTCTCTTGAGCGGTCCACCGCTGCTTCAGTAATCGGGGCGGCGGAAGGCTCCGCCAACACCCGTCGCGTGGACCCGCTCACCGACCTCCAGGAGGCGACAGAGAGGAACACGCGGGAGGCGCGCGAGGAGCGGGAGGAGGTGGAGCGGCAGAAGGTGGAGGCGGCCGAGGCGGCGTAGGCGGACGCGGAGGCGGCGGCCAAGGCCCAAGCCGACGCTGCGACCAAGGTCCAGGCGGACGCCGCAGCCTAGGCCTAGGTGAACGCCGCAGCCAAGGCCCAAGCGGACGCGGCCGCCAAGGTGCAAGCGGAAGAGGCCGCACACGGCCGGACTCCGCAACTCGTCATCCCGCCGCGCGCAGTGCCACCAGCGCCAGAGAACCCGGCGCCGACTGGAGGAGCCGGCAACAATCAACCGGTCGTGGAGAGGAGAGGAGGCGACGCCAGCGTCCCGAGGGCGGAGGTGCCCCCGCAAGCGCCGACTGCCGAGGCCTGAGGCAGTCGGTCTGACGTGCCACCGGCGCCGCCGGTCAGAGGTGAGCTGGCGGTGGGGGCGACCCCTGTGGTCCGTCCTCCGAGGCGCCGGCGTGCGGCGAAGGCGGCCTCGGCGCCACGAGCGCAGGAGATCGGGGCCGCAAGCTCGTCGGCCCCAGATGCAGAGGCCACCAGTGCCGCCCCACCAGAATGGACGCCTGGGGGCGGGACGAGCATGCTGAACAAGGCCGCGCAGGACGTTCAGGCCTAGCTCCAGGCCCAAGGCACCGCCCTCCAGCAGTATACAAAGACATTCTTGGCGACGCGAACGGCCGTCCGGGTACACTTCTTTTCTATTTTTTTTGATTCTTGCAATCTTCCGTGGGGGCGCGCCAGCGCACCCACTGGGTGTAGCCCCCGAGTTCCGGGCCGGCTGTTGAGCAGGCGGCTCGGAACTTTAAGGTAAGTTCCGAGTGCTAACTTGTTTTCTCTTCTTTTGTCTTCGTTGCAGGACTACCACAACATCCGCGCAGCCGCCTTCAACTCCCAGGTCCAGGAGCTGGCTAAGCGGACCGCCGACTTGACCGAGAGCCGGAGTAAGCATTTCGTCTTCTTCCTCGCGGGGGCGCGTCAGCGCACCCGCTGGGTGTAGCCCCCGAGATTCGGGCTGACTGCTGAGCAGTCGGGCCGGATCTTCTGGCAACCACTTTTCTTTTTGGTCAACTTTGTTGATTGTCTTCTCTTTCTCAATTTTGCAGGAGCTAACGCCACACTGCAGCAGCGCCTGGGCGAAGTCCAGACCGAGCTGCGCACCAAGGAGGAGGAGCACAGCAAGGCGGCCCAGGAGCGTGACCGTCTGGCCAAGAAGTTGGCGGACCAGGCGGACCAGCACAAGGCGGAGCTCCAGAAACTCAAGGAGGCGGAAGGCGCCCTCCAGGCCGAGTTTGAGACCGAGCGCTCGAAGTGGGTCGAGAAGGAGGCGATCCTCGCCGCTGGCTACGGCGAGATTGAGGATATGATCAATGGTAAACTTCTTTCTTTGGAATAGCTGCCGACTGCATCGAGAGTCGGCTTCCGACTTCTGATCATTGTTTTTTCTTTGCGTAGACTTCTTTCCTGGACACGCCGTCAGCCAGGCCATCAAGGCGTGGCGTGACCAGCGTAGGAGGGAAGGAGTGGAGGTCCCGCCCGACGCGCCTCGAAACATGAACGAGCAGCTCCTGGCCGCCAGGACGCGCCTGCAGCCGATTCACCGTCTGCTCCGCCGCCTTCAGCGCGCCGGGTCCTAGCTGGTTTCCGCCCTCTGGCCAGGCGTCCAAGCTCCACGCACCCCCAGTCGGACCGCCGACTGGTTAGAGGTGGCGATCGGCCGCTTCGAGGCTTGGAAGGGCTCCTCCGCTCGGGCAGGCGCCCGAAGGGCCTTGGAGTTCATCAAGGCGTGGTATCCTGGGCTGAACCTAGCCCAGTTGGCCACGTTCCGGTAGGAGGCCAGGGAAGAGTTGGTGGCGGTGGGGCCTGCGCTCACTCGACGTGCGGCGGCGATCGCTGAGTACACCGAGACCGGTGTCTTCCTCCCCGAGCTGGACGAGGAGGGTGCCGAGGTGCCGCCGGACTGGTTCGGGCTGAACCCGGATGACGGCGAGGACTTGGCGGAAGAAATCGCCTCCAGTGACGAAGGCGAGGACGAGGAAGACGAGGATGGTGAAGAAGACACACCGGAGGGCAGAGCGGACGGCCAGCCTCAGCTCGATTGGGCCTCGAGCAACGAGCCGTGTGCGAGTGTACCGACTGCTGCTGATGGCGACCAAGCCGAGACTTGCCAGACGGCTACTCAACCAGTCGGCGCCGCTGACTCCACCAACCTGCCGGACCCGCCTGCTGCTCCTCTGGCCTAGGCTGCCAACTTTATCTTATCTTTTCCTGCTTTTGTGGTCTCTAGAACGAACTTGTTAAATTTGCGTAGTTCCACCCACTAGGGGTGTATTCAAACTTTGTTGAATGCTGGCCGAGGGCCTCTTGCTATGTAATTTAATTTTCGCACAAGTTGTGCTTTGCCAAGCTCCGACTTGTCTTGCTTTCTGTTCTTTTGGCTTTTTCCTTTGCCGCCTTCCCTTGGCTGCCACCTTGCCGGCCAGGCAGCCGCTCTTCGGTCTGTTGGCTGGGTAAGGTACTTGGCCATTTTGGGAAGGCAAGTACTTCGGCCGCTTAGAACGTAGCAAGTTAAGTGAGAAGCCGGCCGGCCGGCTGCTCAGCAACCGGACGGCTAGGCGAGGAGCCGGCTTGGCCTATGTGAGTGCTTTCGTCCTTAGCCATTTTTCATGTGGGCACCATTTCCTGCCTTTGACTCTTGCCAGCCAGATAGTCGCTGTGCGAGCTGCGGCTTATGGCAAGAGAGGGCTTAGCTGCCGACACACTACTTGTCCGACTGCAGGTAGCGCTGACATAGTACAAGGCGGCAAGCCCCCGGGCCGACTGGTCGGACCCGGTGCCGGGTGGAGGAATGAAATAACTCATTCACATGCATGAAACTTATCATATAGATAAGAAAGGTAGCCCCCGAGTGCTCCTCGAGGGACCTGGTGTCTTTGCGCTTAATACAAAAGGTAGCGTGGTACGTACTGCATTAACTGTAAAATCTTCGGAGGAGATTTGCGTTCTAGGGGCGCTCTGTTTCCTTGCCGGAATCATCCCTCTTGCGCGCCCTGGGCTTCTGCGCGTCGACCAGGTAATAGGAGTCGTTGCCCAAGGCTTTGCTGATGATGAAGGGGCCTTCCCAAGGGGCCGAGAGCTTGTGCTGGCCGGCTGTTCGCTGGATCAGCCGGAGCACAAGGTCTCCCTCTTGGAAGGATCGTGGCTTGACCTTCCGACTGTGGTAGCGGCGCATGCTCTGCTGGTAGATGGCGGACCGGCTGAGTGCTAACAGCCGGCCCTCTTCCAGCAGATCGACGCCGTCTTCACATGCTTCCTTCGCCTCCGCCTCCGTGTACATGGTGATGCGAGGTGAGTCGAACTCGATGTCAGTTGGGATGACGGCCTCGGCCCCGTACATGAGGAAGAAGGGAGTGAAGCCGGTTGATTTGTTCGGGGTGGTGCGGAGGCTCCAGAGGACGGCCGGCAGCTCGTCGATCCAGCAGCCAGCCGAGCGCTCCAGTGGCTCGACCAGTCGGGGCTTGATGCCGGATAAGATGAGGCCGTTTGCTCGCTCGACTTGGCCATTTGATTGCGGATGGGCAACGGACGCTAAGTCCAGTCGGATGCCCTGCGTCGCGCAGAAACAGGCCAAGGCGCCTTTGGCAAAGTTAGTGCCATTGTCGGTGATGATGCTGTGTGGTACACCGTACCGGATGGTGATATCTGCGATGAAGGTCACAACAGTCGGACCATTCAGTTTCTTGATTGGCTTTGCTTCAATCCAATTGGTGAATTTGTCGATGGCGACGAGCAGATGGGTCATGCCGCTGCATGCTGTCTTGAATGGGCCCACCATGTCCAGCCCCCAGACGGCAAAATGCCAGGTAAGGGGGATGGTCTTGAGTGCAGAAGCCGGCAGATGTTGCTTGGAGCTGAATTTCTGGCACCCCTTGCATTTCTTGACCAGATCCTTGGCGTCCTCCAAAGCAGTCGGCCAGAAGAAACCATGGCGGAAAGCTTTGGCGACAAGGGATCTGGAGGCCGCATGGTGGCCGCACTCACCTTGGTATATGTCTCTGAGGATTGCCGTGCCTTTCTCTGGTTCGACGCAGCGTTGGAAGACATCGGTCACGCTGCGCCTAACAAGCTCTCTGTTTACTATCGTGTAAACTCCTGCCCGGCATTGCACCTGCCGGGCCGAGATCTCATCAGCTGGCAGCTCTCCGCTCACCAGAAAGTTGAGGATGGGCTGCGCCCATGATGGTGCTTCGACTTCATCCACTGTCATTACGGCCACTGAAACTAGGGCGGTTGGGTTGGGAGGTGGCGGGGTGGAGTCGGCCGTGTCTTGCTGCGTTGTTGAAGTCCCCGGGCCGACTGCTGCAGTCACCGGGCCGGGTTGTGGAGTCCCCGAGCCGGGTGCGACTGCTGCAGTCCCCGAGCCGCTTGGTGAAGTCCCCGGGGCGGCTGCTGCAGCCCCCGGGCCGGGTTGCGAAGTCCCCGGGCCGGGCACGACTGCTGCAGTCCCTGTGCCGCCTGCCAAAGTCCCCGGGCCGGCTGCCGCAACCCCCGAGTCGGATTCGACTGCTTCGGGGGCAGCCGGCACGAAGATGGATTCTGATTCCGGGGAAGGCTTAATAGATGGCTTGCGGAGGCACTGAAGGGACACACCGGCTGGTATGGCCTACCGGGTGGAGCCGATCCGCGCCAGGGCATCTGCTTGCTCGTTGTCGGCCTGTGGCACATGAAGAAACTCGCACCCGTCAAAATATCTGCTGATCTGCTGGACGAGGGAGCGGTAGCTCGCCATGTTGCATCCTTGGCGTCCCAGTCGCCAGACGACTGTTGGACCACCAAGTCCGAGTCGCTGTAGCACAGAATCCGGCGGATGCCAATCTCCTTGGCCAGCCGTAGTCCGTGTACTAGTGCCTCGTACTCGGCCACGTTGTTGGAGGCGGCAAAATGGATTTGCAACGTGTATCTGAGCTTGTCGCCTTTGGGAGAGGTGAGGACGATGCCGGCTCCCAAACCGGTGCGCATCTTCGAGCCATCGAAGTGCATCCGCCAATGAGTGGAGTCTGGGGCTGGCGGCAGGTACTGGGTCTCGGCCCAGTCGACGAGGAAGTCGGCCAGTGCTTGGGTCTTGATGGCGGTGCGAGGCTGGTAGAAGATGGTGTAGGGGGCCAGATCGATGGCCCACTTGGCCACCCGGCCCGACGCGTCTCTGCTGCCTATGATCTCCACAAGCGGGGCGGTGCAGACAACCGTGATGGGGTGCTCTTGAAAGTATGGCTTGAGCTTCTTGGTGGCAAAGTGCACGCCATAGCACATCTTTTGGTAGTGGGGGTAGTTCTGCTTGGAGGCTGACAGCACCTCACTCAAGTAGTACACGGGCCTCTGGACCGGCTGTGCCTTGCCGTCTTCTTGGCGCTCTACCACCATGACTGTGCTGACCACCCGGCTGGTGGCGGCGATGTAAAGAAGCATGGGCTCCTTGGCAGCCGGAGCAGCCAGAACGGGCGGCGTGGTCAACATCTTCTTGAGCTGGAGGAAAGCCTCGTCCGCCTTGTCGTTCCACTCGAAATGAGTGGTTTTCTTCATCAACTGGTACAGGGGAAGAGCCTTCTCACCCAGCTGACTGATGAAGCGGCTGATGGATGCCAAGCAGCCGGTGAACTTCTGAATGTCTCGCAGTTGGGTGGGCCTCTCCATCCTCTCGATGGCCTTGATCTTGACAGGGTTGCACTCTATGCCGCGCTCTGAGACAAGGAAACCGAGGAGCTGGCCGGCTGGTACTCCAAAGACACACTTCTCTGGGTTGAGCTTGATTTGAAAACGGCGCAGATTATCAAAAGTTTCCTTGAGATCTTCCAGGAGGGTACCGCGCTTCTCCGTCTTCACCACAATATCATCTACATAGACATGGGCATTTCTGCCGAGTTGCTTGAGGAGGCACTTCTGCATGCAACGCTGGAACGTGGCACCGGCATTTCTCAAGCCGAATGTCATGGTTAGGTAGCAGAAGGCTTCGAATGGTGTGATGAAGGCGGTTTTCAGGCGGTCGGCCGGGCTCAACTTGATCTGGTGGTACCTTGAGTAGGCATCCAAAAAACTCAGCAGCTCGCATCCGGCTGTGGAGTCTATCACTTGGTCAATCCGAGGCAAGGCAAACGGATCTTTGGGGCAAGCTTTGTTGAGGCTGGTATAGTCAATACACATGCGCCATTTGTTTTTCTTCTTCAATACAAGGACTGGGTTGGCAAGCCACTCTGGAAAGAACACTTCCATAATGAAGCCGGCTGCTAGAAGCCGGGCTATCTCTTCACCAACAATTCTTCTCTTCTCCTCCGATAGGCGGCGGAGGGGTTGCTTGACTGGTTTTGCATCTGCTCGGACATGTAGCTTGTGCTCGGCGAAATCCGTCGGAACACCCGGCATGTCCTTTCGAGACCATGCGAAGATGTCGCGATTCTCACGGAGGAAATCGACGAGCTCGCTTTCCTATTTGCTGTCAAGGTGAGCTCCTATGACAACGAACTTCTCCGGGTGCTCTGGGTCCAAGGGTATCTTCTTGGTTTCTTTGGCTGGCTGGAAAGAGCCCTGAGCTTCTGACTCCTTGGGATCTGGCGACAGGTCCGGCTGCTTGCCGGCCATGGCCACAACCCGGTCAAGGAGCCGCTTCTCGGCAGCAATCACAAGGGACTCGGCCAGCCGACTGCTGGCTGCAGCACACTCGGCAGACTTCTGGTAGTCGCCGGCTACAGTGATAATGCCCTTGGTACCCGGCATCTTCATCTTGAGGTAGGCATAGTGGGGAACCACCATGAACTTGGCCAGAGCAGGCCGGCCAAGCAACGCGTGGTAGGGGCTCTCAAGGTCAACCACCTCGAACCAGATTGGCTCTCGGCGGAAGTGATTCTTGTCTTCGAAGAGGACGTCTATCTTGATCTTGCCGATTGGTGAGCAGGAAAGGCCAGGCATGATGCCATGGAAGACAGTCTGGCTGGGCTGGAGCTGTTTCTCTTTGATGCACAACTTCTCCATGGTGTCGCGATAGAGGATGTTGATGCTGCTACCGCCGTCTATCAGAATCCGGGAGAAACGAGCAGCTCGCCTCTCTGTTGCAAAGGTGGCATCCAACACCAGGGCATAGGAACCCGGAGAAGGCATCACCTCCGGGTGGTCAGCTCGGCTCCAGCTGATCGGCTTCTCGGACTAGTGCATGAACTCTGGGGCTTCAGAGGTGACAGCATTCACCTTCCGTTGCTGCTGACGCCGGCTGTGCCTGTCGTCAGCCACGCTGGTGAAGACGACGTAAGCTCCGTGCTCTTCGGGAAACTCATCTTGGATCGCGCCAACTGGCCGAACCACCGGCTGCTGGGGAGGTGGAGGCAGCGGGCCAGCAGGCGGGGGAGGCAGTCCTTCGCCCTTGGCGATGCGGGCGAACCAATGGCACTTCCGGGTGGTGTGGTTGGATGGCTTCGCGCCGCTGTGGAACTTGCAGGGAGCGTCAAGGGTCTGTTCAAACGAGAAGGCGGGCAACCAGGCAGGCTTGCTGCCCTTCTGGCGCTTGGGGCCGGGTTGCTCTTCTGGCTACTGGTCTTCGACTGTCGCCACCTGCCGGTTGTTGGTAGCCGGCAGCTGGGCCTTGCGCTTGTTGTCGTTTGACTGTTGGCACCGACTGGAATCACCAGCCGGCGTCTAAGGGGCCGGAGGGAGCATCTTTCCTGACGCGTCCACTCGGAGCTCCGACTTCATGGAGGAGTCGGCAGTGGCGTACTTGTCCGCTATGATTAGCAGCTCGTTGAGGGTGGCCGGCTCGTCGCAAAGGAGTCGGTGCTTGAGTAGGGTGCCCTCTCGGCACCCTGCAGTGAAGTATTCTATGGCTTGCACCTCATGCACCCCTTCGCAGGAGTTGTGTAGTTCAGCCCACCGCGTCAAGTAGTCGCGGGTAGACTCAGTCGGGCCTTGGACGAACAGAGAGAGCTGGCGAGGTTTGGGTGGCCGCTTGTAGGTGCTGGTGAAGTTACGGATGAAAACTTCGATGAAGTCTAGCCAGCTGTTGACGCTGTAGGGCTTGAGACTGTTCAGCCATGTCCGGGCCGTGCCCTGGAGCATGAGCGGAACGTACTTTACGGCAACGCGCTTGTTGCCATTCGCTATGCTGACAGCCATGGAGTAGTCCACCAGCCAGTCTTCCGGCTTCACAGAGCCGTTGTACTTGGGGGTGTCCCGAGGGAGCGAGAACCCTTTGGGGAAGGGCTCGTCGCGAATGCGGGGGCCGAAACAAGGCGGGCCGATCGCATCTTCTTCTTCTAATGCGAGGGATCGAGCCAAGCTGTCGATCCGGTGGCGGGCGTCGTTCTCTCCGACTCCTTCACGGGGGCCCAGTCGGCCTCCGAGAGTCGGATGCTCAACAGGCGGCGGGGAGGCGCGCCTCTCCCTGCGCGGGGAGGCGGACGACCGTCTCGCCGTTCCACTGCTCGTGGGCAGCCGTCTTGGTCGCGCTCGATGGAGATGCGGGTGCGGCTGCGGCTAACAACCGGTGCTTGGTCTCCTCGGTCGCGGGCGTCGCCTGTCGGTGTCCGGGAGGTCGCACCGTGCTCTCGGCGAGGGGGAAGGTTCCCGGCCTGTAAGCCGGGTTCCACCACGCGGCGGCCAGCTTCTTGCTGCGCGGCGGCCGCGTCGATGAGCTGCTGGACATGCTCCGTCATGCAGAGATGCTCGTCGCCCTCCAGGCGGTCCAGCTCGTCCGCCGCCGCTTGGGCGGCGCGTAAGTTCTCCATTGGCGTAGCATAGACTGGGCGGTCGGCCCCCAACATGCTGGCGATGGCCGCGCCGCGCTGCCGGACCGTGCCCGCGCGGCTGGGTTTGCCAGCAGCCGGTGTGCCGCAGACGGCACGGTCGATCTCGCGGTGGTAGGCCTCGGTGAGGCGTCTCATGGCCGCCAACTTGTTGGCGCTGTCGAGGAGTGTGATACGGCACGCTTCCAGCGTTTTGCCGTTCGCACAAGGCGTTACGGGTGCGGACATGTCCCGCATTGCCGCCTGCAACGGGTCCCGGCCGGCCTGGTCAGATGCTTCGTCGTGGCCGATGACCAGCACCCCGGTGATGGTGCTGGTGCTGGCACTGCCGTTTGCAGCAGGGAGCGGGTCGTCGAAGATCACCACGTCACCGGGGAAGGCATCAGAAAGCGCGACGTCGGCGTCGATGACCATGTCGACGGACGGGTCGGTGGAGCCAAAGGACTCCAGGTCGGAGACCGGCTCGTTGGCGATGTGAAGCTTACCGAGGGAGTCGACGAGGCAGCTCTCGGGGCTGGCCGCGCCCGCGACGAGTGCGGGCTCATCGGAGAGGCGGATCCCGCCGATGAGATCAGTGAAGCTGCTTGCGGCGCAAGCAACTTCCATGCCGCATAGCGTGTTAGCACAAACGCCGTCAGGCGTGTCGGGCTGGCTGCGCTCGCCAGGAAGGAAGAGGGTTCCCGTCCAGAACGTGTTTCCGGACGACGATGCACCTAGCCCCACGATGGGCGCCAAATGTCGGGGATATCGTGCGACCTATGCCAGGGGGTGGCTTATCATGGATGGGGACAAAAGTATGTCGCCGGGCTCTAGAAGCGGGAGTGAGCGAGACCGCGTACGCCTGTGAATCTTACCCAGGTTCGGGGCTCTCCTAGGAGATAACACCCCTAGTCCTGCTCTGCGGGGTCTCTGCATGATCACTACGTCAACAAGTAGCTACAAGCTTGCTCCTTGAGCTGTTCTGCTAGAGGAGGAAGGAGGGCAAGGCTAGCTCTACTCCACTCTCTACGTGTGTGTGTGTGTGTCGAAGAAGGCTCTCTCCTCTCTACCAAGGTCCCAACCCCTTGCATGGGGTGACCTGGGGGGTTTATATAGGCCTACCCCCCCAGGGGTACAATGGTAATCCGGTCGGGCGTAGGACCCGGCCGTCAGTGTCTCTGGTCGCCGGCCTCTCCGTCGACTGCAGGGGCCCGCCGCCTGGTGGGTCCCCTCGGCTGTCTTGTACTCGGCCGACAAGCCGGGCCCGCCGCTTGTGGGTTCTGTCGGCTGCGTAGCACCGTAGCCGTGCCACTGATGATGCATGCTTGGTCGGGGAGAGCGTGGCTACAGTCCTGCCGCCTGGCGGGCGTTTCACTGTAGCCACTCCCCGTCTCTTCTGGTTAATGGCGCACAAACTTCAAGGAAAGGAGAGGGCCGCCTGCTAGGAGCCGGCCTCCCCCTGAGCCGGCTGGTCAGGGCTCGCCGCCTTCTGGCCTCTTCACGGACAGGTAGGGCCCGCCGCCTGCGGGCCGTACCGACAGCCCGTCGTGGGAGTATGGCTTCCTCTGCCATGGGTGATGTCATGAGTGGCATGGCAACAGTGCCGCGCTGGGCGTGGGATGTCCGCTTGTTGCGCTGCACTGTGGCCACGCTCTCCCTGGATTCGGGGGTGGCAGGCTTGTACTGTAGCCACACCCCGTCTCGTCGTGTTTATGTGGGTGCTAACTTTGAGGGCGCGAGGGGCTGCCTGCTAGGATCCGGCTTCCCAGGAAGCCGCCTGCTAGGAGTCGGCCCACTTCATGGCCGTCTTCTGGATTCCGCCGCCTCCTGGCAACCGGCCGGCCCCAAGAAGGCGGTCCTTTGTCTTTGGTGTCGAGGGGCGCAACCTGCCCCGATGTCTTGAAATACCCAGGGGAGCTGATGAGGCTACCCGTGGTCATTTACTCCGACAATTCCGATTCAGACTATGCCGGAGACAAGGTTGACAGAAAATCTACTCCGGGTACATGTCAATTCCTTGGTTGATTTCTCGTGTCTTGGTCTTCCAAGAAACAAAACTCGGTATCTCTATCCACCGCCGAAGCGGAATACACTGCCGCGGGATCATGTTCTTCTCAATTACTATGGATGACACAAACTCTCAAAGATTATGGGATACATGTGAAACATGTACCATTACTATGTGACAATGAGAGTGCTATTAAAATTGCACACAATCCCGTGCAACATTCTCGAACCAGGCATATTGAGGTTCATCACCATTTCATTCGAGACCAGGTTGCTAAAGGTGACATTGACCTCAAGCATGTTCATACCAACAAACAATTGGCGGATATCTTCACTAAGCCTCTTGATGAAAAGATATTTTGTCACTTGAGAAGTGAGTTGAATGTCATTGATGCTTCCAACATGAACTAGGCACTCACTTGGATGCATGCAAGGGCATGATCTATTATGACTAATCCTTGATATCACTCTTATGATGATCATTTCATATCTTGGACACTTTGCTCCCTTGTATTGCATCTAACCCTTGTAAGTACTTGGATATGTACTACTTCATAAAGCTTGCTCTCAACATTCATTTCTAGAGCAAAGGAGATTGGACCAAGTATCTATACCTTTGGTGTGCACAAGGAACAAGACAACTTAAACATATCCTTTGATACTATATGACTCTATGCTTCACTCTTGTCAAAATGGGTACATATGTTGTTCCTTGCAAAACTAACCCATGTAGGAAGATGAGCTACAAATGAAAGGATTGCTCCAATTTCCACTCCATGAGCATCTACCTCAAGTTCAACTACATGAAGGACATCCACATCAAACCCAATGTAAGTTCTTGCATCTTAGAGAAGTTTTACTCAAAGACACGAGTCAAAGCAACTCAACAAGATGTGAATACATTGAAATGCTTAAATGAGAAATGGCAACCCCATTTTGAGCTTAACGATGAGTATGACCTATGATCAGGTGATCTCACTTGACTCCTAAGTCAATATACTCTAACATAGGCGACTTAGTCGCCGACCCCCCCCTCTAGATGAAGTTCTCTAGTGTTCTCTTCATTTGTCTTTCTTTTGCTAGAGTGTTTCCTTTTATAAAAAAAATCATCTAGATTTATTTCATTTCTGTGTTCTTTTTCTTTAGTCAGTTTTTGGTAAATTTGTTGCAAATCTTATTCCAATTCCTTGCAATCCTTGTGAGAATTCTTTGCCTAGTGAGCTGCGTTGGTCAAATATTCTCTCTATGATGAACTCGGCCCCACCGAATTGAAACACGTCGGCGTCACCGAAGTGCAGTTAACACTACGACATAGTTCACCGGCACAACCGAAACAGACTGCTTTGGACTCACTGATGTGGCCTCTTTGTGTTGTCCTAATCTCGGACACACCGATTGGCACAACTCGGCATCACCGATTTCAGCACCTAAAGAATATTTAATCAAACTTTTTCTCTCTATTTCTTCTCCAGCTCCAGCTCCACTCAATGATTGTTTCCATCTATATACATCTACAACTACATAATGCCTAGATATGCTTCTCCAGGACCACACTCACTTGACTCACAACCTTGAAGCCAACCCTTCTTGGAAATTGATGTCAAAGGGGGAGAGAGATGCACATCAAAGCTTATTTTCAAATCTCTTCCATATCAAAAGGCATACCCTAAGGGAGAGAGATGCACTTAAAAGAGGAGAGAACCTGCATGTTTCTAAGAGGGGAGAGACATGTTGTTAATTCAAGTTGAGTCTTTGTTTTCTCAGCTTGATAAGTAATGTTTGCTCTGTCACAATTTGCTAGTTTTACTCTTATTTTTTCTTTACCTACCTACTCCCATTATCCAATGATAGATTCAGGGGGAGAGGAAGTTCAAGCTTAGGGAAGAAAAATCCTTGAAATTTTATTGCAAATCTTATTAAATCCTTTTGGGGACATGTCTATATCTAAAGAATTACTCACCTAGTGATACTTATCTAATACATGTCATCCCAATCTTGGTACTCTTGTGGATCTTGTGGCTCCTTTCTTGTTGAAATTTTCTTGTGTTATCTAACCTTATTTTCTCAAGCCTATTTCTTCAAGAACCAGTTCAAGAATCCCAAGGTAAGTATATGCATCTCGCTCTTGTACATGATGATCTCTTGCTTGTTGCACATATTGTTTGCAAGAAGGAATCATGGACATGACGATACATCTTTCATCATACCGCTCTGATGCATATAGCCAAGATACATGTAACTCATTACTCATTCCTTCCTGTTGCATTCACATCTCTTTAGATTCTATCACAAACATGATTGCACACATGTAGGGGGATCTTATGCATGTTTCATGTTCTTTCAAAGCTTTGATGTACTATTTACTATATTCTTACTTGAAGCTTTGATGCATGTTGTCATCAATTACCAGAAAAGGGGAGATTGGAAGCACATTTGCTCCCTTGTTGGTTTTGGTAATTAATGTCAACATACATATTGTTGGACTAATACTTTTACCTAGTATATTTCAGACAAGTTGAACAGCCGCATGGCAAGGACATGAGGATGTGGACCTCTTCAAAATGTCAAGGACAAGAATTGGCTATTCCAAGACTCTACATTTTTGGTTTAGTGATCCAAGATCACATTGAGTCCCTTAGGAAAGCCAATACTATTAAAATGGGATGATGTATTGTTGATGAGGTTGTTGCTCAAGTGCTTAGTGATATTGCTCCAAAAACCCTCGATCATTTTATCAAAACACATCTGTCTAAACCCTAATTCACTATCTTGGTCCCACCGAAAATATCCCTCCGGACCCACTGAGATGACCACTACAATTGCCACAGCCAAACCCTAGCAATTCGGTTTGACCGAAAAGGATCTCGGTCCCACCGAGATGGCATTGCCAAGTTTCTGTGATGACATTTTTTCACTTCGGAATCACCGAGTTGAAACAATCGGAAATTCCGAGATTGGGTTCTTCCCTAGCCATTGCACTTCAGTCCTACCGAGTTGTTCCACTTCGGTCCCACCAAAAAGCGCAACGTTCATATCTTTTACACTAATCAGTCTCACCGAGTTTTATATTTGGTCTCACCGATTTGAGTCAAAAGTGTGTAACGGTTGGATTTTGGGTGAAGGCTATTTATACCCCTCCACCCCACCTACTCTCTAAGAGAGCCATCAGAACGGAACACAACTTCCACCATTCATTTTCTGAGAAAGAACCACCTACTCATGTGTTGAGATCAAGAGATTCCATTCTTACCATTTGAACCTTGATTTCTAGCCTCTTCAAGTTGCTTTCCACTCCAATGCTTCTCCTACCCAAGCCAAATCTGTGAGAGAGAGAGATTGAGTGTTGAGGAGACTATAATTTGAAGCAAAAGAGCAAGGAGCTCAACACCAACACAAAATCTATTACCTTTTAGAGAATGGTGTCTCCTAGATTGGTTAGGTGTCACTTGGGAGCCTCCAAGATCATGTGGAGTTGAACCAAGGAGTTTGTAAGGGCAAGGAGATCACCTACTTCATGAAGATCTACCCGAGTGAGGCAAGTCCTTCATGGGCGTTGGCCATGATGGAATAGACAAGGTTGCTTCTTCGTGGACCCTTCGTGGGTGGAGCCCTCCGTGGAGTCGCGCAGCCGTTACCCTCCGTGGGTTGAAGTCTCCATCAACGTGGATGTACGATAGCACCGCCTATCGGAACCATGCCAAAAATCTTTGTGTCCTCGTTGCGTTTGATCTTCCAACTCTACCCTTTACTTTCCACACAATTGCATGCTTTACTATTTTTGCTGCTCTATATCTAGATATGCATGTGTAGAAAGTCTTGGTGTTATCTTAACTAGTGCCAAAATCTGCCTAAGTTTCAAGAAAACTAAAAACTGCACCTTTGGCTGGTTAAGAGTCTATTCACCCCCTCTAGACCTATCTTTTTCGATCCTAGAAAAGTGTAGATCTAGGTCTCCTCCCTCAATGCCTAGCAAATCGACAAGTTTGGTTGGTTAGAGAACGAGATCGGGAAAGAATGAGCTTCGGGCATTAATGGTGGAGAGAGAGAGAGAGAGGCAAGAGGTGGGTGGGAGGTGTGGAAGAACCACCTCCTTTTATAGCGGTGCCACAAATCCAACCATTATGCATAGAAACGCACAGGGTGGTACAACCGCTGGGAGCATCGCTACAACCACCCTGGGCATAAGTGTGCACTTGCAGAGAGAGAGAGTGGTACAACCGGGATGCCATGCAGTTGTACCACTTAATAAATATAAACCAGAACAACTGCCTGGCCACCGCCCTTGTACCGCTCATCTCGCGAAAGGAATCACCCTTGGGTCTGTTGATCGAGCAGTACTTGGGCTTATACAACCGCCGAGAAGTGAACTCCAGAGGTTGCTAAGTCCCTGGCGGTACAACCAACCTGGACCCCGGTCGTACTGGTAATTAAATACCTACCGGAAGAACCAGGCAGCAACCGCCAGCTACCACATGCCCTACCTGAGGGCATCACCCCTCAGGCGGTGGTTGGGCTCGTGCAAGGCTTGGTTGAACCGCTTGCAAGCAAGCCGATACAACTGCGTCAGCATGCGGTACAACCGCCAAGGCAACAACAGCGTGGCCACTCCACAGAGGGAGCGGTACAACCGCTGCTACCTGCGGTACAACTGCCCTGGGTAAGTTTCTCTGCGTGGGTTAGATAAGGGACTCTCTCCTTGAAATGGAAGGCTATATTGTGGGTGCAATATGTATTTTTGTACGTGTTTGATTCCACCCATACCTTCCAATACAGACCCCCTCTTAATAGTATGGATTTCCTACAACCAAAGAAATAAAACACGTTGAAAATGCTGTCTTCGCTCTTTTCCATCCGAAGGATGCCCAACCGTCTTGTGCCAAATAAAGTATACATGTGTAGCATAGGCACACGATTACTCCACAATTTGCATTGTCATCAACACCAAAACACTTAAGGTGGGAAATGCCCTTTCAACATGCTATCGATTTCAGAGTGGAAGGGTCTACGACCTGGTAAAACAAGAGCTGGAGCACCCAAGTAAAGGCCTTGGCCATCCCCGCATACCGCGGCAACAACTCCAATCGTCCCAGACCTAGAAATTCACCATCGACATTGATCTCTACAGACCCCGCCGGAGGAAACTTCCAAACCGAGGTATTCTTCCCCGAGGCCACGTGCACTGATGGTTTTATCACCTTCAACTTTTTAGATCATCGAGCTTTGAGATATACGAATTTACAAATTCATGCGTAGTGAGCGGAGTTTGGAAAATACTCTCATGGATTTCCTTTCTCCTCGCCATCCAGATCACCCACATAGTGCCCATCAAACGAACTAGTGTTCATGTGATATAGACTTGAACATGGAGAACAATCATGACTTGGGGTTAGATTCATTCATGGCCATCATATGCTCTAGCAGATCCCCATCTACCAACGTCCAGAGCCCTAGATGCATCGGCTCATCGAACACTCAATGACAGAATGTTTCCACGAATCCTCAGCGCCACACAGGGAATTGATAACCCACAAGTATAGGGGATCACAACAATTTTCGTGGGTAGAGTGTTCACCCAAATTTATTGATTCGGCACAAGGGGAGCCAAAGAATATTTGCAAGTATTACCAGTTGAGTTGTCAATTCAACCACACATGGAGAACTAAATATCTATAGCAAAGTGATCAGTAGCACAATAGTATGATAGTTTGATAGCAGTGGTAATAGTAGCAATAGTAACAGTAACAGTAACAGTAGCAGCTTTGTAGTGATTGTAATAGCAGCATCAATGAAAGTAACTTAGCAAAGATCAATGTATGAAAAGCGTAGGCATTGGATCAGTGATGGATATTTGTGTTGGATGACATTCATCATGTAACAGTCACAACCTAGAGCGATACACAATAGCTCCAATTCATCAATGTAATGTAGGCATGTATTCCGTATATAGTCATACGTGCTTATAATAAGCACTTACATGACATATTTTGTCCTACCCTCCCATGGCAGCGTGGTCCATAAGGAAACGAAGGGATATTAAGACCTCCTTTTAATAGAGAACCGGAACAAAGCATTAACATAGAGTGAATACATGAACTCCTCAAACTACGGTAATCACCGGAAAGAATTCCAAAATTGTCACTTTGGGGTATGCGGATCATAACACGTAATAGGTGCATATAACTTGCAAGATAGGATCAAGAACTCAAATATATTCATGAAAACATAAAGGGTTAAGATCTGAAATCATGGCACTCGGGCCCAAGTGACAAGCATTAAGCATAGCAAAATCATAGCAACATCAATCTCAGAACATAGTGGATACTAGGGATCAAGGCCTAACAAATTGACTCGATTACATGACAAATCTCATCCAACTCCATCACCGTCCAGCAAGCCTACGAAGGAATTACTCACTCCTGGTGGTGAGCATCATGAAATTGGTGACGAAGAAGGGTGGGTGATGATGATGGCAACGAATGCCCCTCTCCAAAGGCCTGACAGATGAGCCCTCGCGATGAAGAACAGGAGGTGGCGGTAGCTCCGTATCGTAAAACGCGATGATTCCTTCTCTCCGATTTTTTTCTCCTCGAATAGGTATATATGTTGGAAATATGCCCTCGAGGCAATAATAAAATGGTTATTATCATATTTCCCATTCATGATAAATGTTTATTGTTCATGCTAGAATTGTATTGACCGGAAACTTAAATACATGTGTGAATACATAAACTACACCGTGTCCCTAGTATGCCTCTAGTAGAATAGCTCGTTGATCAAAGATGGTCAAGGTTTTCTAACCATAGACATGAGTTGTCATTTAATAATGGGATCACATCATTGGGAGAATGATGTGATGGACAAGACCCAACCATAAGCTTAGCATCAGATCATTTAGTTTATTTGCTATAGCTTTCTTCATGTCAAGTATCTGTTCCTTAAACCATGAGATCGTGTAACTCCCTGACACCGGAGGAATACTTAGTGTGTATCCAAACGTCACTTCATAACTGGGTGATCATAAAGGTGGTCTATAAGTATCTCCGAAGGTATCTGTTGGGTTGGCATGGATCAAGACTGGGATTTGTTACTCCGTATGACGGAGAGATATCTCTGGGCCCTCTCGGTAATACAACATCTTAAAGAGCTTGCAAGCAATGTTACTAATGAGTTAGTCACAGGATCTTCACTACAAAAAAATACAGTTCAGTGATGATACGTGTTTGTCACAGTAGGTCATGTTTTCTGTCATGTATGTACATCCATGACGATTTTATGACAGAATCAAGATAGTCATTCCTGTGCTGTCGTAGAAGTGTTCCATGACAATACCAAAATTATCATCACGGAAGTGTTCACTTCCATGACGATAAATGACGCGTCATGGAAGTGCTTTCGTCAAGGGTAACCGACACGTGGCATCCACCGTAACGGGTCGCCGTTAAGCTATCGGGTCCGGTTTTGGATCCGATAACCCGTTAACAGCCCGGACCAATGGCGATTTTCCACGTGTAAAATTCTCATTGGCCGAAGGAAACACGTGTCAGCTCATCATTGGGTCAGATAGGCGCCTATGATATGTCGACACGTGCGACGGCCCAACACTGGCCCATTTAGCTTACAAAGGCCGGCCCGTTTGACTTGGTCAAAAGTTAGCGGGCCGGCCCATGAAAAGCCTGTTAACGGTCTGTTCGCATATAGCCCATTTTACGGCCCGTTAGGGCCTTCCTGAAATCGGCCCAACAGCGTCATGTGGGCCGTCGAATATAACACTAGCCCATTGCACTTTTGGCCCATGTATGGCCCACGACGTCTTTCAGCCCATATGAGGCCTTTCATATCTTTAGGCCCTTTAGTGGCCCACGGTGAGTCTGGCCCATAATGAGCAGTAAATTTCTTTGTACCCATTAACGGCCCATGATTCACATGGGCCGTTTCCAGCCCGTGTTAGCTTTCGGCCTACTGACGGCCCATACGTTCTTGGGCTCCTTTCCGGCCCTCGATTACTTCCGGCCCGTTACTGGCATGTTCCCCTAATGGGCCAAATTCGGCCCGTGGTTAGAATCAGCCCGTTTGTGGCCTGTTAACCCGTTGCACCGTTTCCAACCCGTCCTATATTCTGGCCCATTAACGACCCGTTATGCATGTGACAGAATTAAGCCTTTGCTGTCTTCCGGCCTGTTAACGGCCCATTACCGTGCTGGCCCAATACCAATTACGCCTGTTTACGGCCCATGTGGACCCATTTATCCGACGGCCCAAGGCCCACCGATTCTATGGCTCGTTGGAGGCCCATTTATCCGACAGCCCGTAGGAGGCCCATGGATCCTACGGCATGTAGCAGGCTCAAGGTTACCACGGTCCGTATATGGCCCATGGTTGTTGCGGCCACTAGCAAACCAGGGAAAAAGAAGACTAGGAAATAAATAAGCTAGAAACTAACGCTAGGCTATTAAGGCGATTGCACAGATTACATCCACTGGACATCAAAGTTCGCCACCAGTGCAAATATAGGGAACACCCTACACTATACAAAAATGGCTTGCTGTTTTCTTCAGTCGATGGCTGCACGTTAAGAACAAATTTTGTATCGCAACAAAACAAATTACAACCATAAAACAAAAGGAAGGTTGGCATAAAAGTTAACAGTCTGGCAGATAAATGCACCACCAGAAGTTCAGAAGCTCAGTTCATTTGACCTGACTATTACGTTTTCATGCTGTACTGTCCGATGGAGCACCATAAACTTCGCCTTCATTTCTCCTAGGCTCCTGAACAACATAGCAAATGTCCGATAGTCTGGTTTCAAAACCATGCATATCTTGACGACATCGAACTTGTTTCACAAAGGGTCTCTGTTAGGGAATGGACCTGTGTCTGGAGCGCAGATATAACATTGTTTTGAGCTTGCATATCTTGATCATGAGGCAGTTTGGATGAGATTGCCTTAACAACCAACCCAGTATTACGCAGGAACGTGCTTTTGGCATTGTTAGTGGACAGGTACTGACCACTGCAGCAAGAGGTGACATTGCGGTTATAGTTGCCTCGTCACCTTCAGAAGGTGGCGGTTCCACCATTTTTTCCATAGCTTGCTGAAAAGTTGAGTTTTTACATTAGTAGTACGAGAACAGAAGATATTAAGGAGGCAGCAAAACCAAACAAAATAGCTTTGGTTTATATACAGAACTTATTCTGGTGAACCCGTGTAAAATATTAGTTGTATTTTACTGAAAAGTACATAATAAAACCAGGTTCCAAACATATGACCATGTACCATGGCTAATGTATTGTCTATTTCTTCACATTGTATTGACAGCTAAGGATAAAGAGACAAAGTTTATAATATGGCAAGCATAGTATGACATCATTCATATCACAAAACAACTGAGAACAGACAAACAGGCAATTGTAACGTTGTGTGGGCAAGTCCAGCACGGAACTAGATTACAGATCAAGATCAAAGGAACATCACTCCTCTCTTTTAAACCTTGTAAGGTGCAATGATACGCTAAGACAATTGTGTATAAAATTGAAAAGAGTAATAGACATTGGCTGCAAACCGTGCAGTTCAATGCACAAGCCAGAGTAAGTAGTAGTTAAAAGGCATGAGGATTAAGGACTTACAACAGCGGCTTTGACTGGTGTAGTCATGCCCTTCATCTTGCTGGTGTGACAGTCCTTGAAGAATTCCACAGCATTTGGTTCAGGTACTTTTTGGTCCTTGCGGGCTTTCCTCTGCATTTGGAACAAGTCAATATAGATCTGATAATATGGCACAGCGAAAAGAGTGAAACAACAGCTAATTACAAGAGCCTCGTAGTGTGCAATATAGCTACGAGATCCTGTCATCTGTTGGAATTTCACTTTCGTATGGTTGGCCTTGTTCTTTGAACAGTTCACCTACAAGAAGATAGATTTGTGAGGCACGTGCGTAAATAGGAGTTCAACATGTGATCTGATCACATATATATAACGTACTTGATACTTTGGATCAGACCAGTGTTTAACGAGGCCTCTCCAGTCTTCATTCGATATATTTTCCACTGGAGATGTTTGGGCAAGTTCACTGTTAGCCTTGCCTTCAAAGTGAGTTTTCCTCAAGTTATACCGATACTGTCGCAGAGCAGACTTGAAAACATGGGTGCAAGCTTGTCTGGTTGCATCATCTTGGCTATCCAACTTGAACCTCATATGTTGAAAATTATGGGAGTCTCATTATCAGCAACCTAGAAAGTATGGGACAGAGCAAGACGATATTACTAGTTTCCATACATAACCATACTTACAGATAAATGGTCAAGGTATTACTAGTTTCCTAGACCATTTATCTATAAGTATGGTTATGTATGGAAACTAGTTCATAATAGACATTGGCTGCAAACCGTGCAGTTCAATGCACAAGTCAGAATAAGTAGTAGTTAAAAGGCATGAAGATTAAGGACTTACAACATCGGCTTTGACTGGTGTAGTCATGCCCTTCGTCTTGCTGGTGTGACAGTCCTTGAAGATTTCCACAGCATTTGGTTCAGGTACTTTTTGGTTCTTGCAGGCTTTCCTCCGCATTTGGAACAAGTCAATATAGATCTGATAATATGGCACAACGAAAAGAGTGAAATAGCAGCTAATTACAAGAGCCTCGTAGTGTGCAATATAGCTACGAGATCCTGTCATCTGTTGGAATTTCACTTTCGTATGGTTGGCCTTGTTCTTTGAACAGTTCACCTACAAGAAGATAGATTTGTGAGGCACATGCGTAAATAGGAGTTCAACATGTGATCTGATCACATATATATAACGTACTTGATACTTTTGGATCAGACCAGTGTTTAACGAGGCCTCTCCAGTCTTCATCCGATATATTTTCCACTGGAGATGTTTGGGCAAGTTCACTGTTAGCCTTGCCTTCAAAGTGAGTTTTCCTCAAGTTATACCGATGCTGTCGTAGAGCAGACTTGAAAACATGGGTGCAAGCTTGTCTGGTTGCATCATCTTGGCTATCCAACTTGAACCTCATATGTTGAAAATTATGGGAGTCTCATTATCAGCAACCTAGAAAGTATGGGACAGAGCAAGACGATATTACTAGTTTCCATACATAACCATACTTACAGATAAATGGTCGAGGAAAACAGATAAATGGTCGAGGTATTACTAGTTTCCTCGACCATTTATCTGTAAGTATGGTTATGTATGGAAACTAGTTCTCAAGCTCGTCTTGTGTCAAGAGTGCTTTGGAAGTAGTGTCAGGTGGCAAGGGAGCTTGGGAACATGCTGTTAGCTGAGTTAACAAACGAGTAACTAGTGCAACTGGTGGTACTGTGGAAGGTGTTGCAACAACTAGGGCTGTCGCTGCTTGTTTGGTGGCAGCTATTAGTTTCTGTTTGGCTTGTTTTGCAGCTCGTGTAGCACGGGATACCGCGTTTGTACAATTTTCCGCTGGACTTTGACCTTCTATTGCACCATCAGTACCAGCAGAATCTACATAATTCTTCCACTTCCATTTCCATGTGTCCTTAGTACTAACACCATCCCCTGTCATTCTGTGTTCCTTCCTCTTTCTCTGTGCCATGTTAAGTCAAGCTGACAAGAAAAAGGAATAAAAAATTAGTTCTTCAGAACAAATTGATGCATGATACAGACGAACTGAACTTTGATGTTAGACAACCACATGATAGGAGGATGTAATATGTACGAAAAATAGGACGGCACGAGATAATCAGAACTATGATGTGTAAACTAAGCAGAAGGCATTTCAATAAATTAGAAGCAATGCAATGGAATGTAGACACCATATGAAAGATGCTACAAATATCGCTCTGCCAAGTTAACAGTGTCTCGTCATAACTGGCGTTTAAGCAAATGTGAAGCAGTACAAGAAATAAATCATATGCAAGATGCAAACAACATCACACTACCAAGTTAAAGGTCTCTCGTCATTAGTGCCATTGCATATTCACAGCATTGCATATTCACAGCTTATGATGTGTAAACTAAGTAGAAGGCATTTCAACAAATTAGAAGCAATGAAAGCTAGACACCATATGTAAGACGCAACGAATATCACTCTACCAAGTTAAAACTATCTCGTCATTAGTGCCATTTCAACAAATTAGTAGTACAAGCTAGAAAATAATGCGAGATGTAAACTATATCAGACTCCCAAGTTAAACGTGTCTTGTGAAAAGTGATTGTTGCAGGTTACACAACAGTAGTACTTTGATGTAAGAACATGGTGTGATAGACATATATTGTATTATGTTCTAGAAACAGGAACACGTGTCTTATTCACAAGTATAATGTGTAAAGTAACCATATGGAATTCAAAAAAATTAGAAGCAATACAAGCTAGACATCATACATAACATGCAACCACATATAACAGTGCCATGTTAGAGGGAGCACCTGTGATGGTGGACAAGGGGGGACGTGCTCATCATCAACACAACTACTTTGAGTGTCTATGCATGTGTTGTCTTCCAAATCTTGTTGTGGGGATGGCCGAGTAGAATGTGTAGAGGCCCTCCATTTGGAAGAAGCACCTTTATCCACTGCCTTGCTAATTTCCTTCTGCTTTATTGATTTCGCATTGTCAAGTAAAATCGACAAGAAAAAGCAATAAAATTCACTCTTCAGAACTCATTCATGCATGATACTGACAATCACTACCTTGATGTAAGGCAAACACATGATACGAGGATGGAATATGTACGAAAAATAGGACGGCATGACATATTCACAACTATTGGTGTAAACTAAGCAGAAGTAATTTAATCAAATTACAAGCAATACAAGTGAGACACCGTATGCAACATGCAAGACAATATCACACTGCCAAGCTAGAGAAAGCACCTGGGATGCCGGTTTCGCCGGAAGACCGCCATCAGTCCCTGCCTTATTTTTTTCCTTCCTATTTCTTGATTGTATTGCCTTGTCAAGTCAAACCCACAAGAAAAATGAATAAAAATTTGCTTTTCAGAACTCATTGATGCAGGATGCTGACGAGCACTACTTTAATGTAAGGCGGCCGCATGATAGGACGATTGAATGTGTAAGAAAAAAGGACAGCATTGCATATTCACAGCTATGATGTGTAAACTAAGCAGAAGGCATTTCAACAAATTAGAAGCAATGAAAGCTAGACACCATATGAAAGATGCAACGAATATCACTCTACCAAGTTAAAACTTTCTCGTCATAAGTGCCATTTCAACAAATTAGAAGTAGTACAAGCTAGAAAAGAATGCGAGATGTAACCTATATCACACTCCCAAGTCAAATGTGTCTTATGATAAGTGATTGTTGCAGGTTACACAACAGTAGTACTTTGATGTAAGAACATGGTGTGATAGACAGATATTGTATGTTCTAGAAACAGGAACACGTGTCTTATTCACAAGTATTATGTGTAAAGTAAGCAGATGGAATTCAACAAAATTAGAAGCAATACAAGCTAGACATCATACATAACATGCAACCACATATAACAGTGCCAAGTTAGAGGGAGCACCCGTGATGGTGCACTAGGGGAGACGTGCTCATCATCAACACAGCTACGTTGAGTGTCTATGCATGTGTTGTCTTGCAAATCTTCTTGGGGGGGTGGCGGAGTAGAATCTATAGAGGCCCTCCGTTTGGAAGGAGCACCTTTATCCACTGCCTTGCTAATTTCCTTCCCCTTTATTGATTTTGAATTGTCAAGTAAAACCGACAAGAAAAAGAAATAAAATTCACTCTTCAGAACTCATTCGTGCATGATACTGACAATCACTACTTTGATGTAAGGCAAACACATGATACCAGGATGGAATATGTATGAAAAACAGGATGACATGGCATATTCACAACTATTTGTGTAAACTAAGCAGAAGCCATTTCAACAAATAAGAAGCAATGCAAGCTAGACACCACATGAAAGATGCAACAAATATGACTCTGCCAAGTTAAAAGCGTCCCATCATAAATGGCGTTTCAACAAATTAGAAGCAGCGCATGCTATAAATCATATGAAAGATGCAACCAATATCACACTGCATATACTAAAGGTGTCTCGTCATATTGATTGATGCAGGATACAAAAAAACAATAGTTTTATGTAAGGACATGCTTAATAGACAGATGTACTATGTACTAAAAACAGGAAGGCATGTCACATTAACAGGTATAATGTATAAACTAAGCAGAATAGCACATGCAATTTAACCAGATTGGAAGAATTACAATCTAGACACCATATGCAACATGCAACCACATATCACGCTGCCAAGTTAGAGCAAGCACCTGCGATGCTGGTGTAGGGGAAATGCGGTCATCAACTACAGAGCTACGTTCATCTAGCCTTGCTGTTTCTTGAGAATCATGTGGGGAGGCTGACACTGCATTCTTTAAAAGAGCATATTTTCTCACAGTAACCCACTGGCGTGACTGTCTCATCATAAGTGATTGATGAGGGATACACAAGAGCATTAGTTTGATGTGAGAACATGGTTAATAGACAGATGTACTAGTATGTACCAAAAACAGGAAGGCATGTCATATTCAAAGGTATAATGTGTAAGCTAAGCAGATGCAATTTAACCAAATTGGAAGCAATACAAGCTAGACATCCGGCTGGAGTGGTGAGCATGATCATCGAGGACCTGAGAGCCTGGTGGGAGGCGGGCTGCTTCGCCACCATCGTGGCTTTTTAGTTGGCTTCCAGGTGATGCCTGTCTGTGCTGGGCTTGTCACTGGCTCGGCCACTCCCCTGACTAGCTATTTGTCTTCTGGTGCTCCCGGGATGGTGGTTCATGTAAAAATATCCTTCCTTATCTTAATAAAGACCGACTTTGGCATTTCAAATACAAGCTAGACACCATATGCAACATGCAACCACATATGACACCACGAAGTTAAAGTAAGCACCTGGGATGGTGGTTCATGGCGAGCGAGATCATCAACTCCAGTGCTACGTTTACCGTCTCCATCTGTTGAACATGCAACCTTTAAAGTGCCGAGACGTGTCTTGCCTGCCAACGAAGAAAACATGAGCGACTTCTCTCTTTTATTTCATGCTTTTCTCAAGGCAGAGTCTGAAATAGTGCTCTGTAAAAGTAGCAGATAGCAGGTGGCTGAAAAATAAATGACATGAGACATATGATAGCTCTACAACATTGCATGGCAAACAAAATTAGATTCTACTCCGTATGATTTTGTAATATATGAGCACAGGGATGGCTGGGAAATGCAGGTACTCCTCCAGCACAGCACCACATGTGGTCCTATCAAAATAACAGTCGACTGAAAATAAATAGGTCAGTCAATTTTTTTATGAACCATCCGATCTACAAGGAACGGGTAGATGGCCTTCGTCTACCTCCCGCCAGTCACTGTTGACGATCTTTCTCGAACCGCCAGCGACCACCGGCCCAGACCCCTGCCTCCGCCGCCCCGCCCTCGCCTCGACCTCACACCACCGTCGTGCTTGGCAGCGCCCCCCGGCCATCCCTTTAAGCCCGACCGACCTCTAGATCGGGCGCCAGCAGCTCCTAGGCCCCACACACCCCTAAGATAAACACCGAGGCGCTGCTTCCCCGACGTAATAGGCGGACTAGCGCCTGTTACGCTGGGGAATGCTTCCTTTAATTGGGAATCAACTGACGAGGAATTGAAATCCAGGGGGGCGACGAACCTCTAGCTAAGGTGAAATAGTATATGAGGAGAAACCTTGTGCATCGCGAGTTACTAGGAACATCTAGTATCAGGAAGAAGGTGTAGGAAGAAGCGGTCAACTAGTGTCTTCTGTGGGATGAATACCGTGCAAGCAGACACGTAAGATTTGCACGAATAAGGGAAGAGGAGTACCATTTCTGGTTGCCGGTGCTGTGTCCTCTTGATTTCGCGGCGATGTTCTTATTTTTACCGGGGGAACCGATGTTTTGGAGGAGGGTGGAGCCTTGGACGAACCCATGGCCAAATTGTTGACTGTGTTGCGGTGGCCGTCTGTTGGTGGAGGGGAAGCAGATCCGAGGCGGCGAAGGACGGCGTAGCGGGAACAACTCCGGTGCGGTGGACGGTGGCGACGTTGGAGCGGCAATGGTGAGGCGCAGGACGGCATGGTTGAACTGGCTCGGGTACGGCGCACGTCGGCATCCTGGAGGAAGCTCGGCCTCGGCTTCAACTACTTGCCGTGGAGGGCATTGCGGTTGCGGTTGCGGTGGACGACGACGTCGGGGTATCGGCTCCAACGTGATGGAGGAGGGCGGCGGTTGATGGGTGGGATGGGGTGGCGGACGGAGGACGCCGGGGTTTTGCGGCTGGTGGAGAGGTAGTTTTGGCACCCATGGAGTACGAATGGGGAATCGGACGGGGGGGGGGGGGGGGGGGGAGGCCGAGGGAGCTAAGGGGGAACCATGTTTTGGTCTGGGACGCGCTTGTTTTTGGTTTTTTTGAACAGATGGGACGCGCTTGTTTGAAATTTTGGGAAAGTACAAACTTTGCCCCCCTCTTAAATTTCAGACCTACTGCGGGTCGGGGGTAGGACGGTAATCCCGGGTGTCCCAAATAGTGTGCGGGAGCGATTTCGGCCGAGCGCATGTGTGCTTAGGCGGCCATGGTGTATGAATGTTTTTCGGAGGCGGTTGCGTGGCTTCTAGATGAAGCTACAAACCTACCCCGATTTAGACCTTTGGACGTCGGGCCGGTAGGTTTCATGGGTCGGAGTTAGAAAAGTAATTTCCTTCTACCAAACATTGGTCTCACGCGGTTTCGGGCGAGTAGAGGCTCTTTTGGCGCTTCGTTCGAAATTTTGAAACAGAAGCATTCACATTTAGAGTACTCTTGAACTTTGAAGATTGACCTAAATATACAACGTTAAATTTGACCTTGTGTGTTTGAAAACCTCATTAAATTATGCGCTTCTTTTTGAAATTTTGACACTTGAAAATCCTATAACTACGATTATTTTAGAATGGAGGAGGTAAATTTGAATCTATTTTGTACACAACTATATATGCTATTATGTACAAAAGCAGAGCAAAGATTGGTGCCTCCATAATTTTGGTATGGTTTACAAATGCTAGGATATCGAATTCAAATAATTGAATGGACTTCATGTTGAATTCGAATTTTTTAAACCACCTTAAGTTGAATTCAAATGTATGCTAGTTCATAGCTAGTTATCTATAATGTTCATTGTGTAACTTTTGTATGTATAATGTGCTATACACACACAACATGAACTATACTCGCGTTTATATTCGATTAATAAAGCGATGCATTGTCTGGAGTTCAAAATACTAACTTTGTGGATCAATTATGTCGAATAATAACATAGACATGCTCAAATTCGATATAATATAGATGTCTGATGGATCAATGACCGTTCCTTACGCGAATTGCAAATATCATGATCCCATCCTAATATTTGGATACAATTTATATTTTTAATCAATGTGTACATCAGTCTTTTACGTGTAGTTTCACTCTCCATAGGCCCCTCCTCACACACACGCTGACTTTCTCTCTCACACATACGCGCACACGGTGTATATCCATCGGTGGTCTCTCACACATGCTCACACACTCTCTCCCGAGGTGTCTTTCTCGCAGACATGCTCTCGATATAACCCTCCCTCCCTCTCGTAACCATTTATGACTATTTTCACTAACCTTTATCACAAGCACTCTTCCTCTCACAAGCATACACACGCACAATCCCCATCGACCCTTTCTATATACATAGACCTGCCTACGTGTCTCCCGCACGCACATTATCTTTAGGCCTGTCTCTCACGCATTGTCTCCACCTCTCTTCCTAATTGACGAGTATGATTCTAGCAGAGCATTCTGTAGGATGCCCCTTAAAGTTAGGTTGGATGAATAGTAATATCAGAGATAAGGGGTTACCTTAGTCCGAGGACCTAGGGTTACAAATCCTAGCCGGCTTTGTCAGTGGACACAGAGTCCTTCACGACTCTGCTATCCTTGTCTTGTACGACTAGTCCTCCATGGGTCTCCCTAAATGCGTCACAGGCCGACCAATGTGGCGCAGGACGGAACCGAACAAAGGGCCTCACCTCGGCCCACCGGACCTCACACGGTGACACACCCTCTGCCCCCAGGTCTCGTTATCTTCTCACACCCACACATACCAACACAGACACCACACAAAATATTTTCTCCTCGTGCCTCTATCCCCTCCCCCCTTGCATATACACACTCAAGGGCATCTCTCGCCGTGACATCCTATTCGTCTCTCTCTCTCTCTAGACCTCTCTCATTTCTCGTGCTATCTCTCCCACGCCCCCCCGCCGGCCCCTCTATCCATGCCTCTCTCGAATACGTAATACATACACATACCTCTCTAGGCCCTGCCAAATACATCAACTACACATTCACACAAGTTACATCACGTACCCCATTGATCTAAAAAGCCCTCTCTTCACGTTTATTTCGCATACAACATACCTTTTGAATAAAACCACACAAAGTGTGGCCAAAAATTTATTTTAGAATTTCTACATATATACAACATTACAAAGTTATATGGAGGAGTATGAACGTTAATTTGCATTGCATGGTGCCCCCAATGATATTTATTCCGCACTGTGAATTTTTATATTTTTATACTATATATAAAGTTAGTCATAATAAAGAGAAACGAAGAGCATCTCTCTCTCCATCGCATACACCCCCTCTACGCCCCTTTCATGTACGCACACAAACTATCTCCAGGTCCTCTAAAAGTACTGATACGTCTCCAACGTATCTATAATTTTTGATTGTTCCATACTATTATATTATCATTCTTGGATGTTTTACAATCATTTTATATCATTGTTTGGTACTAACCTATTGACATAGTGCCCAGTGCCAGTTGCTGTTTTCTGCACGTTTTTTACATCGCAGGAAATCAATACCAAACGGAGTCCAAGCGCAGCGAAACTTTCTGTGGATTTTTTTGGACCAGAAGACATCCAGTGGGCTGGAGAGGCACCTGGGAGTGCACCGAGGGGAGCACAACCCACCATGGCGCGCCTGGACGCCCATGCGCGCCCAGGTGGGTTGTGCCCACCTCGGCCGCCTCCCGCACCGCCTCTTTGCTCTATAAATACCCCAATATTCCAGAAACCCTAGGAGAGTCGACAAAAATCAATTCCAGCCACCGCAAGTTCCAGAACCACCAGATCCAATCTAGACACCATCACGGAGGGGTTCATCATCCTCATTGGTGCCTCTCCGATGATGCGTGAGTAGTTCATTGTAGACCTTCGGGTCCGTAGTTAGTAGCTAGATGGCTTTCTCTCTCTCGTTTGATTCTCAATACAATGGTCTCTTGGAGATCCATATGATGTAACTCTTTTTTGCGGTGTGTTTGTTGGGATCCGATGAACTTTGAGTTTATGATTAGATCTATCTTTTTATCCATGAAAGTTATTTGAGTCTTCTTTGATTTCTTATATGCATGATTGCTTATAGCCTCGTATTTCTTCTCCGATATTTGGGTTTTGTTTGGCCAACTTGATCTATTTATCTTGCAATGGGAAGAGGTGCTTTGTGATGGGTTCGATCTTACGGTGCTTGATCCCAGTGACAGAAAGGGAAACGACACGTATGTATCGTTGCCATTAAGGATAACAAGATGGGGTCTATTTCTACATAAATAGATCTTGTCTACATCATGTCATCGTTCTTATTGCATTACTCCGTTTCTACATGAACTTAATACACTAGATGCATGCTGGATAGCGGTCGATGTGTGGAGTAATAGTAGTAGATGCAGGCAGGAGTCGGTCTACTAATCTTGGACGTGATGCCTATATAATGATCATTGCCTGGATATCGTCATGAGTATTTGAAGTTCTATCAATTGCCCAACAGTAATTTGTTTCCACCGTTTGCTATTTTTCTCGAGAGAAGTCACTAGTGAAAACTACGGCCCCCGGGTCTCTTCTTTAATATATTTGCCTTCAAGATCTATTTTGCTATTCGCTCTTTTATTTATTTGCAACTTTTATTTTCAGATCTATTAATCCAAAAACCCAAAAATACCTTGCTGCAATTTTTACTTATTTATTTTATCTCGCATTCCCGCGAGATCTATTTATCCAATCTACTACAATTTTATCTATCTCGTTACCCGAAAGGGATTGACAACCCCTTTAACACGTCGGGTTGCAAGTATTTGTTCTTTGTGTGCAGGAGTTGCTTACGTGGTGTTGCGTGGTTCTCCTACTGGTTCGATAACCTTGGTCTCATCACTGAGGGAAATACCTATCATCGCTGTGCTACATCATCCCTCCCTCTCTGGGAAAAAACCGACGTAGTTCTAGCAGACATCAAGAGGAGTTTCTGGCGCCGTTGCCGGGGAGACATCATCAACATCAACCAGGTTCCTAATCACAAATCTCATCTCCTTGCAATTTACATTATTTGCCATTTGCCTCTCGTTTTCCTCTCCCCCACTTCACAAAAATTTGCAGTTTTATTCACCCTCTTTTTCGTTCTCCGTTTTCTCGTCAGATCTATTTTTGAGTGCAATCTTGTTTGCATATTCATGCTGCCTCAAAGAAAATATTATGATGTTCCCTACCCAAATTTTTGCTTGAAATTGAGAAAAGTACTAAGGAATATATGACTACACAATTTGAGCATAATAAGTATTTCACCGAAGAATTTAAGGAACACTCCATTGTGCTAGACGCTATAACAAAACAACTTGATGATATTAGTAAAGAAGTTTGCAATCTTCAATCTAAGTATGCTTTTGCTGAAAGTTTGCTAGGTAAAATATCCGATGCACAAGCTACCCTAGTAAATTAAATGGCCACTAAACCAATCTCGTTAAAGGATAAAAGTGATGAAGATCTTAAAATGATTGGTGTTTCTTCTATTGATTCCTTGTTTAGTAAAATTAAGATTGATGATAAAGGGACTGGAGAAGAGTCAACTTTAGCTAGAAGGCGTCCCGATAATTTGGAGGGTGAAAATCTTGTTATTTTTTTTGATAAAAGTGGGTTTGAAGAGGTCAAGACTTTAACTAGTGATGTGCCCACTATTTTGGATTACAAAGACTTTAATTATGATAGTTGCTCTTTGGTTGATTATATTTCTTTGTTGCAATCCATGATAAATTCACCCCATGCCTATGAACAAAATAAAGCTTTTACTAAACATATTGTTGATGCTATGATGAAAGCTTTTGAAGAAAAGTTGGAATTAGAAGTTTCAATTCATAGAAAACTACATGATGAATGGGAACCTACTATCAAAGTCAAGATTAAAAATTATGAGTGTTTTGCTTTATGTGATTTGGGTGCTAGTGTTTCTACAATTCCTAAATCTTTGTGTGATGTGCTTGATCTTACCGATATTGAAGAATGCTCTTTAAATTTGCACTTGGTGGATTCTACTATTAAAAAGCCTATGGGAAGAATTAATGATGTTCTTATTCTTGCAAATAGGAATTATGTGCCCATATATTTTATTGTTCTTGATATTGATTGCAATCCGTCTTGCCCAATTATTCTTGGTAGACCGTTTTTACGTACTATTGGTGCCGTGATTGATATGAAAGTAGGCAATATTAAAT
The DNA here is from genome assembly GCA_011799875.1 of Thinopyrum elongatum. NCBI lineage: Eukaryota > Viridiplantae > Streptophyta > Magnoliopsida > Poales > Poaceae > Thinopyrum > Thinopyrum elongatum. Next base: position 470,694,849 of record CM022302.1, read on the forward strand.
TTCAATTTCCACTAAGGAAGGGTATGGAGCACTTCCCTAGGACAATAATTAGGCCACCTTATGAATAAATCATGAGGGCATCTTATGGATCTCGAAACAAAGTTGACAACACGTAGAACTTTTGCGTTATGCCTAGCTAGGGGCGTAAAACGATAGCGCTCGTTGGGAGGCAACCCAACTTGTATCTTTTTGCTTTTTGGTTTTCTTGCTGTTTTCAATAAAATACCCAATTATGCCTCTGATTAGATGTGTTTTTGTGGTTTAAATTAGGCCTTTGGGATGATTTGGGTGATAGTTGATTTGATCTTGTTGGAAAACAGAAACTTTTTTGTCCAGTAAAACAATTTTGAAAATTTACAGCAGAGACGAAAAATTCTGAATTTTTTACACAAGATTGGTATACAAATTGCCTATGTTTTCCTAATTTTAAATTTTTTTGGAGTTACATAAGTATGAGAACAATTCGTATCTTTGTAGACTGTTCTGTTTTTGACAGATTCTGTTTTCTTTGCATTGTGTGCTTATTTTGATGAATCTATGGTTTTCTTTGAAGAGTTTTTGCCATAGAAAAGTTATAATACAGTAGATATAATGCAATAACAAAATTTTAATGGGTTTTCTATAGTACTTAAAGTAAAGATTGGTTTTCTTATACTAACGGATCTCACGAAGGTTTTGTTGAGTTTTGTGTGATTGAAGTTTTCAAGTTTTTGGTGATATTACGATGGATGAAGGAATAAGGAGTAGCAAAAGGCTAAGCTTGGGGATGCCTGAGGCACCCCAAGATAATATTCAAGAAGTATCAAGCAACTAAGCTTGGGGATGCCCCCGAGTGGCATCCCCTCTTTCTTCTAACGACCATCGGTATTTTACTTGGAGCTATATTTTTATTCGTCACATATTATGAGTTTTGCTTGGAGCGTCTTGTATGATATGAGTCTTTGCTTGTTTTGCTTTTTATTTTAAGTCTTGAATCCTTGCTGGACACACCTTTTTGAGAGAGCAAAAAGTTATGCTATGCTTGCTCCTATGCTTCACTTAAATTTTTAGAGCCTTGGAATTGCTCTAGTGCTTCACTTATATCTTTTTGAGCACGGTGTGCTTTGTTTTTTTGAAGAAATGCTCTCATGCTTCACTTAGATTTATTTGAGAGTTAGTAAAATTTTGAAGAAATTCTCTCTTGCTTCACTTAGATTAATTTGAGAGAAAGAAATATTATGCTCATGTTCTTCACTTATATTTGTTTGAGCTTATTAAAAGTAACATATGAAACTAGTCCCAAAGTGATAGATATCCAAGAAGGATATAATAAAAATTTTCATGAAGATCATTGGACAAAATAAACTTGGTTCTTAGTAATAGTTTTGAGATATGATGATATAATATGTGAGCCATGTTGATGAGTAATTGTGCTTTAGTAAGAATATTGGTGTTAAGGTTTGTGATTCCCTATGCAAGTACGAAAGTCAATAGTTATGCAATGAAATTATATCTTACTTATGGTGCATTATTCGGTGTTACTTATGCTTAATGCTTGCTTACGAGATTATTCGTTTCTTGGTTGGGCGCTTCTCAATCTTTTTGCTAGCCTTCACTTGCACTAAGTATGATCACTACTTGTGCATCCAAAACCCTTTAAACCAGTTTTGCCATATGAGTCCACTATACCTACCTATATGCGGTATTTCCGTGCCGTTCTAAGCAAATTTGTATGTGCCATCTCTAATTTTCAAAATAAATTTCTCTTTTGTGTGCTCGTACCGCTCACGAGGCGGTGAGGGGTGGCCGATATTTTTCGTGCTTGATGTGTTATTCTCACGATGAGTGTTTATCCACTTGTCATTGCACGAGAGTATGGCAAAGGTATTAGGGATGCCCAGTCCCAAAATGAAAAATGAATTTACTTTATGTTGTCAAATAATAAATTCCTTGGAAAGTGTTGGTATGGAGGGCACCCGTGGATACGGCTAGCCATGGAAAGTGAAAGAAATGGTGGAAAAAGGAATAAACTTTATTTTCTGTTTGGGAACCGCCTATGATATATCTAGCATGGAAAGTGTTGGGAGCTCTAAGTCATTTTCGTTGGTGGGAAAAGTATGCCTCTCAAAATGTTTTTATCTCTCAATTTAAGCTTTGAGCTCTGGCACCTCTACAAATCCCTACTTCCCTCCGCGAAGGGCCTTTCTTTACTTTACACAATTTTTATTTTTAATTTGAGTCTCCATCTTCTCTTATAAAGCACCAACTAAGGGGCACTATGATCGTACTTGAGCATTGGGTGTAGCTAATATTCGAGTGTGTTTCATGAATAGATCAATGATTGAGCATGACGGGCTAGTGATAACTTGCTTTAGCGTTGATATTTTGAAAGACATGGTTGCTTGTTGATATGCTTGAGTATTTAAGTTGTCATGTCAAAACTAGATTATTGTTTTGAACCATATAAAAGTCCAAATGTCCATGCTATTAAGAAAAGAATATGTGATGAACATGTTAGGCAGCATTCCACATCAAAAATTATGTTTTTATCATTTACCTACTCGAGGACGAGCAGGAATTAAGCTTGGGGATGCTGATACGTCTCCAACGTATCTATAATTTTTGATTGTTCCATGCTGTTATATTATCATTCTTGGATGTTTTACAATCATTTTATAATCATTTTATATCATTTTTTGGTACTAACCTATTGACATAGTGCCCAGTGCCAGTTGCTATTTTCTGCATGTTTTTTACATCGCAGGAAATCAATACCAAACGGAGTCCAAACGCAGTGACACTTTTTGTGGATTTTTTTGGACCAGAAGACATCCAGTGGGCCGGAGAAGCACATGGGGGGGGGGTGCTCCGAGGGGAGCACAACCCACCAGGGCGCGCCTGGGCCTCCAGGCGCGCCCAGGTGGGTTGTGCCCACCTCGGCCGCCTCCCGCACTGCCTCTTTGCTCTATAAATACCCCAATATTCCAGAAACCCTAGGAGAGTTGACGAAAATCAATTCCAGCCACCGCAAGTTCCAGAACCACCAGATCCAATCTAGACACCATCACGGAGGGGTTCATCATCCTCATTGGTGTCTCTCCGATGATGCGTGAGTAGTTCATTGTAGATCTTCGGGTCCGTAGTTAGTAGCTAGATGGCTTTCTCTCTTTCGTTTGATTCTCAATACAATGGTCTCTTGGAGATCAATATTATGTAACTCTTTTTTGCGGTGTGTTTGTTGGGATCCGATGAACTTTGAGTTTATGATTAGATCTATCTTTTTATCCATGAAAGTTATTTGAGTCTTCTTTGATTTCTTATATGCATGATTGCTTATAGCCTCGTATTTCTTCTCCGATATTTTGGTTTTGTTTGGCCAACTTGACCTATTTATCTTGCAATAGGAAGAGGTGCTTTGTGATGGGTTCGATCTTACGGTGCTTGATCCCAGTGACAGAAAGGGAAACGACACGTATGTATTGTTGCCATTAAGGATAACAAGATGGGGTCTATTTCTACATAAATAGATCTTGTCTACATCATGTCATCGTTCTTATTGCATTACTCCGTTTCTCCATGAACTTAATACACTAAATGCATGCTGGATAGCGGTCGATGTGTGGAGTAATAGTAGTAGATGCAGGCAGGAGTCGGTCTACTAATCTTGGACGTGATGCCTATATAATGATCATTGCCTGGATATCGTCATGAGTATTTGAAGTTCTATCAATTGCCCAATAGTAATTTGTTTCCACCATTTGCTATTTTTCTCGAGAGAAGCCACTAGTGAAAACTACGGCCCCCGGGTCTCTTCTTTAATATATTTGCCTTCAAGATCTATTTTTCTATTCGCTCTTTTATTTATTTGCAACTTTTATTTTCAGATCTATTAATCCAAAAACCCAAAAATACCTTGCTGCAATTTTTACTTATTTATTTTATCTCGCGTTCCCACGAGATCTATTTACCCAATCTACTACAATTTTATCTAGCTCGTTACCCGAAAGGGATTGACAACCCCTTTAACACGTCGGGTTGCAAGTATTTGTTCTTTGTGTGCAGGAGCTGCTTATGTGGTGTTGCGTGGTTCTCCTACTGGTTCGATAATCTTGGTCTCATCACTGAGGGAAATACCTACCGTCGCTATGCTGCATCGTCCCTCCCTCTCTGGGGAAAAACCGACGTAGTTCTAGCAGACATCAAGTACGCCCCCAGCACATTCACGCATGTTTCATCTTTCTCTCGTGATATATACAGTGACGATCATTGTATTTGAAGCGAAAGCACGATACGCACATTGGACTTCAGAATCCACTCATTACGGTCACCATTTACGTTTTGTGGTTATTATACAGTCACGGGCTCACCGTACAGCTCTGTATTTGCTCAAGACACGACTAGTTGACCAGTTAAATGCTCCACGTGGCACCTCTAATGTTGCATCACATTATCTCACTACCATTGGGCCCACCTATCGGCGTGTATAAGAATGAAAACAAACGATAAAAAAATATTGGACGGTGGTTCGAAGTCATGACCGCGGGCACAGCGGACAAGGTGGCCTTGTATTGGTATGCTGAGCCGTCTGTTTTAACACACAGGAGCTGGTGTGGTGATTATACACACACGCACGCATGCACAAGAACTGCATGCACGCAACACTCACACGAACACACGCAGCCACGCACGCATGCAACACTCACACGTACACACATAGCCACGCACGCACGCAACACTCACACGCACGCATGCATGCACACACCACACGACCAACACACACTCTCACGCTCAAGTGCTCAACCTACACGTGCATGCGCACACATCAGGCCCTGACAGACACATACACAACCAGGTGGTTCCCGCGCATGGGTTGGAGTCTTGTCGCGCCTGCGTAAATTTGTGTTTATTTGACTTTTTCCTATGCGAATTGACAGGTGGGACCCACAAGGAACATGGTCAATTTAACTAGTCAACATAGTGCCACACAGACTATTTGGCCGGTCAACAGAGTGCAATCCGATGCTGAACGGTGAGCAAGTGACTGTATAATCACCGCAAAACGTATATAGTGACCATAATGAGCGTATTCTGAAGTCCGGTCACCGCATTACACTTTTTGCTTGAAATACACTGACCGCCCGTGTATTTATCTCTTCTCTTGCTCTCTCTGTGGAGCCGAGTAGGCCAATGTGCCAGTGCCTAAATTGGCGCACGCCACCCCATTATTGCTGTACTGGTTTCGTAAGAGCAAACAAGCATTCACATCTACTGTACAAGCTGTAGATATGAGTTACAAATGCTATGAAGACGAATACAAATATTTGAATCCACTTTATGCCCAATTTCTCTCTGTAGGCCCTCCAAAAGTACATCTCTACACGTTCTCGCATGTTGCATCTAACAACTATGCAATACAGCACTACTACTACACTCTAACACAATAAATCATATGTGTTTTTAGTTTTACTAGATCTCATATTGTTACTTAATTATTCAGTTTGCATACATTAAAATTGCCTTTGAAATGTATGGCTAGTATCATCTACCGCGCGGGAAAAATCCCGCCCTTGCCTGTTTAATCGGGTTTGTATCGATGGATCGTGCGAAACAGCAAAACTGTAGTAGTACTACAGTACAAGTAACAGTTCACTGGGCCACCGTGTCGTGTACTCCTCCGTCGTAAGAGTGGAGCGCTCGCTTTCATAAATGTTCTAGTCCCTTTCACCGACATGTGGGACATCAAGCAACCGGGTCCACGTGCCATACCGAAATAACAGTGCAGAGCAGTAGGGGTGAAGCACCCCAGTCATGGCGCCGGCGTAGTAATGAGCAATGAGGCGTCAAATCACAAAGCTGCACCTTTCCCGCAGTTAAGTTGGAGGGACAAAGTAATAGTGCTAAAAAAAGAAGTTGGAGGGACGAAGCAACCATCATTTCACTTGTTGCTGAATCCGCTTCTCCCTCATCCTCTTCAAGTTAACCACGTGTTGCTTCTGCCGTTGTTCTGCCTCATGTGGGACGCAGATCGGCTTGGTAAAGCACTGACACGTGGGACCGCATGTTAGCAAACCGCCAGGCCAACGTCCTCTAAAAATAAGAAACCTCCCCCGCCATCCGCGCGGCAAAATCACCTCCTTTTTACTAATCTTGATACTATAATTTTTTAGATCAATATAATCGAGATTTGTATAGATAGCACACAGGAGAAAAACCAAGTGGTACGGTTAAGAGCATCCACAATGTGTAGCCAAATGTGAAAATAGCTTTTGGCATCGATGGGAACCATTGTGGACGGTGCTGCCAAAGCCAAAAAGATCGAACCGAAGCTCCCTAATTGATTGATTGAAGGAATAGAAAAATGCAACCTCTCTCCTCTTTCTCCCGTGCTTGGACGCATGTACAGTATAGAGCATAGAGTCTACTCCCCTGTCCCTTCTATCACAAATCACAAAGCAGTGAGGCGTCAAATCACAAAGCACGGACCAAGCAACCATAATTTCACTCTTTGTTGACTCCGCTTCTCCATCGTCTTCTTCGAGAAACCACCTTACCGCACTAAGCTGGACGGACAACGCTATTGTGTAGTACTAGTACATTTACGCGTCCTTTGGTTCAACGGACTTCCTCGATGCGAATAATGTGGTTGTCTCGGCTTGCAGGCGGCACTTGCGAACGACTTACCGTGGTCTCCCTCAATGGTGTTCTCCGTCGAACGCACTTCGCCAAACCACAACATTCGAGATATCGTCGACGTCACCACAATGGGGAAGGAAGTCAAATAGTTACCTCCATTTTTTTGTACACAAGGCCTGTATCAAAATTACAATTTGCAGAAGGCCACTAACACTAATCGAGGAAAAATTGATGGGGTTTGCCTCGTACTAGCAACCAAGGACATTAATATACTCTTGCATGCATGCGGAAGTGAGAAGGTTGGTTTGCATGGCGCTGCATTAATCAAGCGATGAGGAGTGAGATGGTTAGCTCTTTGGGCGTTGGAGAAAAAAATGCGCATTAATTGACACGTCAAATGAGGATTTGTATCGATCAATCCCGCGAAGGAAAACCCCGCCTTTCTTTTTTAACACAAGTAGTACTCCTACGTATGTACTTGTATCTTGTTTGGGTCTAGGCCTTGCATTGCCATACTTCGCCACACATTTTGGCCAAGCTTGCCTAAAGTTTTCAAAATGAAAAGGAGGTACACTTGCGCACGGCTGTCGCGGTCGCACCGCACCCTCACATAGTCGCTCCTGCACGACGCAAACCCAACCAAGGGAACGCACCCTCACTGACATGTGCTACCGCATGTGATCAAACCAAACTCAGCCATCCTACCACTGACACATAATTTTCGTTCATACAGTATGTTTATCCAACCACATGTTGGGGAAGATCCGTACGGCCCGTGCGGTGGTCTATTGGGGAAGAAGAAGAGGTGAGGAAGAAGAAGGGTTAGGAGACATAGGATATTCATCCAACCGCCTAAAATGGTCGACTGACCCAAATGATGAAAGTCAGGCGAATTGCATAAATATATGTTTTTACACAGCAAAAGATCCATAAAAACAACAACATAAAGAAAAACTATCACTGCTCGCGGAACAAGATGGCCTCGTCGTCTTTGGATGCCGGCGCGAACCAGCCGTAGCTGCCGACGTGTGTCTCCGCACCATGGTTGTCCTCGGCCTCCAGCTACTCGTTCTCGTCGAGCGTGCGGGTGCTCTGCACGGACGCGAGCATCGCCCGGTTCAAGTCCAGGACGTCCAGTTTCGCCTGCAGGAAGGCCATGATGGCAGCGGCATCCGCGCGCTCCGCGTCGAGTTGAGCCTCCGCCGCCCGGTTCAAGTCCAAGACGTCCGGTTCTGCCTGCAGGAGGGCCTCGATGGTAGCGGCATCCGTGCGCTCCGCGTCAAGTTGAGCCTCTGCTGCTCGGTTCACATCCACGACATACGGTTCCGCCTGCAGGAGGGCCTCGATGGCAGTGGCATCCGCGCGCTCCGCGTCGAGTTGAGCCTCCGCCTCCCGGTCCTCCTTTAGGATCGCCAAGTTGAACCGCTGGTCCGCCTGCACCATGGGGGACCCGGATGCCGGCACGAAGTCGACGTCCATCGTCTCATATGCATCGGGGGCCTTCTGCGTCGCGACCTCCACCATGAACATTGGATCGGCTTCCTCCTCCTCGGAGCTTGGCTCCAGAGAACTCGGGGATTGGCCCGCCGCAAAGCGAGCTTGGGAACGGAGGTCTGTGGCGCCGACCGCCGCCACGATTTCTGTGCGGCGCTCCGGCGTCAGCATCTTGTAGTACGTGATCTTGTGGCGCACCATGGCTTTCCGGCGAACTAGGGGATGCTTGATGTGGGCTAGGGGATCGAAAGGTGGGGGAATGGGCTGGCGAGGAGGTGTGGTTTTGGGGCAGTGCTGACCGGCCGACAAGTAGCTGGCGTAGGACGAGCAGCGAAGGTTCTGGTGTGAATAGTGGTTCCGGTGACGACCTGTCAATCGGTTTTGACTGTACATCGCTCTTGTCACGTTCGCGTTGCACCCCGGCACGCTGGACCCTCCACGTCGCTCACCGAATGGAACACGCTTCGTCTTGCGTTTTCGCTCGCTTGTGGGACCGCAGTTGAGAGCAAACCATCGTCCCCCCTCCCCCGCCTGCGTCATTTATACTACTACTAGAAGAGAGAGAGGTCGGCTGAGTGTTACTAGCACTCCCTCCGTTTTATGCGGAGTAAATAAAAACAGAGGGATTATACTACTAGTACTATGAGCACTGTATACTCTACTGTAGATGTTGTCAGTACTCCACTAGTACTATTGGACAGGGAGCTTAAAAAAAGTTACTATTGGGCTGGCTATACGTGGCGAAATCCTAGTGGGAAGAGCATGCACGAGAACAAGCACATTCACGTGTTTGAAAACAAATTGGAAACCATCTCTGTTTGAATACAAATCTAGGAGTACGTACGAATCTAACAATATTGATTGGGCGTTGTTGAATGTTGATACTTTTTTCTGTAAGTTTGATCAAAGTAGAGATACTTTGACTACACATAAAACTTATATGTAAACTAGAAAGGATCAGAGGGAGTATATTGTACGTTCAAAAGCGAAACGAACATTGAATACCCTTTATATATGATTTGCTGATGCTATGATCACCGGTTCAAAATTTGGAATCCGCCTTAGGTATCACACATGCACCCACTCGTTCTCTCTCGGTTTGATCTCGGGGTCCGGAGATCGATTGAAAGAGGACTAGGGTGGGTACAGTACGTTCGTTTCGCTTTTGAACGTACAATATACTCCCTCCGATGCCCACAGACCCCCCGGGTCATTTCTATCATAGAAACACACCAAACCTTTATCTCCTTGCATGACACGCACTTGATCTCTCAACATCAATCGATCTCGTCAAGATGTATCGGGGCATGAACCGAATGGGATGTCAAAACTAAGATGGGAAGCGACACGTAGTGGAGGCAAAGTGAAACTTTAAACGAACCGTTTGTCTGTATGGATGTCGGACAAATTACAACATTGGAAATACAAGCATCGTCTAGGCCCACATGCGAATAATACTCGGCGGAATGTTCAAATGAGGCATGCGGGAGGATGGACTCGACCGGAGGGCGGCATGATCGATGGAGAAGAGGGTTGGAGAGGAATGAGAAATAAGCAACGCCACATGATTATACTTGAACGGCTCAAATAAACAATAAGTTGTCTTGTTTTCCCTTCCGTCTTGGTCATGGAGTAAGATACTCCCTCCGTTTTTATTTACTCTGCATATTAGGTTTGACTGAAGTCAAACTTCATAAAATTTGACCAAATTTATAGAAAAAATATGAACATTTACAATAGCAAATCTATATTATGTGAAAGTATATTCAATAATGAATCTAATGGTATTGATTTGTTATTGTATATGTTATTATTTCTGTCTATAAACTTTGTCAAAGTTTACAAAGTTTGACTTTGAGCAAAGCTAAAATGCGGAGTAAATAAAAACAGAGGGAGTACGCAGGGACTTGTATAGTTACTACTGCCGGAACATGGTAAGTTGGACACCTAAATGCGGGCACGGACCAGGCACACCTCAATTATTCCTTCAAACAGTCGGACACCTACATTAGCACACCATCCGGCTACTTAATCAAGTGTTATGCTTCACTAGTTGAAAAGGAAAAGGGTGGTACCGTAGCCAAAACCACCACACTTGGGGCTAGGGTAACAACTTGGTACTGTACCACATTTGAACAAGGGCACAAAAACCACCTGTTCTGCGCCTAATGCGCAACGCGGAGCACTGACGCTCGAATTTGGCCGGGAAAACAGGGAAACCGACATGTGGGGCACACCTGTCGGCACGACGTGGTGCAGACTGATGACCCACAAGTATAGGGGATCAATCGTAGTCCTTTCGATAAGTAAGAGTGTCGAACCCAATGAGGAGCAGAAGGAAATGACAAGCGGTTTTCAGCAAGGTAATGTCTGCAAGCACTGAAATTATAAGTAACGAGTAGTTTGGTAGCAAGATAATTTGTAATGAGAAAGTAGCGGTAATGGTAACAAAAGTGCAGCAAGGTAGCCCAATCCTTTTGAGGCAAAGGACATGCCAAAATGATCTCTTATGATAAGCAAAGCGTTCTTGAGGGTACACGTGAATTTCATCTAGTCACTTTCATCATGTTGGTTTGATTTGTGTTCGCTACTTTGATAATTTGATACGTGGGTGGACCGGTGCTTAGGTGCTGTTCTTACTTGAACAAACCTCCTACTTATGATTAACCCCCTCGCAAGCATCCGCAACTACAAGAAAAGTATTAAGAATAAATCTAACCATAGCATTAAACTTTTGGATCCAAATCAGTCCCTTACGGAATAGCGCATAAACTAGGGTTTAAGCTTCTGTCACCCTCGCAACCCATCATCTAGTAACTACTCCACAATGCATTCCCTTAGGCCCTAATAAGGTGAAGTGCCATGTAGTCGACGTTCACATGACACCACTAAGGGAATCACAACATACATATCATCAAAATATCGAACACATATCAAGTTCACATGATTACTTGCAACAAGATTTCTCCCGTGACCTCAAGAACAAAAGTAACTACTCACTAATGATAATCATGCTCAAGATCAGAGGGGTATTAAATAGCATAATGGATCTGAACATATAATCTTCCACCAAATAAACCATATAGTAATCAACTACAAGATGTAATCAACACTACTAGTCACCCACAAGTACCAATCTATAGTTCCGGTACAAAGATTGAACACAAGAGATGAACTAGGGTTTGAGAGGAGATGGTGCTATTGAAGATGTTGATGGAGATTGCCCTCCCCAAGATGGGAGAGTTGTTGGTGATGATGATGACGATGATTTCCCCCTCCGGGAGGGAAGTTCCCCCTGCGGAATCGCTCCGCCGGAGGGCAAAAGTGCTCCTGCCCAAGTTCCTTCTCGAGACGGCGGCACTTCGTCCTGAAAGTCCTCTCCTTATTTTTTCTAGGTCAAAATGACTTATATACCAGAAGGGGGGCACCAGTGGTGGGCCGAGGAGGGCACAACCCACCAGGGCGCGCCTGGGCTCCCTGGCGCGCCCAGGTGGGTTGTGCCCACCTGGTGGGCCCCCTCTAGTAGTTATTTGCTCCAATAATTCTTATTTATTCCATAAAAATTCCTCATAAAATTTCAGCTCATTTGGAGTTGTGCAGAATAGGTAGCCTGACATAGCTTTTTCAGGTCCAGATTTCCAGCGGCCGGAATTCTCCCTCTTTGTGTGAACCTTGCATATTATGAGAGAAAAGGCATTAGAATTACTCCAAAAAGCATTATTATGCATAAAAACATAATAAATAACAGTAGGAAAACATGATACAAAATGGACGTATCAACTCCCCCAAGCTTAGACCTCGCTTGTCCTCAAGCGAAAACCGAAATCGAAAAACATGTCCACATGCTTAGAGAGAGAGAGGTGTCGATAATAACAAAATACAGACATAGAAGCATCATGTATATTATTATAACAGCAACAAACTTTAACATAGGACTTTTATCATAAACTTCTCATGAACAAGTAACAATTCATCACAACATCGAAGTATAAAGCATAAACTCTATTGAAAATCAACAAACTATGTTCTCAGTCAACTTTGCAACTACAATTCATCATCTTTTCAGGAAGTGTCACGTATCGGAGCCTTTTTGGCAAGTCCACATACTCAACCATCATATAGTCTTCTATGATTGCTAACACTCTCCGCATACACATGAGCAAAACGTTTCAACCGAACACATAGAAAGATAGGGGCTTAAAGTTTTGCCTCCCAACATACTCACCTCGAGGGTGATGTCAACAATAATAACTCATGCTACTCATATCCAACTGGATATGTGTGCCTATTTCTTTCCTCACCACATGATGCTTGCCAAAAGAGAAAATAGAAAGGAATAGAGAGAAGAACTTTGACTCTTGCATAAAAGTAAATACATAAAAGTAAAAGATAGACCCTTCGCAGAGGGAAGCAGAGGTTGCCATGCGCTTATTTGTTTGTATGCTCAATCTCTTAGTGCAAAAGAACATCACGTTATATTGCCCCTTGTGATAGCAACCTTTATTATGCAGTATGTCACTTTTATTCTTTGCCATCACAAGTTCGTACAACGCTCAATTTTCTCTTACACTAAATGATCCAACACTTTTAGAAGCAATTTTTATTGCCCTATTTGCACCGATGACAACTTACTTGAAGGATCTTACTCAATCCATAGGTAGGTATGGTGGACTCTCAAAATAAGACTTGGGTTTAAAGGTTTTTGGATGCACAAGTAGTATCTCTACTTAGTGCGGAATTTTTGGCTAGCAAAGATGGGGGCAAGCACCACATGTTAAAGGATCTATGACAATATAACTTCTATGTGAATATGAACAAACATAAATCATTACGTTGTCTTCCTTGTCCAACATCAACAATTTTGGCATATAATTCTTTCATGAATTGCATCATTGACCAATGCTATGTTTGTCAATCTCCAATAAAATTTTCTACTTATACTCTTTCTTATGTGATGTCATTACATACCATAAAATTAGCATATGATCTTTTTCATTTATTTCCTTTCTTTTTATTGAACATGAAAGTAAAGAAAACAAAACTCAAACTAAACTTTATTATATATATCTTGCACACGATTACAAAGATAGATCACTAAGCAAACACTCGAAAAGAAAGGATCGAACTAAACTTTTATTCATCTAAAGCAAAAGATAACTATGGATCGAACTAAGATAAGTAAAGGCAAAAGATAGTGGAGGTGATACGATACCGGGGCACCTCCCCCAAGCTTGGCAGAAGCCAAGGGGAGTGCCCATACCCGATTACTCAATTTTCCTTTGGTGAAGAAGCAGGAGGTGGTGGTGATGAGGTAGAGGGTTTGTCTTTCTTCCTTAGCTTACGCTTGAGGACGGAATTTTCCTCCTTTAAATCACCGATCTCCTGCTCGAGCTCTACTATCCTTTTGCATAATTCTTGCGTGTTTTCCTGCAAGAGACTAAAAGGGATAAAATGGACCTTAGGTTTCTTTCTTTGCTGGGGAGACTTGATTTCTTGAATTCCACGTGCATGTCCCCAGGTTGAGGCAATGGAACTTCAGCCTCGTCTGAGCTTGTCTCCTCCTCCCTTTTAGGGTCATAGCCTTCTTCTTCCTCCGAAGTCCAGCTATAGTGTTCCACATCCCCATAAACCTTGGGGTTTGCGATATAAGCAGCAACATAGCTCTCACCCTCCGAGTCTTGGGATGACATAATTTCAGATCTGTCAGGAAAACAGCGAGAAAAGAAAACAAAGGATTTCTCCGTGATACGGTGGTCAATAGGTTCGGGGGGTATATAAAGATTTTTTTTATCTTGGGAAAGAAGTAAACGGAAGAAAAACAGAGTCCGGAAGGTACCCGAGGTGGGCATAACCCACCTGGGCGCGCCTGGCAAGCCAGGCGCACCCTGGTGTCTTGTGCCCACCAGGGGTGCCTTCCTGGTTGTTTCTTATTTTCCTAATTTTTGTTATATTCCAAAACGGACAGAAAATATTTTTTCAGATTTTTTGGAGTCCGTTTACTTACCGTATCACATACCTCCTCTTTTTCAGTTATTCTGGAGTGTTCCGGAAGGTTTCCTTTATGTGTTCTTCCGGTGTCATAGTTTGGATAATATTGCTTTCAACATTAATGGGCGTACCTAAGATATAATGTTTTATTCGTTGCCCATTAACAACCTTCGGGTTAGTATCTTTGGCATTATTTATCTTGATGGCTCCGGATCGATAAACCTCCTCGATAACATAGGGTCCTTCCCATTTGGAGAGGAGTTTTCCTGCAAAGAACCTGAAATGAGAGTTGTACAAAAGAACATATTCTCCAACTTTGAACTCACGCTTTTGGATTCTTTTGTCATGCCATCTTTTAACTTTTTCTTTAAATAACTTGGCATTTTCATAGGCTTGGGTTCTCCATTCATCTAGTGAGCTAATATCAAATAACCTCTTTTCACCGGCAAGTTTGAAATCATAGTTGAGTTCTTTAATTGCCCAATATGCTTTATGTTCTAACTCAAGAGGCAAATGACAAGCTTTTCCATAAACCATTTTATAAGGAGACATACCCATAGGATTTTTATATGCTGTTCTATAAGCCCAAAGTGCATCATCTAACTTCTTAGACCAATTCTTTTGGGACCTATTGACAGTTTTTTGTAATATTAATTTTATTTCTCTATTGCTAAGTTCAACTTGACCACTAGACTGAGGATGATAAGGTGATGCAATTCTATGGTTAACATCATATTTAGCAAGCATTTTACGGAAAGCACCATGAATAAAATGTGAACCACCATCAGTCATTAAATATCTAGGGACTCCAAACCTTGGGAAAATGACTTCCTTAAGCATTTTAATAGAGGTGTTGTGATCAGCACTACTAGTTGGAATAGCTTCTACCCACTTAGTTACATAATCAACAGCAACCAAAATATGTGTATACCCATTAGAGGAAGGAAAAGGTCCCATGTAATCAAATCCCCAAACATCAAATGGTTCAATAGCAAGAGAATAATTCATAGGCATTTCCTGATGCTTACCAATATTACCAATTCTTTGACATTCATCACAAGATAAAACAAACTTACGGGCATCCTTGAAGAGAGTAGGCCAATAGAAACCAGATTGCAATACCTTGTGAGCAGTTCTATCTCCCGCATGATGTCCTCCATAAGCTTTGGAGTGACATTTTCGTAGGATTTGTCCCTGTTCATGCATACTACCGAGATCAATGCAATTATTCATCTACTACTGGAATTTGGATTTATTTTATCGATGCAAATTGGATTTGGATAGAAGGGTACATTCTTTCTAATATTTTAGATAGAAGAAATGTTTCTTCTATCTAAAATATTAGAAAGAATTTTGCTGATTTATTTATTGCTATATGCAATTTATGGAATTGATACACCATTTAATTGATATCATTTAGCAAAATGAAACACAGCATATGCATCCATCTTTTGGCTCGAGAATTTCACGGGATAGAGATATGGTATAAGAAATAGACTATTAAGTAACTCTAAATGAATTGTGGATACATCTGTATCCTTAACATACTGAAACGATTGTCATTATTCGTATCAAACCAATAGCGATTCATACAAGCTAAATCTTCTAATCAATGATGGGCCAATAATGAATTTTTTTGCATATGTATTAAGACGCTTGGCCTGATTTCGAAATTGTCCAGAGTTTTATATGTTGTTTTCAAGTATTGAACTTAGGTATGCTCTTTCCTTTTGTCGAAGTGGAATCGTAGAACAGAATGTGATACGATGAGATAGAATGCAATAGAAATAGAAACAAGGTAGCGAACGGGTTACCTACTCCTAAGGGTCAAAGCAAGCCCTTTAATTCAATTCTTATTCTTACATTAAAATTCTTACATTAAAGAATGAATAAAATCTCCCCAAGTAGGATTCGAACTACGACCAGTCAGTTAACAGCCGACCGCTCTACCACTGAGCTACTGAGGAACAAGGGGGGATTCGACCTCCTAGAGTTCAACTCCCGCTCTCAACCCATGAACAATATGAGTCCGAAGCTTCTTTCGTAACTCCCATAATTTCTTCGTAGTGGCTCCGTTCCATGCCTCATTTCATAGGGAAGCCCAAAGTGGCTCTATTTCATTCATTTCACTTCCTAGCACTTCCTATCATTTAATATCCATCCCTTTGGTCTTATGACATAAGAGATGTCATTTAAGTCATCTCTTTCTATATATGGAAAGTCAAGAAATTCTCATCGAAACATCGAGAAATTGTGCATATAGAAAACTCTAGAAAGAAAGAAAAAAAGGAGACCCATCCATGATTTTCAAATCTTTTCTATTTAGTAGTCTAAGTTTCTCGATGAGGATAATTAATTCGGTCGTTGTGGTCGGACTCATTATGGATTTCTGACTACATTCCAAGGTCCCTCTTAGATCTTCTTTCTCCAATCTTGGATTAGGGAAGAAGGAGATATTCGCGACTACTGGCGGTTTCATTATGGGGCAGTCTCATGATCTTCATATCGATCTATTATCCACCTCTGTATCTATTCTTTCTTAGCTAAATAGGTGGAAGATCTACCAATTTGGTTATATTATATCATGGACTCGAAAAACGGATCTGAATTTGACTGAAATGCACGATCTTCACAGGTATCACTTTTCACGATACCTAAAAGGTGGAATAGCGATTTTCGAACCATTTCCTATAAGAGAATGGTTTCCATTACTTTGAGAAATGGATTCTTATATCAAACTATAGCTATGCATTAAAAAGAAAAGAAACTAATAGAGTCGAAGACGCGGAATGATAGTGAATAGAGAAAGATTCTTCTGATTTTCTTGTTTCTATCTACTAGACGCCGTAGAGAATTGAGAATTTTCATGTCTTTCAATTCTCGTACTCGTAATTGGAAAGTTATGAAGGAGACCATCATTTTGCAATGAAAACA
>CM022302.1:470874024-471131680 GCA_011799875.1 Thinopyrum elongatum
AAGCAGTTAGGGAAAGTAAAAAAGATATGGAGTGCCACTAGAAAAAATTTTCTTATTTCCTTCCTTAATCCATATTCAATGCAGAATTGCTCATGAACTAATACCCAACTCTTTCCATTTATTAATTGAATTCCTATAACAGTAACAAGTGTTTTTTATTCCAAGATTAAGTTATTACTGAACAAAGAAAAATTTTAATTATATTTAAAGGTGAGATCAATTCGGAAGCTTGGAAGCGCTTTTCTTATTCTAGCAGACGGAATTCCTTTGGTCTAATTTAGACTTTCAAATCTATTTTATTTTACCTAATTCTATCACGCCCAGAGGCTAGGAACAAACGTCCTTTCCTTTTCTGATCATAGAGAAGCGTATGAAGCTAAGGTTTCATGTACGGTTTTTGAAATAGCGGTGGAACTGTGGTTTTATCACGACTAGATTATCTAACAGTTCAGTACAGTTGATATAGTTGAAGCACAGTCAAAATATGGTTTTTTTGGATGGAATATTTGGGCGTCAGCCTATAGGTTTTTCTGGTTTTTTAATGTCTCTTCTTGGCGAATGTGAAGATTACCCTTTGATTTACCAGAAGCGGAGGAAGAATTAGTAGCAGGTTACCAAACTGAATATTCCGGTATCAAATATGGTTTATTTTATCTTGTTTCTTACCTAAATTATTAGTTTTCTTCTTTATTTGTACAGTTCTCTACTTGGCGGGTGGAATTTATCTCTTTCCCTATTATCCTTTTTTGATTTTTCCAATGAATAAAGCAGTTGGAATTTTGGAAATGACAGGTTGATATTTATTACATTACTAAGCTTATTTTTCTCTTCATTTCTATACAATAAGATGGACTTTACCGAGGATGAGAATGGATCATTATTAAATCTTGGGATGGAAATTTTTTTACCTATTTCCCTGGGCAATCTCTTATTAACAACCTCTTCTCAACTTGTTTCACTATAAATAAGATAATACAATATAGTAAGAATATTTTCAACACAAAAGCTCTCTCAAACAAGAGAAAGAAACTATCTTTTTCATAGATATTTAGAATGAATATGTTCCCTATGGTAACTGGGTTCATGAGTTATGGTCACAAACATACGTGCTACAAGTACATAGGTTCAAAGTTTCATAACTACCTTATCCCACACAAATCGTTTACCTAACGATTCATACCCTGATGAAAAATCAATTACACCAGAGCGTTTCCGAGGGCGAATCCACTTTGAATTTGATAACTGTATGCTTGTGAAGTATGTGTTCGCGTATGTCCGATAGATCTACCCGTTGTGGATTGGAGATTTGAAAAGGATATTAAAAGAAAACAATTGCTTAATTATAGTATTGATTTCGGAGTTGTATATTTTGTGGCAATTGTGTTGAGTACTGTCCAACAAGCTGTTTATCAATGACTGAAGAATATGAACTTTCTACCTATGATCGTCATGAATTGAATTACAATCAAATTGCTTTAAGTCGGTTACCAATCTCCATAATGGGAGATTACACAATTCAAACAATTAGGAATTCGTCTGAAAGTAAAATAAACGAAGAAAAATCTTCGAATTCAAGAACGATTACTGATTACTAAACTTTGATTTTGTCTTTTTGTTATAAAAATATAATAATTCTTTATTAAACTATTTCTTTATTAAACTATAAAGAAAAACGAATAACTACTGCTTATTTGAAATTATTTCTTATTTTAAATCAGACTAGATTTTCGTGATATAATATAATTTCTAACTATACAGTTTATACCCAAAAAAATACCCTAATCCCTTTTTCCTTCCTTGAATCCTTTAGTTTTAGTCAGTTCATGAAAAAATTTATACTATTAATTTCTTTTTATCCATAATGGATTTACCTGGACCAATACATGAGATTCTTATGCTATTTGGGGGATTTATTCTTCTACTAGGGGGTCTAGGAGTAGTATTACTTACCAACCCCATTTATTCTGCCTTTTCGCTGGGATTAGTTCTTGTTTGTATATCCTTATTCTATTTTTTATTAAATTCCTACTTTGTAGCTGTCGCACAACTTCTTATTTATGTGGGAGCCATAAATGTCTTGATCATATTCGCTGTAATGTTCGTAAATGGCTCAGAATGGTCTAAAGATAAGAATTATTGGACTATTGGAGATGGGTTCACTTCACTCGTTTGTATAACTATTGTTTTTTCACTAATGACTACTATCCCAGATACGTCATGGTATGGAATTCTTTGGACTACAAGATCAAACCAAATAGTAGAACAGGGTCTCATAAATAATGTTCAACAAATTGGAATTCATTTAGCAACCGATTTTTATCTTCCGTTTGAACTCATTTCCATAATTCTTCTAGTTTCTTTAATAGTTGCAATTACTATGGCTCGGCAATAAGAAAACTTAGAAAAAGTACAAATTATAAGAATTGCAAATCTAAAATAAATAACTAAAGAATCACAATTTTGATTTAGTAAAACCCATCTACTGCCAACAAATACCTCCTTTATTTTCTCTTTTGTTGTGTAATTGTTCTATTGTAATTAATTGAATCGGTTCAATTCTTGCCCTCATATTGAAATGAATCGAGATTGCTAAGGAGTTAGTTAATGATGTTTGAGCATGTACTTTTTTTGAGTGTCTATTTATTTTCGATTGGTATCTATGTATTGATCACAAGCCGAAACATGGTTAGAGCTCTAATATGTCTTGAACTTATACTGAATTCAATTAATCTAAATCTCGTAACATTTTCTGATCTATTTGATAGTCGCCAATTAAAAGGAGATATTTTCGCAATTTTTGTTATAGCCCTTGCGGCTGCTGAAGCCGCTATTGGACTATCCATTCTTTCTTCCATCCATCGTAATAGGAAATCCACTCGTATCAATCAATCTAATTTATTGAATAATTAGACTTTTGAATAATTAGACATAGAATCCTCTAAACAAAGGCGCACATATTAAAATAAATAGAAATCAATACTATTTTCTTAGTATTATTTGAGAATATCCATTTTTTTTAGTAGGTTATTGCATAGTATTCTTTTTCACTTAAATGAATTTTTGTATTTGTAATTCATTGATATTGCAATTTGAATATTGCAATAATTTATATTGAAAAGACGATAGCCAATTTATTGGCATATTCGAATTCGTCTGTACAATTCGTAAAATTCTTTCTTATTTCTTATTGTTGAAATCCAAAATTAAAGCCTCTTGGCTCTTTTCACGCTTTCTCACAAACAGATTAAAAAATATATTTTTATTTTTGAAGTTTGGATAAACCATTGCTTCGTCTGGTGTCTACAATACATATGACTCATATAGTACTAATTTCATTTTTACCAGATCGAAAAATTTTATGTTGAAAAGAAAAATTTATAGATCCAATGTCACATTCCGTAAAAATTTACGATACATGTATAGGATGCACTCAATGTGTACGAGCTTGTCCAACAGATGTATTAGAAATGATACCCTGGGATGGATGTAAAGCCAAGCAAATTGCTTCTGCGCCGAGAACCGAAGATTGTGTGGGTTGTAAGAGATGTGAATCTGCCTGCCCGACAGATTTTTTAAGTGTCCGCGTTTATTTAGGGCCTGAAACAACACGTAGCATGGCTCTATCTTATTGATACGTTACAAAAAACTTCACTCGAATCGTCTGATTCCTCTTTACCGAAGAAGCCTGTGCTCGAAATAATCGAGCACGGGCTTTTCTGGTCAAAACGTATCTTGTCTTTATCACTTTATCATGAGTTATTTTCCTTGGTTAACAATACTTGTTGTTTTGCCGATATTTGCAGGTTCATTAATTTTCTTTTTACCTCATAAGGGAAACAAAATCGTTAGGTGGTATACTATATCTATTTGTTTATTAGAATTCCTTCTAATGACTTATGCGTTCTGTTATCATTTCCAACTGGAGGATCCCTTAATCCAATTAAAGGAGGATTATAAATGGATAGATGTCTTCGATTTCCACTGGAGATTGGGAATCGATGGACTTTCATTAGGATCTATTTTATTGACAGGATTTATCACTACTTTAGCTACTTTAGCAGCTTGGCCAATTACACGGAATTCGCGATTATTCTATTTCCTGATGCTCGCAATGTATAGTGGTCAAATAGGATTATTTTCTTCGCGAGACCTTTTACTTTTTTTTATCATGTGGGAGTTAGAATTAATTCCTGTTTACTTACTTTTATCCATGTGGGGGGGAAAGAGGCGTCTATATTCAGCTACAAAGTTTATTTTGTATACTGCAGGCGGTTCCATTTTTTTCTTAATCGGAGTTCTGGGTATGGGCTTATATGGTTCCAACGAACCAGGATTAGATTTGGAAAGATTAATTAATCAATCATACCCTGCAACCTTGGAAATACTTTTATATTTTGGCTTCCTTATTGCTTATGCTGTCAAATTGCCGATTATACCCCTACATACGTGGTTACCAGATACCCATGGGGAAGCACATTATAGTACATGTATGCTTTTAGCGGGAATATTATTAAAGATGGGAGCATATGGGTTGATTCGGATCAACATGGAATTGTTACCTCATGCTCATTATCTATTTTCGCCCTGGTTAGTAATAATAGGAGCGATCCAAATAATCTATGCAGCTTCAACTTCTCTTGGTCAACGAAATTTCAAAAAAAGAATAGCTTATTCCTCTGTATCTCACATGGGTTTCATAATTATAGGAATTGGTTCCATAACCAACATTGGACTCAATGGAGCTATTTTACAAATATTATCCCATGGATTTATTGGTGCTACACTTTTTTTCTTGGCAGGAACCGCTTCTGATAGAATGCGTCTTGTTTATCTCGAAGAACTGGGGGGAATATCTATCCCAATGCCTAAAATTTTTACCATGTTTAGTAGCTTTTCAATGGCTTCTCTTGCCTTACCAGGAATGAGTGGTTTTGTCGCAGAATTAGTAGTATTTTTTGGACTAATTACTAGTCCAAAATTTCTGTTAATGCCAAAAACACTAATTACTTTTGTAATGGCAATTGGAATGATATTAACTCCTATTTATTTATTATCTATGTTACGCCAGATGTTCTATGGATACAAGCTATTTAATGTTCCAAACGCAAATTTTGTGGATTCTGGACCACGAGAACTCTTTATTTTAATCTGTATCTTTTTACCAGTAATAGGAATTGGTATTTATCCAGTAATAGGAATTGGTAATCAGGTACACAATGTCTAATAATACCATCTACTCCTTTATAAAGATGTGGGTCATCCCAAAAGTAATGTCTTAAATCATAGAAGAATTTTTTCTTTTGTTGGTATGTGAAGCTAGGTGGTATATATTTATCAACAATATAATTGGCATAGTCAGCATACCAAGGAGTGTTATGAGAAACATTTATTGCAGCTAATTGTTCATCAAGAAAACTATCATTAATAGGTTGTGGGTCATCAAGAATATTTTCTAACCTAGACAAGTTATCAGCCACGACGTTCTCAGCTCCCTTTCTATCAGTGATATGTAAATCAAACTCTTGTAGCAAAAGAACCCACCTAATAAGTCTAGGTTTAGCAACCTTCTTTTCCATAAGATATTTTATAGCAGCATGATCGGTGTGAACGGTCACTTTAGAATCAACAATGTAAGATCTAAATTTATCACAAGCAAACACAACCGCTAAAAATTCTTTTTCAGTAGTAGCATAATTTCGTTGAGCACTGTCCAGAGTTTTACTAGCATAATGAATAACATTTAATTTCTTATCGACTCTTTGTCCTAGAACAGCACCAACAGCATAATCACTAGCATCACACATAATTTCAAAAGGCAAGTTGCAATCAGGTGGTTGAACAATAGGTGCAGAAATCAAGGCTTTCTTAAGTGTTTCAAAGGCTTCTACACAATCATCATAAAAAACAAATGGAACATCGTTTTGTAAAAGATTTGTAAGAGGCCTAGAAATTTTAGAGAAATCTTTAAAAAACCTCCTATAGAAACCAGCATGACCGAGGAAACTAAGAATACCTTTGATATCTTTAGGGCATGGCATTTTCTCAATTGCATCAACTTTAGCTTTATCCACCTCAATACCTTGTTCAGAAATTTTATGTCCCAATACATTACCTTCATTAACCATAAAGTGTCACTTCTCCCAATTCAAGACGAGATTAGTTTGCTCACATCTCTGCAAAACTCGATCAAGGTTGCTCAAGCAATCATCAAAATAAGTTTCATAAACGGAAAAATCATCCATGAAAACCTCAACAATCTTTTCACAAAAGTCAGAGAATATAGCAGTCATACATCTTTGAAAGGTAGCAGGTGCATTGCATAAACCAAAAGGCATACGTCTATAAGCATAAGTTCCAAAAGGGCAAGTAAAGGTGGTTTTCTCTTGATCAGGTTGTGAGACAGGTATTTGAGAAAAACCGGAATATCCATCAAGAAAGCAAAAATGTGTGTGCTTCGATAGTCTTTCTAACATTTGATCAATAAAAGGCAGAGGGTAATGATCTTTTCTAGTAGCTTTATTTAGTTTTCTAAAATCAATTACCATTCTGTAGCCAGTAACAATTCTTTGTGGAATAAGTTCATTCTTATCATTAGGAACAACGGTAATACCTCCTTTTTTAGGGACACAATGAACGGGACTTACCCATCTACTATTAGCCATGGGATAGATTATACCTGCTTCCAGAAGCTTCAATATTTCTGTTCTTACCACTTCTTTCATTTTAGGATTTAAACATCATTGGTGATCAACAATGGGTTTAGCATAAGGCTCCATATTAATTTTATGCTGACAGAGAGAGGGACTAATGCCCTTTAAATCATCAAGATTATATCCAATGGCAGCTCGGTGCTTCTTCAGAACCTTCAATAATATTTCTTCTTCATGTTCAGAAAGGTTAGCACTAATAATAACAGGATAAATCTTTTTCTCATAAAGATAAGCATATTTCAAAGTGTCTGGCAATTGTTTTAATTCAAACACAGGATCACCTTTAGGTGGAGGAGGACCCCCTAGATTTCAATAGGCAAATTGTGTTTAAGTAGAGGACGTTGTTCAAAGAAAATCTTATCTATTTCATTTCTTTTATGCATATGCATATCATTTTCATGGTCTAGCAAATATTGTTCTAGTGGATCGGTAGGAGGCACAGCAATAGAAGCAAGACCAATTATTTCATCCTTACTAGACAACTCTTTATTATGATGTTTCCTACTAAACTTGGAAAAATTAAACTCATGAGACTCATTACCAAAACTAACACCGACAGTTTGTTTCTCACAATCTATTTTAGCATTGGCGGTGTTCAAGAAAGGTCTACCAAAGATAATGGGACAAAACTCATCTTGTGGGGAACCAAGAACAAGAAAATCAGTAGGGTATTTTATTTTCCCACACAAGACTTCAACATCTCTAACAATCCCAAGTGGTGTGATGGTGTCCCTATTAGCAAGTTTAATAGTAACATCCATGTCTTCTATTTCAGCGAGTGCTATATCATTCATAATTTCTTGATATAAGGTAAAAGGAATGGCACTCACGCTAGCACCTATGTCGCATAAACCATGATAACAGTGATCTCCTATTTTAACGGAGACAACAGGCATGCCAACAACGGGTCTATGTTTATCTTTTTCCTCAGGTTTGGCAATCCTAGCAGCTTCAACACATAAGTAAATAACATGCCCATCTATATTTTCAACCAAGAGATCTTTAACCATAGCAACACTAGGTTCTACTTTGATTTTTTCAGCAGGTCTGGAAGTTCTAATATAACTTTTGTTGACCACAGTAGAGACTTTAGCATGTTCCTTCATCCTAACAGGGAAAGGTGGTTTTTCAATATAAGCAGTAGGCACAACTGGATCAACATTGTAAATAATAGCAACACTAGGTTCTATTTTAATTTGCTCAGGAGGTTTAGGTGCCCATCTATATTTTCTACCAAGAGATCTTTAACCATAGCAACATTAGGTTCTACTTTAATTTGCTCAGGAGGTTTATGTGCTTTAATATTACTTTTGTGAACCACATTTGATACCTTAGCAAGTTTCTTTATCCTAACAGGGAAAGGTGGTTTTTCAATATAGGCAGTAGGCACAATAATAGTTTCATCTTTAGCTACTACTGGTTCTTTAATTTCTTCTTTGATAGGTGGGTGATATTTAAACCACTTCTCCTTAGGGAGGTCAACATGAGTAGCAAATGATTCACAAAAGGAGGCTACTATCTCAGAGTCGAGTCCATATTTAGTGCTAAACTTTTGAAAAGCATCGGTATTCATAAAAGATTTAACACAATCATACTTGAGCTTAATACCTGAATCTTTACCTTTGTTGAGTTCCCAATCTTCAGAGTTGCGTTTAATTCTTTCTAAAAGATCCCACCAGAAGTCAATAGTCGTCTTCATAAAGGAACCAGTACAAGAAGTATCAAGCATGGATCGATCATCATGAGAAAGCCAAGCATAAAAATTCTGAATAATAATTTCTCTTGAGAGCTCATGATTGGGGCATGAATATAACATTGACTGAAGCCTCCCCCAAGCTAGAGCGATACTTTCTCCTTCACGAGGCCAAAATTTTTATATGTAATTCCGATCAGGATGAACTAGATGCATAGGATAATTTTTTTGGTGAAATTCCAATTTCAATCGATTCTAACTCCAAGATCCAATATCATCACATAGCCTATACCATGCCAATGCTTTTCCCTTCAAAGATAAAGGGAAAACCTTCTTCTTAGCTTCATCTCTGGGTAAACCTGCAAGCTTAAATAATCCACAAATTTCATCCACATATATCAAGTGCATATCAGGATGTTCGGTTCCATCTCCTGCATAAGGATTAGCTAGCAGTTGTTCTATCATACCCGAAGGAATTTCATAACCAATATTTTCATTAGGTGCAGTAGGTTGAGGGGTAACTAATTGTGGTTCTAGTCAAGGTGAAGATACCCGGAACAAACCCCTCAAAGGATTGTTCTCCATAGTAACAAGTGACAATAAATTTCAGCACGTAGTAATAATGTTTCCTTATCGATTTCCACTTACCAAGAGCGCTTCACTCCCCGGAAACGGCACCAGAAAAGAGCCTTGATGACCCACAAGTATAGGGGATCAATCGTAGTCCTTTCGATAAGTAAGAGTGTCGAACCCAACGAGGAGCAGAAGGAAATGACAAGCGGTTTTCAGCAAGGTAATGTCTGAAAGCACTGAAATTATAAGTAACGAGTAGTTTGGTAGCAAGATAATTTGTAATGAGCAAGTAATGGTAACAAAAGTGCAGCAAGGTAGCCCAATCCTTTTGAGGCAAATGACAGGCCAAAACGATCTCTTATGATAAGCAAAGCGTTCTTGAGGGTACACGGGAATTTCATCTAGTCACTTTCATCATGTTGGTTTGATTTGTGTTCGCTACTTTGGTAATTTGATATGTGGGTGGACCGGTGCTTAGGTGCTATTCTTACTTGAACAAACCTCCTACTTATGATTAACCCCCTCGCAAGCATCCGCAACTATGAGAAAAGTATTAAGAATAAATCTAACCATAGCATTAAACTTTTGGATCCAAATCAGTCCCTTACGGAATAGCGCATGAACTAGGGTTTAAGCTTCTGTCACTCTCGCAACCGATCATCTAATAACTACTCCACAATGCATTCCCTTAGGCCCTAATAAGGTGAAGTGCCATGTAGTCGACGTTCACATGACACCACTAAGGGAATCACAACATACATATCATCAAAATATCGAACACATATCAAGTTCACATGATTACTTGCAACAAGATTTCTCCCGTGACCTCAAGAAAAAAAGTCACTACTCACTAATGATAATCATGCTCAAGATCAGAGGGATATTAAATAGCATAATGGATCCGAACATATAATCTTGCACCAAATAAACCATATAGTAATCAACTACAAGATGTAATCAACACTACTAGTCACCCACAAGTACCAATCTATAGTTCCGGTACAAAGATTGAACACAAGAGATGAACTAGGGTTTGAGAGGAGATGGTGCTGTTGAAGATGTTGATGGAGATTGCCCTCCCCAAGATGGGAGAGTTGTTGGTGATGATGATGATTATGATTTCCCCCTCCGGGAGGGAAGTTCCCCCAGCGGAATCGCTCCGCCGGAGGGCAAAAGTGCTCCTGCCCAAGTTCCACCTTGAGACGGTGGCGCTTCGTCCAGAAAGTCCTCTCCTTATTTTTTCTAGGTCAAAATGACTTATATACCAGAAGAGGGGCACCAGAGGTGGGCCGAGGAGGGCACAACCCACCAGGGCGCGCCTGGGCTCCCTGGCATGCCCAGGTGGGTTGTGCCCACCTGGTGGGCCCCCTCTGGTAGTTATTTGCTCCAATAATTCTTATTTATTCCATAAAAATTCCTCATGAAATTTCAGCTCATTTGGAGTTGTGCAGAATAGGTAGTCTGACGTAGCTTTTTCAGGTCTAGATTTCCAGCTGCCGGAATTCTCCCTCTTTGTGTGAACCTTGCATATTATGAGAGAAAAGGCATTAGAATTACTCCAAAAAGCATTATTATGCATAAAAACATCATAAATAACAGTAGGAAAACATGATGCAAAATTGACATATCACAGACTACTCCAATGGAGGAGCTGGCCCATGACCTCCTCGCCATCGGCAACCGTTCATGTGGGTCATGGGGGCCAGCAACATGGCGCAGCTCCCGCACCGCCTCTGGACACAGCGACCGCAGTGAGCGACATGCTCATCATCGCTGGACACGGTCAGCTTCAGGGTGCCAAGGGTGGCGTTAGCGCTGTGGCATGACCAGCAGATCAACACCCGGCTCGTCGAGGATGCACGGAGCGCCGAAGTGCGCGCGCGCCGCGACGCGTCCGTGGAGTGTTCTAGCACGGCCAACTGCATCCCCAGGACCTGAGACCATGCCGGGTCGTCTTGCTTTTTCAATGACATGTGGGGATCGCATGTGAGCAAAGGGCATCTCCAACGTTGCCACGACTGCAGCTGACTACCCTGGCACACCAAAAACCCTCATCCCTCGCGCCGTCGCGCGGTGCGTTCCCAGCCGACGCCAGCTGCCCGCATTCATGCCATCCGTCCGTATGCCGTCATTAAGAGGCTTGGTGCCCGAGGAACCAACTCCGGTCACTTAATGACGCACCCGGACGCTTGGCCTCACCGGAATGCGCTACTTAAAGCGGCAACACCCAGCTAAACTCCATACCATAACGCATCCTCCTGCTACCTGGCACCACATCCGCCATGACCGCGAGCGCGAACGCTCTGCGGGAGAGCTTGTCTTCGGGGATGAAGCTCGAGGTCGCCACCCTCGCTCAAGTCACTGCTCGCAACACAATAGCAGCGTAGCCGGACGCGGACGTGACCGCACAAGCGGTGGCCACGCTGGCGGCCGACAATGGGAGCACCGTCAGCCACGCGTCCTACTTGTCGCCGTCCAACGTTCGGTGGCGCATGTGGCAGGTGAAGCGACAGACTGTCCACGTCCATCAACATCGACCTCACGTCCACCAGCACCGCCGAGGTCGGGGACTCCTCCAAGGATGAGTAGGGCATGGGAGGCGGCAGGGCATGGTGTGCCAACTGGCCGGTCCGTCTCCCGTGTTCTACTCTTCCTCGCCGGAGACCGCACCTTCACTTCACGGGTCTTGAACCCCGCCCCCGTACATGGAGATTGCAGATGGAGGACGTCGGTCGCCGCCGTAGAATAGGTTTAGGGTCGGGTTTCTTTTATTTTTCTGTCCTATAAAAGTTCGAAATGTAATGAAAATCTGCTGTGTTTGCATGAATCTCATCCGGTGTATATGAACTTTCACAATAATAGTAAGATATATTGTAGGAGTATGAAAATATATGGAATGATGATTCGTTTTTGTGTGTATAAACTTAGAAGGTTTGACCCGAGACAAAGCTAACATGCGAAGTAAATAAACACATAGGGTCTACATACACAATTTATCTTAGGCACTCCAATAGTATGTCCACTACACATTCATGCATTTCACATCTTTTTACATCTACGGGAACCTACGAAAGGGTTAATGTAAATTGCCTCTCTCTCTCCCCCCTGATTTTCATGGTGGTGGGCCCCTCCCTCCCCCCAATCTCCAATCAACAGCCCACACGTTTCACATTACGTTAATTACCTAACTGGGATTATGTAGGTGTAGCATTACTCGTCCTAAAAAAACTAACTAAGCCAACCTCCCAGCATATCGCGCAGGAAAAGACCCGGCTGCGCCGTTTTAGTCGGGATTACCGGATTACTAGTAGTAGTATCGATGGATCGCGCGAAGCACCAAGTTTAAAAGGAAAAAAGGCGGTACACTCACAGCACGCCTGTCGCGGTCGCATTGCACCCCTCACACGGTCGGTCCTGCACACGGCTCACGCAAACGGAACACGCTTTGGCTTGCCTCTTCACTGACACGTGGGACCGCACTTGGAGAAACCGACCATGCGCCAAACTCCCCCGCCCAACGCGCGAAAATCCCCCCCAAACATTCCCCCCAAATCAAAAATTCAACCGCCCTTCGGCCAACTAGCCAATAATATTCCGCAAACCCCCTCCCCCCGGCCCCCTCCACTCCATTCGCTCCGCCAAAGCCGCCCTCCCCGCCGCGATGATACGTCGGCGCCGCGGTTCGTCGAGGGGACGCACGGCGATCCTCTCGCTCCCACAGTACGCTCTCATAGACTGCCGTCCTCTAGCCATGCCGCCACCGCTGGCGACGTTCTTGTGGAGACGCACGGTGGTCAGCTTCTCCCACGGTACGCGCATTCTAGACTGAGGCCCCGTGCATGTCAGAGTAGTGTTGAATGTTAGCTGATAGACGCTATTAATCTCACTGTTTGCCAAAGTAGTTTACAGTCAATATGCTCTGCTTAAGAAGCTTCCTTGCCCTGTTCTGCACTCAATCTGCTTAGCTGAGATGGCATGCCACAGCCGATTAGTTGCTAAAATATCCTGCCATATATTTATTATGACGTAGATTGCCATGGTCTAGTAGCCAATCTGTTAGGTGAAATAGCTCTACACCATTTTATACTCAATCTTTGTTGCTGAGATGGCCTTCGATGGCTGTGTGCTTGGCCTCATTGACTGCTAAAATAGCCTGCCATAATTTAGCACTCAAATCTGTTTGCTGAATTAGCTTTACATATATTTCGTTACTTTGATCTGCTTGTCCAAATATCTTGCCATAGCTTTAGACATCGACCTAGGTATTTTTTTTCTGGACTTCATAAAAAGCATATATGTTTTTCATGTAATATCTAGTAGAAGAACTAATTTGTATGTCTAACAGATGGACAGGACTTGGATAACTTCTGCTCGAAGATTCTCCACTGCATATGTCGAGGGGGTTGAAAACTTCATGAACTTTATCAGAGCTAAGTATGTTGGTCCAAAATCAGATGTGCTCTGCCCGTGTAGCAGTTGTATGAATTCAGTTACAAGACCCCAGTCAACTGTACAAAATCATCTACACTTGTATGGGATGTCGGTCACATATACTAGGTGGGTTCATCATGGTGAAGCTGTGAACGTCAATGTTACTGACTATGTGGAAGCAGCAGATCACCATCTTGATCTGCCTGATGCTCAAGTGGAAGAGGAGGAGGAGGAGGTGGTGGCGGCGGAGCCAGTGAGTTTGACCAACATTGAAACAATGCTACGAAATGCTCGTGCATTTCATGAACTTTCACCTGCAGAAGAAAAACGGTGGGCCCACATGTTGGAACAATGCAACGTGGCTGTCACCCCAGGAAATAAGCTATCAGTATTCTCAGCTATGGTCACCTTTCTTTAGGTGAAGACATCTGAGCAGATGACCAACAAATCATTCGATGCGATGTTGGCTGCTTTCCGCAAATCTTTCCCAGATGCGTCTGAGCTGCCACACACCTACAGTAAAATGAAGAATTTCCTTCGTGCAGTTGGAATTGGATATGATATGATCCATGTTTGTAAGAATAATTGTATTCTGTTCCGGAAGGATTATGCCAACTTAAGTGAATTCCCAAAATGCAAATCATCAAGATGGAAAGATGGCGATGCTGTGAAGAGGATTCCTCATAATGTTCTGAGACATTTTCCAATTATACCAAGATTGCAGAGGTTGTTTCATGATGCTGAAACAAGAGAGGATGTACTGTGGCATTCTAGGAACCAGGAGTACATAGATCAGAATGTAATGAGCCGTCCATCTCATGGTAGTGACTGGAAAAGCTTCAATCAGAAACACAAAAAGTTTGCTGCTGACTCGAGAAACATTAGACTTGGCTTAGCTTCAGATGGATTTAACCCATTTGGCCACCAGAGCGCCACATATAGTATGTGGCCAGTGCTTGTTATCCCTTACAACATGCATCCAAATGTCTGCACCAAAGAATCAAACTACATGATGGCCTTGCTCATCCCAGGTCCAAAAAATCCTGGAAAGGATTTTGATTTATTCATGGAGCCTCTTGTGGAGGAACTTCAACAGCTATGGAGGGGTGTTCTCACTCGAGACCTACATAGCAGCCCACCAGCTGATTTCTTTCTGCGTGCTGTTATAATTTGGTGCATCCATGATTATCCGGCTTTGGGCACTATGTCAGGGCGAACGACACATGGTTACAATGCATGTGTTCGCTGTGACAGGAATCCGCTGTCATACGCAATACTTAGCAAGATCTGTTACATTGGACACCACCGTTTCCTTGCCAAGGACAAGCCGTGTCCTACAAAATACCGAAGATATGTGTTCAATGCAAAGCATGAAAACCGTGATGCGCCAAAGAGGCTCACTGCCGATGAGTTGCAAGTGGAATTAGAGAAGGTCCGGCATATTACACCAGGAAACCATCCTGATAATGGTAGCGGGAAAAGGAAGCATGGCAGGGTAGAAGAGAGATTATTGTTTACCCGCAGGTCCACTTTGTGGGACTTGGAGTATTGGAAAGATTTGGATCTGCGGCATAATCTTGATGTGATGCACATCGAGAAAAATATATGTGACAGCATTATCGGCACACTTCTTAATATTGAAGGCAAGACGAAAGATACCTTAAAATCTAGGATTGATTTGACACACCTGGGTATCAGAAAGGATTTGCAGGTGGAAGATGAAGGTAAACCACGGGATATGGCACTAGTTGTGTACGTCTTGGACAAGGTAAAAAGAAAAGAATTCTGCGAGGTCCTGTCACGTGTGAAATTCCCACATGGATTTGCTTCCAACCCTGAAAGGAGAGTCAGTGCAGATGGAAACAAGGTACAAGGGTTGAAAACTCATGACTGCCACGTCCTACTTCAAAGGGTTTTACCTGTTATCCTTAGAGGATTGGGCCACCCTGACTTATACAGAGCAGTTGCAGAGTTGGGACAATTCTTCAGGGAACTCTGCAGTGGAAATATTAGGATAGATGCTTTGGAGCGTCTTAGAGACAGGATACCAACTATCCTATGCAACCTTGAGAAGATATATCCTCCAGCCTTCTTTGATGTGATGGTGCATTTGGCTGTTCATCTACCTGATGAGGCACTACTTAGAGGTCCAGTACAGTATGGCTGGATGTACCCTATTGAAAGGCGGCTAGGAACTTTCAAGGGCTATGTTAGGAACATAGCTAGACCCGAGGGTTCCATTACAGAGGCCTACATTGCTACAGAAGCGTTGATATTCTACTCAAAATACATTGAAACAGCTGATTAGATTAGCAAAGAGGTGGGTGAAGACAATCCCGGGCTCAATGTTTTCGATTGTTTTGTTCGAGTTACAGGGAAGAGTCGACAAGACGACAAACCTAAAGATTTGGACAAAATGGTTTGGTATGTGTTGAATAACTGTCCTGAGATTCTACCTTATATCGAGTGAGTGCTAAGTACTGCAGCTTATACATCGTAATCTACTAAACTTGCAGCACATTCTTATATATTTAGATGTTTGACGCGATCACTATGTTGTGCAGCATCTACAAAAAGGAGTTACTACCGCAAAATCCAAGAAACATTGACAAACTGGTTATGGCAGGATTTATGAAATGGTTCAAGAGCCATGTAAGCTTTTGAATTGCACTGTCAGTTTTTTAATATATTGAGTACATAAGATGATCAGCTTGTCTATTTTCTAACCATAGGTTAAGAAGATGCGGGAGGATGGGCAGGCAGTTAATGATGCCCTTTATGCACTAGCAATGGGTCCTGATACTCGGGTAAGACATTATGAATATTGCGTTGTTGGAGATGTGCGCTACAACACCCTTGCACGCGACGAAGGCAGGAAGACACAAAACAGTGCCGTCATGAGCATGGATAAGTACGGCGAAGAGACAACTGAAATGTATGCTAACATAACAGACATTGTTCAGTTGCAGTATATCTCCAGTTTCGAGGTTCATCGGTGTGTGGTTCTGTTGTGTTGTCGTTGGTATAACCTGTTTTCCAGGATCGCAAAACCCAGAGCTGATGATTATTTCAAATCCATCAATGTCAAGGCGGCGTACCAGACCTACGAGCCTTTTATTTTGGCAAATCAAGCAACACAGATATTTTTCTTGGAAGACACATTTGCACGTAGCGATGACTGGAGAGTATTGCAAAGGTTTGAGCAGAGGAATTCGTTTAATGAAGTTGCACAACAAGATGATGCTTACACTGCTCCTGATGTAGAAGATTCCACAGATGTTCCTAATATCTTTGAGAACCATCACATCAATGACGCTGGCGAAAAGATTGCCTGTCGAGCTGTGGACATACGAGAGTTGATCAATAAGACGCCAATGTTCGAGGACATTGAGGATGAAGAAGAAGATGACACTAGGGGGAATTACGATTCAGACTGATACACATGGTGAAGATGTTGACGCTGCAGCTGCGGATGATGATTAGATTGCTTTTGTCGTATTTGCCTGTCAGAAGACGTTTTTTTATCTACTATGTGAAATTGTGTTTGCTATGACAACTGAAACCTGATGAACATGTTGTTTAGTATTTTGTTGTGAGAACATCACTTATTATGTATGTTGATTTGTGTTTGGTGATTGTATGACGACTAAAACATGATGACATTGTTGTTTAGTTGTACTCATATTTGGCTGTGAAACTTGTATTTGATGACATAGTTTGCTGTTGGACTGCAATTTGCTCGACGTCTTCGAATGGGAACAAAGCTGACCCGACAGGGCCTCTGCTAATTTATTTATTTATTAGCAAAAGGACCTCTGCTATTTATTTATTTATGAGCAAAAGGGGATACCCCCCGATTTCCGTTAATAGAAATCATTAGATGTTCACAACACTACGCCCAGCCTGCTAAACAGGTTTCATTCATTACTAGTTTCAGCAAAGTGCTCATGTCATAGCCACTGAATACATCACGAGTGCTACATACACTGCAAATAAAGAGACAATCATCCTACAGAGCACATCGATTTTGCCCATTATCTTCACAAGCTCTTTCATCTCCTCATTGCTGTCAAGGCCCTTCAGCAGCTGTTGCTTGGCCATGATCAGAGGAACTGCATCTTTAACCTTCTGCTCTGCATCTTCCTCTTCTGCCGTTCCTTCAGTTACTTGTCCAACACCCCAACCTGCTGGTATTAGGATTCCTCGGCTAACCAAATAATCAGCGTAGTTGCATTCCCCCACATCAGCAACTTCCTAGAAATACAAATCACACGAATCTTCCCTTTTCTGCACAAATCAAATTGGAAGATCATCAAGCAAACTATTAAAAAAATCAGCAACTGAAAGCAGCGGAACAACACTTAAACATATTATTACCCCATGATTCAGGCATTTGTAGAAGACTCGGACAGGGTTGAGGATTGTGGTTGAGACGTGTCGTGGGAAACCACGGCCACCTATGGGGCCATCAGCCCCTTTTGGTTCGGCGGGGGGATGGACACGTTGCACAAAGAGCGGAGAAGCGTCGTGCAGCACGACAGAGATCACATGGGCAGTCTTTACCCAGGTTCGGGCCACCGTGAGGCGTAAAACCCTACTCCTTCTTTGGTGGATAATGGTGGTGAAACGTAGCACACTCGCCTGGCAAGGTTGCTCTGGGGACGAGAGTGGCTACGCGCGTATGGATATGCGAGGATCCAACCCTTTCTACGGTCGCCATGGGCCTCCTTTTATAGATTATGGGGTCACAACAGTGGCAAATCAGTTTTTGCGTACTGATTAGATAGCTAACAGTGCTATCATATCTAACTCTGCAGGCTGATAGAGCGCATTAAATGTGCCGCTCTATGTCACATCACAGCTCGCCCGGCAAGCCCTGCCGGGCAGTTTTGCCAGCTTCACGCCTGCTTGCTTGACACGTCTCAGGACAGGTGTCATATGGAGGTGTTTGCTATAGGAAGTGGCTGCCATGTGGCAGAAAGCAGCCACTTAGTCACCTTGGAGCTTGACACCGCTTCGATTACTGACTTGCGTCGCTTGTGAGGTGGAGCGGTGGAGTGGCTTGCCTCCGCCAGCCCCGGCAGGCCTGCCGGGACGATCTGGGAGCTTGCTTCTGGGGCAAAACCCAACCCTGCCAGGCTCGCCTGCCCGGCAAGGTAGGCCCTTCCCTTAGCAATGCCTCGTTCCTCTGGCTCTCCTTGGTCTTGTCGACTTGCACTTGGATCCTTCAAAGGAATTTATCGTCCTTGCTTGGTCTGATCTTGGTCTTGCAATCTGGTCTTCGAGCCTATTGGCTTGCCGTTCGTGCACAGTCAGGGGAACACATATACCCCTGTTTGTGTTCCCTGACATAAGCCCCCGGGCCTAAGCCATATGTGTCGCTGGGCACGTTGGGTTAGGCCCTAAACCAGTGCACGGACACGTGGCTAAAAAGGGCTGCTCGCATCATGGTTCATCATGATGACCAGTCAATCCAACATCCACTTCGCGCAATTACTGCGAGTCGTGGGGTCGTGGGACTGTTGCAGTTAATGTAAAATCGTAACTTCTAGAGCGTTGCGTCCCCGCTCCACGCCTTTTCCCCTTAAGATAGGAAAACGTGGGACGACACGGTTCACTTGTCGCCTGTCCTGCCCTCCCATCATCTTCCTCTGCAAGCCAAACAACCGCCCCTCCTTCTCTCCCTCGCCCACTGCCGTTCCTCCGCCTGATTCCTTCCCCCGTTCGCACCGGTGTCCACGGAAATGGGGAAGAAAACAGCAGCAAAAGGGAAGCAGACGGCCGCGGCAAAGGAGGTGGTCGCCGAGGGAAGCAAGAGGGTGGCGGACCTGAACAGGAAGCGGAGGGGAGATGTCGTCTTCTTTCCATCGAACCTGGACGGCCCGGTTCTGCAGGCAAGGTATGGGTACCTGTGGGAGAGGGAAGTCTCGAAAGGGCACAACATGCCCAATGTTCTGGCAGAGGGGGAAGAAGATCTGCCAAACTCATATCGATTCTTCTACGCATATTTCATCTGCGGCCTGTGCCCCCCTTTTTCTGATTTCTTTGAGGCGATGATGACAATTTATGGATTCCACCTCCTGGACTTCACTCCAAATGAAATGGCGACCATGGCCATATTTGCTCATTTGTGTGAGAATTTTGTTGGAGTCGCCCCCAATGTTGATCTGTTCAGGCATTACTTTGTCCCGCGGGTGGAGAACAAATTTCACCACTTCGGGAACATCAACTGGATGCCACGGGTGGCAAGGAAGTCCTGGGATTATATCCCAGGTCTGCAGCGTGAGAGGTGGGATGAGTGGAGAGGAGATTGGTGCTGGATTCAGGATGAGGAAGCCCCAGAGTTCTGTGAAGCACAGACAGTGTGTGTCGAGCACAGCAAGGAATGGAGTGCATTCGGCCTCACCAATGATAGGCTTCGCCCGGCAATAAATAGGATCACCCGTCTGAAGGCTGCCGGGCTAACCATTGAGCATGTTGGAGCAGATTTTCTCTTTTGTCGCATCTCGCCACTGCAGAAGAGGGACAAATCCACCTGGTTGTATGGCGATGCTGGAGACAGGATGAGATTGCTTCCGGGCTTGGCCAACAACTTGTCTGTTTATGGCCATGCCTAGCTGTGTGACCAGCTATTTGGCCGCTTCGAGCTGTTCAAGCTCCCGGCAATCGTTATCCCTCTGAATATCAATTCAGCCCGGGACCAGATCTTGAAGTGGATGCCGGATTGCAATGCTCATGGGGTGGAAAGAGATTAGCGGTTGCCCACTCTTGTCGAAGAACTTGAATGGTCCAACGCCCTGGCGGAGAGGGCTGTCAGAGTGGAGACCAACATGTACAAACACACCTCCACCGTGGAGGCATCGTTTATCAAGAGGAGGATTGAGGAGGACAAAGCCGCCCGAATTGCTGCAATGGCAAGAGCTGCAAAGGTCGGGAAGTGAAAAGCTGAGGATGAGAGTTCTTCTCATGGTGGTAGCGAGGCGCGGGCCACGGAAGAGGTTGCCAGGGAAGATCTTGCCGGGGACGAGTTTTTCGGGCTTGAGGCTCTAGCCACTGCGGTAGCAGAGCTCCAGAGGGAGGAGGAGGCTGCTGAGGCAGTGAGCCCGAAGCGGAGTGGCTCGCGGCTGGTCTTCAACCCCCCGAGCCAATTTTGGATCAGCGTCCCCGCAGGTGTTCTGCTAGCCGGGGAACGGCAGCCCCAAATCCAGTGCCTGCCGCCAAGAAGGTGAAGAAGACCACCACCAGAAATACCAAGCCAGACATGGTGTGCCGCCAGTCTCCCCGCCTTGCCAGGATCAAAGCTTCTCCCGCCAAGCAATCGGTGGATGTGGAGGGCGATTCCAGCTCTCATTCTGGCTCGAGCTCTTCGCAGAGCTCGTCTTCATTAGAGCCCCCAGCGCTCCAGCAAGGTTTGGGGCTGCTGGAAAGCTCTGCCCCTCCATCCCAGAAGAGAGGCAGAGCATCCCCGCCGCCCATGGAATTTGATTTGAGCTCCATGCTCATTGATGAGGAGTAAGGAAGATTTCCCTCTCCGTGATAACTTTAGTATACTTGATTGTCTTTGCTGGCTAACCTTTTGTTTTGCTGTCATTGGCAGGGTGGAGGAGGAGGAAACGGAGACCCTCATCCATCTATCGAAGAGGCTCTGGCGTGCTGGGTTGCCGAAGACTGTGGAGAGCATGGATTTGGTGGGGAGTCATATGGAGGATCCCGCACCGAGCCCCCAGCCCAGCCCCCGGCCTGAAAGTGGAGTGCTGGTTCCTCCTGCTGACCCAGCCAAAGGACCCCTTGTGAGACCCTCCGTGGATGAGCCCGCACAGAGCATTGTCGTGGCTGCCGCGGCAGGGGATGGAGTTCATGGCCCGGTAACTGATGCTGCCGGTGAGATTGAGGCCCCTGCCCGGCAGGCTTCTCCGGGTACTTAACTTCAACTCTTCTCTTTCTTTCTCTTATGTAGCCCCTCTCCCTTTATCCCGGTAATTTAAAGCTTCTGCCTTTTTTTTCATTCGCTTGTCCTTTCATCCGCAGTCCTCCAGGCCGAACAGCCAGAACTGCTGGAAGAGGTGGCCAGCATAGGGAGAGCTGCCGCGGACGAAGCCGCCAAGATCGCCACCGCGGAGGGACAGGGCTCCGTTGCCGGGAGTGTTCAAGATCCTCAGGCGGTGGCGAAGCTTACTTTTGAAAGTGCCCCAGAGGTGGGAGCGGTGCTCGAGGGGAAGATTCCCCTCCGAACCATGGATCCCCTCCCCTCTTTTGGGCCCATGGTGGTGACTTCGCCATCCCCCTTAAGCCAGTTGGCGCTGGTGTTGGCGCAACCCGGGATTGGAGCCCCCGACCCATCGGCATTGATGAACGCAGAGTTTGATGAAGAGCTCCAGCGAATCCTAGCATCGCTGCACCAAGGGGTTGAAGAATCGGGCGATTATGTTGCCGTTGCAATGGATTTGTCCTTCCTGGAGTCCGTGGCGGCGGGCATCAAATAAATGCGGGCCTGACACGACCAGAAGTGGCAGGCGCTCAAAGAGCAATGCGAGTCCACCAACAAAGTGGACCAGAAGCTAAAGGACAAGTGTCTGGAGTTGCGCGAATGGCACGACAAGCAGTTCCAGGCACTTATGAGGCAGCAGGAGGCGATTCTGTCATTCTGATGACGAGGGAAGATGTCATAGCCCATGAAGCGCACCTGGCGGATCGCAAGGCACGTTTGGACACCAGAGAGCAAGAGATTTCTCTCCGGGAGGAGAAGCTTGGAGCCACCCTTCGCGCCAAGGATGATGACCTGGAAGCCCTCGTGCAGCAACGCACCAAGGAGTTGGAGGACAAGCACAAAGCTGCCGTGGACGCCCTCACAACTAATTCTGCTGTTCGGCTGAAGAAACTCACTGATGAACTTGCTGCCGCATCCACCGCCAGGACTGACCTTGATCGGCAGGTGACTAAGCTGACTGAGGAGCTTGCCGGGAGCACCAAGGAGATGGAGGCTCTCAAAGTGGAAGCGTGAAAGGCGGAGGTCCTTCTGAGCGATGTGTAGTCGCAACTTTCCTCCAGGACCCAAAGTCTTGAAACCGCCAACGACGCCATCACGGATCTGAAAGCCAGGATCGGCACCTTGGAAAGCGCAGCAGAATCCAATGGAACTCGCCAGCAATAGTTGTCCAGAGATCTAGACACCCCCCAGCGCCTCCGGAAGGATGCAGAGGAAAAGCTGACGAACCAATCCGAGCAGGTGAACCTCTAGATCAGGAGCATGGTTGACATTGCTATGCGCCTTGCTGCTCAGACCGTTGCAATGGGCATGGACAGACCAGCTTTCTCGGTCAACAGGCAGGAGGTCCCAAGTGTCAAGCTGGGAGTTTTCTTCAACGAGCTGATCGAAAAGCTGAAGGTGCATGAAGAGGGGAGGGCCAAGCGCTTCGTGACCGAGTCCCAGAAGCTTGCTCGCGACGCCCTCCTCATGGTCCTGAGCAACATCGCCTAGCGTCAT
Source organism: Thinopyrum elongatum (assembly GCA_011799875.1). NCBI lineage: Eukaryota > Viridiplantae > Streptophyta > Magnoliopsida > Poales > Poaceae > Thinopyrum > Thinopyrum elongatum. The sequence continues at coordinate 470,896,916 of CM022302.1, forward strand.
CCAGACCTCGACCTTGCCAACGGATTTAAGGAGCCACCGGTGGGTGCTGATGTTCCAGCTGCCAAAGAGAAAGCTGTCCCTCTGGCCGCCAGGGCCCTTCACGTCCCAACGGCTTCACGCGGTCGCCGGGCTTAACTCCGAGCTATTCTTGTTATCGTGCTATCCTGTAACAAAACATGATGTATGTTTCATGTTTGGATGTCGTACTATTTGACGTTTGCGTGGAACTGATGTCCCCTACTTAATCTTAAATGCACGTTTATCCCTCTGAGCTTATATGCTCGTGTTCATACGATTAGTCCCTATGCATGTTCTGGTTGCTTGCCGGTATCATATTGCCGCGATTGTCGTAAGGGTCTGGCCCTTAACATTCATCTTGGCGTGGATGCGTCCCGGCAAGTTTTTCCTCGGTAGCTCTCGACACAGCCGCTCGTTCTATGAGCAGGGCTCGGGACAGAACAAGGGTGCAGACAAAGAACTAGCCAAGGTTCCATCACACGAAGGATTTCATAGTACGAACACTTAATAAAACCGAGGGATAAACGGATGCAAAAATCTAGGATTCATCAAAAGGAAATGATTGCTTGGACTTAGCTTTTGTTCTTCATCCTCCCCATCCCTTCCAGTTGCATGCATTTGGCGTGCCCACAATACCCGGTAAAACGGAGGCCAGCGAACAACTCTCTGGTTCCCGGCAGGGACCAACACATGTCAAGCGCGTCTGGCGGGCGGCAAAATATGGTGCCGGGCTTTCCCGGCCCCTCCTCTCCTCCACTCCTTTCGAACAATCCAACAACCGCTGGCGCAAAAGTCCTGCCAGTGCAGACGGCCTTGCCGGAGCATACTTGCCGGGGCATCGATCAATGGATTCATAACGGCGTTTTACTCAGGATTTCCCTAAGCAGGGTAAATGCTAAAACCGAGTACCGCGCGGTACTCATCAACATTGACTATGCCAGGGTCAGAGCAGCTCGATTGCCGAAGAGGGAGAGAGATGAAAAGAGGAGCCTCGTTCCCATGCGCCTTGCCCCTTTCCCCTGGACGGCGCCCGATCGGTGGTCGCGCCGCCTAGGTCGCCTAGGGGGGGGGGGGGAAGCATTCCACCATCAGTGCCTATGTTCACCGCGGCCGTGACAGCGGTGGGATGAGATGACGAACAAAGCAGGCACGGGGATGGCCCCGCTCTCCCGCTTTGTCTTCATATCTTCATGAGCACCACTGATGCCAAAAGCTTCAGCGGGGCTACAATGGAGACGACGCGCTGCCAACGTCCTCAGGTTTGCACAAGTGATCCCCCTACCTGGCGCACCAAAGATGTCGTGGGGAACCACGGCTACCTATGGGGCCATCAGCCCCTTTTGGTTCGGCGGGGGGATGGACATGTTGCACAAAGAGCGGAGAAGCATCGTGCAGCTTGGCAGAGATCACACGGGCAGTCTTTACCCAGGTTCGGGCCGCCGTGAGGCGTAAAACCCTACTCCTGCTTTGGTGGATTGATGGTGGATAATGGTGGTGAAACGTAGCACACTCGCCCGGCAAGGTTGCTCTGGGGACGAGAGTGGCTACACGCGTATGAATATGCGAGGATCCAACCCTTTCTATGGTCGCCATGGGCCTCCTTTTATAGATTAAGGGGTCACCACAGTGGCAAATCAGTCTTTGCGTACTGATTAGGTAGCTAACAATGCTATCATATCTAACTCTGCAGGCTGACAGAGCGCATTAAATGCGCCGCTCTGTGTCACATCACAGCTCGCCCGGCAAGCCCTGCCGGGCAGTTTTGCCAGCTTCGCGCCTGCTTGCTTGACATGTCTCAGGACGGGTGTCATATGGAGGTGTTTGCTGTAGGAAGTGGCTGCTCTGTGGCAGAAAGCAGCCACTTAGTCACCTTGGAGCTTGACACCGCTTCGATTACTGACTTGCGTCGCTTATGAGGTGGAGCGGTGGAGTGGCTTGCCTCCGCCAGCCCCGACAGGCCTGCCGGGACGATCTGGGAGCTTGCTTCTGGGGCAAAACCCAACCCTGCCAGGCTCGCCTGCCCGGCAAGGTAGGCCCTTCCCTTAGCAATGCCTCGTTCCTCTGGCTCTCCTTGGTCTTCTCGACTTGCACTTGGATCCTTCAAAGGAATTTATCGTCCTTGCTTGGTCTGATCTTGGTCTTGCAATCTGGTCTTCGAGCCTGTTGGCTTGCCGTTCGTGCATAGTCAGGGGAACACATATACCCCTGTCTGTGTTCCCCGACAAGACGCGACAGATGAATCTGCATGATTTGCAGCAGTGGCACCACACCAATGGCAGCGTGTTGCGATGAGCAACCGGCTGCGGTGCGTGTGCTGGCGGGGGTGTGATGAGACCCACAGGCGATGGTACGGGTGGCAACTTGGCGCATATCTGGTTGTTGCCTGCTGAAGAGCAGGTGGACGAGCCGCCAGCGGACATGGTTGCTGCGGCCAGAGCTTCTGATGCTAGGCAAAGTAAGTAGAGAAGAGGAGAAGCGAACATTGGATATGTCAGTTTCATTACTTGCAGAGTAGCATAGCACCATATATAGTCATAGTCTAGGTTTGGATTCAAACCAACTAAAGGAGCATGTCTCTCTTTTTTCTAAGACTCAACAAGGTCTCTTTACTGGTACACTAGCTTGTTCTGTACGCCTTCTCAAGTCTTTGATTTTCTTTCTTTTTTTTGCGAGGAAGGAAGGAGGACAAAATTGAGGGTTCCTGGGACTTGAACCCAAGACCTCTCGGTTGAAAACCAAGGGTGCTAGTCACTTATGTGGTGAACGTTCCCTGGGAGGAGGACGGCAGACAAACACATTTTCCTCGTAGTTTTAGTTGCAACGCAAAATCGAACGCTCGCAGTTTTGGGAATGTTATCAGGCGAACGAGCCCAGTTTTTATTTTCTTCCTATATATAAAAAAGTATGCTACTTGGTGCCGGCTTAGTCAACAAATGATTGTGCCAACCTTGACCGTTGGATTGACATTCAACGTCTGTCATGTTTCTTCAGTCTCTTCTTCCTCCAGCCGCCAAAGCCAAACCAGCGCTGGCGGGACCGCCTGCTCCCGCCTCCCACGGCTAGCTGTGCTGCCGCGCACGCATCATGGCCACATCGCACCCTAAAACTCTGCGCATCTTCCCTGGCTCGTGTTCGTTCCCGTCCGAGGCCTCACCATCGTCCTCCGCCTTGGTTCGCTCACCGCGGCGCCGCCCTCCGGTGTTGTCAACATGGTCAATAACCGAGAGGAATAAGGAGATGATTGTACATGGTGAGGATGACAGTAGGGACCCACCAGGATCATGGCAGTAGGCAAGCAAGTGCCTCCTTTATTACAAGAAAAAAAGGGTTCCTCCTGATGGTTTCCTGACATCTGGGTCACACGCCACTGTCAATGTAGTCAATAAGCGAGATAACTCCACAAGGAGCGGCAGACACCCGGGACCCAGCAGCGCGCAGTATATTTTTTTCGGGATGGAGAAGGGTATCAACTGGGTTGTGCGGGAGCTGTGGCCCGTCTAGCCCAGGCTTTTATTTCATATGTTTACCGCATGACCAACATAGTTTTTTTTCTTTCTGAAAATGGCTAGCCCAGCTATTTTGTTTTTTGCAGAATAACCAACATAGGCCTACTTGCTTTTCTACGCCCTGCTGGGCCGAAAATCTTTCAAGATGAGGAGGGATGCATTTGGCTTGCCCAGAAAATGGGCTATAAGTAATAAGAAATGGGCTATAAGTAATAATAAATGGGCTGTAAAATGAAAAAATACAGCAAACACGCAATTAGTTCCAAAATACTTTTTTCTTTCAGATTTTGATATTTTAAATTTCATTGTTTTTGTGCGGGTAAAATTTCATTGAATTTAAATTAAGGTATGTTTAGTTTTTAAATTAATTTGAATCTGGCTAGAAATTTTGGGCTGTATGCTGTTTGGGACAGATTTGGAGGCTGACTTGTGGGTCTACTAGGTTGACGTGTACGAAAGGCTTTGTCAACTTAGTCCACAAACGATTCTAGCAGCAGTGACCGTGGGATGTTAATCCAACGTCCGTGTTGCTTCTTCAATATCTGATCTTCTTGCTCCAGCCGCCCAAACCAGTGCCGGTGGGACTGCCTGCTCCCGCCTCCCGTGGCCGGCTGTGCTGCCGCACAGGCCGCACCACCCCACCCTACTCCATCGTTGGCCAGGCCATTCCTCTACTCACCCACACCTCCTGTTATTTTCCGGCGATGGCAGCCGAAACAGTAAACCCTCGTAGTCCCCACCGCGTGGGCAACCACTGCCGAGTCTTCCCCGGCTCTGGGTCATTCCCTTCCTAGGCCTCGCCGTCGTCCATTGCCCTGGTGCTCTCGGCGCGGCATGGTCAACGTGGTCAACGAACGACATCCATCGGAAGAGGACTGTACGTGGAGAGGCTGACAGCTGGGTCCACGGCCGCACGCAAGGAAGTGCCTCCTTATTACGCGCAAAATAATGATTCCTCCACCTGACAGCAGGGACCCACCGGAAGGGCCTCTGTATTTCACGAAAAAATGTTCCTCCCGCTGACTGCTCGGACCCACCAGCTATATCTTCGCACGGAAGGAAGTGCCTCCTTTTTATGCACAAAAAATGAATACTTCCCCTGCTATCTGGGACCCACCATAGTTGGAGCCTGACTTGTGGGCCTACTGACGCAGACGGAGGGCTTTGTCAACTTAGTCAACATGAACGATTCTAGCTCTAGTGACCGTACGATGTCCATCCAACGACCGTAGTGCTTATTCAACCTCTGGTCTTCTTGCTCCAGCCGCTCAAACCAGAGCCGGTCGTGCCGCCTGCTCCTGCCTCCCGTGGCTGGCTCTGCTGCCACACAGGCCTCAGCGCCCCACCCTACTCCCATCGCTGGCCTGGCCATCCCTATACTCACCCAGACCTGCTGTTATTCTCCGGCGACGGCATCCTCACACTGCAGCCCAACCAGTAAACCCTCGTACACCCCTCCGCGTGGGACACAACTGCCGAGTCTTCCCCGGCTCCGGGTCATTCCCTTCCTAGGCCTCGCCGTCGTCCACTGCCTTGGTGCTCTCGGCGCGGCGTGGTCAACGTGGTCAAGGAACGACTTACATCGGAAGAGGATTGTACGTGGAGAGGCTGACAGGTGGGTCCACGGCCGCAGCAAGGAAGTGCCACCTTATTACGCGCAAAATAATGATTCCTCCACCTGACAGCAGGGACCTACCGGAAGGGCCTCTGTATTTTGGCTTAGCTGTATTTTGCGAAAAAAACGTTTTCCCCTCTGACAGATGGGACCCACCAGCTATATCTTCGGACGCAAGGAAAGTGCCTCCATATTAGGCGCGAAAAAAATAAATCCTCCCCCTGACAGCTTGGACCCACCATCAATAACTTCGCACGCAAGGAAGTGCCTCCTTATCCTCCCTGACAGCCGGGACCTACCTGGTCGAAGCGTACGTAGCGTTGTCATTCTGGTCGCGAACGTGTACGTACATACTGGTCGATCGGTCTCTCTGCAACGATGAACCGTGGCCGAGCAAGCAGCGACACGTGTAGTAGTAGAGCCCCCGACGTAGCAGTTCAGGCAGTCCCTTCCAAACTGTGTACACGTACGTACAGCGACATGCCAAAAAATACGGCCACATACGTACATACGGGCGGGGTCTCAAACGCGTACTCGCGCATACGTATGGCCAGGGCTCGTGTACATGGAGAGGCAACGGACGGCAGCAACGGCGTCCTGTTCATCGGGCAGCCAACCGGCTGGGTCGGAACGGAGAAATAATGTCCTGTTCATCGGGAGGCAACAGACTGGGTCGGAATGCGTCCTGTTCAACGGGAGCCAACCGGCTTGGACGGAACAGCCGAAACGGGGTCTGGCGTACTGCAGTACAGAGGAAACGGCCTTTTGTTCGACCGGCTACGGTCGAAACAGGGGTCCTGTTCATCGGGAGGGGTGTGGCGTACCACAAAATGGAGGAAACGGACTTGTGTTGCAGCGCTACGGTCGAAACAGGGGTCCTATTCATCGAAGGGGTGTGGCGTACCGCAAAACGGGACTCCATGGGCTACTGTTCACCCACCGTCGACTTCTTTCAGCCTCCACCTGCACTGTTCATCCACCGCATCTTCCTCCTGCCTCCACCAGCTACTATTCATCCACAGGCTACTGTTCATCCAGCCCTCCACCGGCTACTGTTCAACCAGCCCTCCACGGGGTCCTGTTCATCCAGCCTCCACGGGGTCCTGTTCAACCAGCCCTCCACGGGGTCCCTCCACCGGCTACTGTTCATTCGCCCCCACCTCCTCGACCGGGGTCCTGTTCATCCAGCGGCAACGACCTCTACTACCACCAGGAACTATTCATCCAACCCCCACCGGGAACTATTCATCCAACCCCCACCGGGGACTGTTCATCAAGAGGCAGCTTCGATCGGCTTCAGTTAGCAGCAGTAGCGAAGGAATCACTCGGGTTCAATTAACAGCAAGGGATCAATCGGGGTTCAGTAACATAGCTAGTGCAATCGCTCAGTGTCGGGGGTATCGTGCGACATATGCCAAAGGTTGGCTTATCATGGATGGGGACAAAAGTACGTCGCCGGGCTCTGGAAGCGGGAATGAGCGAGACGGCATACGCCTGCGAATCTTACCTAGGTTCGGGGCTCTCCTTGGAGATAACACCCCTAGTCCTGCTCTGCGGGGTCTCCGCATGATCACTACCTTAACAAGTAGCTACAAACTTGCTCCTTGAGCTATTTTGCTAGAGGAGGAAGGAGGGCAAGGCTAGCTCTACTCCTCTCCCTATGTGTCTGTGTGAGTGCTGAACTCAGGAGGCTTTCTCCTCTCTACCCAGGTCCCAACCCCCTGCATGGGGTGACCTAGGGGGTTTATATGGGCCTACCCCCCAGGGATACAATGGTAATCCGGCCGGGCGTAGGACCCGGCCGTCAGTGTCTTTGGTCGCCGGCTTCTCCGCCAACTGGAGGGGCCCGCCGCCTGGTGGGTCCCCCCGGCTGTCTCGTACTCGGCCGACAAGCCAGGCCCGCCGCTTGCGGGTCCTGTCGGCTGCGTAGCACTGTAGCCGTGCCACTGATGATGCATGCTTGGTCGGGGAGAGCGTGGCTACAGTCCCGCCGCCTGGCGGGCGTTTCACTATAGCCACTCCTCGTCTCTTCTGGTTAATGGCGCACAAACTTCAAGGAAGGGGGAGGGCCGCCTGCTAGGAGCCGGCCTCCCCCGAGCCGACTGGTCAGGGCTCGCCGCCTCCTGGCCTCTCACGGACAGGTAGGGCCCACCGCCTACGGGCCGTACTGACAGCCCGTCGTGGGAGCATGGCTTCCTCTGCCATGGGTGATGTCATGAGCAGCATGGCAACAGTGCCGCGTCGGGCGTGGGATGTCCACTTGGTACGCTGCACTGTGGCCACGCTCTACCCTGGATTCGGGGGTGGCAGGCTTGTACTGTAGCCACGCCCCGTCTCGTCGTGTTTATGTGGGTGCTAACTTTGAGGGCGCGAGGGGCCGCCTGCTAGGATCCGGCTTCCCAGGAAGCCGCCTGCTAGGAGTCGGCCCACTTCATGGCCGTCTTCTGGATTCCGCCGCCTCCTGGCAACCGGCCGCTTGGACCAGCCGGCCCCAAGAAGGCGGTCCTTTGTCTTTGATGTTTGAGGGGCGCAGCCTGCCCCGATGTCTTGAAATACCAAGGGGAGCTGATGAGGCTACCCGTGGTCATTTACTTCGACAGTAGTCCCCGAAGCTGGTGGGGCGCTACGGCCGAAAGGGCGAGAAGCCCCAGCAGCTTCTTACTCCGGGTTGTCTGGTATCCTGCTTCGTCCGTCTTCCGAAGTGCCGACTGGTAGGTGTCGGCCGTGACCAGGCTGGCCGCCTGGCGATCTCGTAACGCCGTGGTGGGGACCAGGCGGCAGGGCGGCCGGACGCCAGGCTCGCCGCCCGTGCATGCCGGCCACGCGGCGTCGGCAGGCCAAGCCGGCCTGCCAGCCCACGCGCGCGATGGGACATCGCCGCAGGCCAGGGCCCGCCACTACAGTGCCTCGGCACGCGCGCGGATCTGCTGCGGCCGAGGTAGACGGCTGGGCTTCTGTGGCATTTAATACGTGCCTTTACTGGCGCCGCAATCATGGGATCATGGGAGAGTGGCGCAGTTAATCCCACGATCCCCCACGCTCTCGCCCCCTCGGCTCTGCCGCCTGGGGCTATAAGTAGGGAGAGGAGGGGTGTGGCAGACGCACGAGCACCCTCCTCTCCCCTCGCCATTCTTCTTCCTCTCCGCCACCGCAGCGCCTCTTCCTCTTGCCGAAACGCTGCCGCAGCCCACCGCCATCGAGCTTCTTCTCACCGAAGCGCTTCCTCGCTCCGCCGCGGCTTCGCCCGCTCGCCACCGCGCCGCGCCTACGACGAGTTCCTTCGCCCATGGCGCGCTCACGGGCCGGCGACTGGGACGGTTCCAACGTCCATGAGGATCACCTCTCCTTCCTTCGCCAAACACGACGGCTGCCCTGGGAGATGAACGTGCGGGTACGTGTCCCCCCCGAGGCAGAAATCTCGCCGGTGCCGGAAGGTGATGAGCGCGTCGTCTTCCGGTCCCATTTTCTTCGCGGCTTCGGCCTTTCCGCGAGCAGCTTCCTCCGCTCCTTTCTTGACTTCTACCGAGTCCAGCCGCACCACCTCACGCCGAATACGGTGGTGCTGCTGGCCGCCTTGAGCTCTGGGGGAGTGCTTTTATCTCAAACTCGGCACCGCCACAAAGGGCCAGGCGGCTCAATGCGGAGCCTGCGTGGCGGTGCAGTGTCCGGGCACCGGGAACCTCTTCCCACCCATCTCCCTGCTGCAGTCAGCCAAGCTGTGGCAGAAATCTTATTTCTACGTCGAGAACATCCACCCGACGAGCGACTACATCAACCTGCCGGCTTACGCAGCCGGCCCGCCAGCTGAGCCACGCGCCAACTGGCAGTACAGGCCGAGCTCCCTATCGGCCGCCTCCTCCGCCGCCCTCGCCCGACTTGAGGTGATGACGGAGTCGGAGGGCCTGAAGGGCTCGGATCTGCTGACCGCTTTCGTGACGTGCCGAGTTCTTCCCCTCCAAGCCCGGCCTCACATCATCAGCTGCATGAGCGGGCACCGGGACCCATGCCGGATGTGCACATGGGAGCTGCTGGACGTGGAGGTGGCCCGGCTGGTCAATTACTTCTCCAACTGCAAGCTATCGGAGACGGACTGGCGGTTCGGCAAGCGGCCGTACGACCGTGCACATCCGTCGCCTGCGGTGAGTCTTGCAATTATTTTTCTATTTTGTTGGTCCGAGTTCTTGTTTTACCGTCTGACCAGTCGGCCATGGTGCAGGTCCTCCCGGCCCAGTCGGCTGCCGGTGCTCTGGATCCAGGCCAGCAGTACATGCCGGACCGAACGAGGAGCGACGTGGACGACCCCGACTTGGGGGCGGCTGCCATGGAGGAGGACGACGCCACAGGTGGCGGCGGTGGAGCAGGCAGCTCCGGAGGAGGAGGCGGCCTTGAGTCCTGGCCGGATGACGATGAGGAGGAGAATGAGCCATGCCGCACGCACGGCACTGACAAAGCAGGCGCGAGCTCTTCAGCCATGCCGACTGCGCCAGGCGGCGCACCAAAGCGCCGAGCCGGCTCGTTGCTGTTCGGCAGCCGGCCGAAGAAGTCCAAGAACGCGGCCGCCGCGACCAGGCGGCCCAGTTCCAGAAGGCCCCGAAGCAGCCCCCGATGGTGTCCGCGTAAGTGCTTGGTTTCTCTTGCGTTTTCTTTTCTTCTTTCTTGCAACACTTTCTGAGTTTCCTCCTGTCTTGTTTGGACAGGGCCCCGCTCTCTCTTGAGCGGTCCACCGCTGCTTTGGTGATCGGGGCGGCGGAGGGCTCCGCCAACACCCGCCGCGTGGACCCGCTCGCCGACCTCCGGGAGGCGACGGAGAGGAACGCGCAGGAGGCACGCGAGGAGCGGGAGGAGGTGGAGCAGCAGAAGGCGGAGGCGGCCAAGGCAGCGCAGGCGGCGGCCAAGGCCCAAGCCGACGCTGCGGCCAAGGTCCAGGCGGAGGCCGCAGCCAAGGCCCAGGCGGAGGCGGCCGCCAAGGTGCAAGCAGAAGAGGCCGCACGCGGCCGGACTCCGCAACTCGTCATCCCGCTGCGCGCAGCGCCACCAGCGCCAAAGAACCCGACGCCAACTAGAGGAGCCGACCACGATCAGCCGGTTGTGGAGAGGCGAGGAGGTGACGCCATCGTCCCGGGGGCGGAGGTGCCCCCGCAAGCACTGACTACCGAGGCACAAGGCAGTCGGTCTAACGTGCCACTGGCACCGCCAGTCAGAGGCGAGCTGGCGGTGGGGGCGACCCCTGTGGTCCATTCTCTGGGGCACCGGCGTGCGACGAAAGCGGCCTCGGCGCCGCGAGGGTAGGAGATCGGGGCCGCAAGCTCGTCGGCCCCAGATGCAGAGGCCACCAGTGCCGCCCCGCCAGAGTGGACGCCTGGGGACGGGACGGGCGTGCTGAACAAGGCCGCGCATGACGTTCAGGCCCAGCTCCAGGCCCAAGGCACCGCCCTCCAGCAGTATACGAAGACATTCTTGGCGACGCGAGCAGCCGTCCGGGTACATTTCTTTGCTTTGTTTTGTCTTTTCTCTTGCGATCTTCCGTGGGGGCGCGCCAGCGCACCCACTGGGTGTAGCCCCCGAGTTCCGGGCCGGCTGCTGAGCAGGCGGCTCGGAACTTTAAGGTAAGTTCCGAGTGCTAACTTGTTTTCTCTCCTTTTGTCTTCGTTGCAGGATTACCACAACATCCGCGCGGCCACCTTCAACTCCCAGGTCCAGGAGCTGGCTAAGTGGACCGCCGACCTGACCGAAAGCCGGAGTAAGCATTCTGTCTTCTTTCTCGTGGGGGCGCGTCAGCGCACCCGCTGGGTGTAGCCCCCGAGATTCGGGCCGACTGGTGAGCAGTCGGGCCGGATCTTCCAGCAACCACTTTTCTTTTTGGTCAACTTTGTTGATTGTCTTCTCTTTCTCAATTTTGCAGGAGCCAACGCCACACTGCAGCAGCGCCTGGGCGAGGTCCAGAACGAGCTGCGTGCCAAGGAGGAGGAGCGCATCAAGGCGACCTAGGAGCGCGACCGTCTGGCCAAAAGGTTGGCGGACCAGGCGGACCAGCACAAGGCGGAGCTCCAGAGATTCAAGGAGGCAGAAGGCACCCTCCAGGCCGAGTTTGAGACCGAGCGCTCGAAGTGGGTTGAGAAGGAGGCGATCCTCGCCGCTGGCTACGGCGAGATTGAGGATATGATCGATGGTAATCTTCATTCTTTGGAATAGCTGCCGACTGCATCGAGAGTCGGCTTCCGACTTTTGATCTTTCTTTTTTCTTCGCATAGACTTCTTTCCTGGACACGCCGTCGCCCTCAGCCAGGCCATCGAGGCGCGGCGTGACCAGCGTAGGAGGGAAGGAGTGGAGATCCCGCTCGACGCGCCTCGAAACATGAACGAGCAGCTCCTGGCCGTCAGGACGCGCCTGCAGCCGATTCACCATCAGCTCCGCCGCCTTCAGCGCGCCGGGTCCCAGCTGGTTTCCGCCCTCTGGCCAGGCGTCCGAGCTCCACGCACCCCCAGTCGGACCGCCGACTGGTTAGAGGTGGCGATCGGCCGCTTCGAGGCTTGGAAGGGCTCCTCCGCTCGGGTAGGCGCCCGAAGGGCCCTGGAGTTCGTCAGGGCGTGGTATCCTGGGCTGAACCTAGCCCAGTTGGCCACGTTCCGGCAGGAGGCCAGGGAAGAGTTGGTGGCAGTGGGGCCTGCGCTCACTCGTCGTGCGGCGGCGATCGCCGAGTACACCGAGACCGGTGTCTTCCTCCCCGAGCTAGACGAGGAGGGTGCCGAGGTGCCGCCAGACTGGTTCGGTCTGAACCTGGATGACGGCGAGGACTCGATGGAAGAAATCGCCTCCAGTGACAGAGGCGAGGACGAGGAAGGCGAGGATGATGACGACGATGCACCGGAGGGCGGAGCGGACGGCCAGCCTCGAGCAACGAGCCGCGCGCAGGTGCATCGACTGCTGCTGATAGCGACCAAGCCGAGACTCGCCAGACGGCCACTCCACCAGCCGGAGCCGCCGACTCCACCAACCTGCCGGACCCACCTACTGCTCCTCTGGCCTAGGCTGCCAGCTTCATCTTATCTTTTCCTGCTTTTGTAGTCTCTAGAACAAACTTGTTAAATTCGCGCAGTTCCACCCGCTGGGGGTGTATTCAGACTTTGTTGAATGCTGGCCGAGGGCCTCTTGGTATGTAACTTAATTCTCGCACAGGCTGTGCTTTTCCGAGCTCCGACTTGTCTTGCTTTCCATTCTTTTGGCTTTTTCCTTTGCCGCCTTCCCTTGGCTGCCACCTTGCCAGCCAGACAACCGTTCTTCGATCTGTTGGCTGGGTCAGGTATTTTGCCATTTTGGGAAGGCAAGTACTTTGGCCGCTTAGAACATAGCAAGTTAAGTGAGAAGCCGGCCGGCCGGCTGCTCAGCAGCCGGACGACTAGGCGAGGAACTGGCTTGGCCTATGTGAGTGCTTTCGTCCTTAGCCATTTTTCATGTGGGCACCATTTCCTGCCTTTGACTCTTGCTGGCCATACAGTCGCTCTGCGAGCTTCGGCTTATGGCAAGAGAGGGCTTAGATGCCGGCACACTACTTGTCCGACTGCAGGTAGCGCCGACATAGTACAAGGTGGCAAGCCCCCGGGCCGACTGGTCGGACCCGGTGCCGGGCGGAGGAATGAAAAAACTCATTCATAGGCATGAAACTTATCATTTAGATGAGAGAGGTAGCCCCCGAGTGCTCTTCGAGGGACCTGGTGTTTTTGCGCTTAATACAAAAGGTAGCGTGGTACATACTGTATTAACTGTAAAATCTTCGGAGGAGATTTGCATTCCATGGGCGCTCTGTTTCCTTGCCGGAATCGTCCCTCTTGCGCGCCCTAGGCTTCTGCGCGTCGATCAGGTAATAGGAGTCGTTGCCCAAGGCTTTGTTGATGATGAAGGGGCCTTCCCAAGGGGCCGAGAGCTTGTGCTGGCCGGCTGTTCGCTGGATCAGCCGGAGCACAAGGTCTCCCTCTTGGAAGGATCGTGGCTTGAGCTTCCGACTGTGGTAGCGGCGCAGGCTCTGCTGGTAGATGGCGGACCGGCTGAGTGCTAACAGCCGGCCCTCTTCCAGCAGATCGACGCCGTCCTCTCGTGCTTCCTTCGCCTCCGCCTCCATGTAATGGTGACGCGAGGTGAGTCGAACTCGATGTCAGTTGGGATGACAGCCTCGGCCCCGTACACGAGGAAGAAGGGAGTGAAGCCGGTTGATTTGTTCGGGGCGGTGCGGAGGCTCCAGAGGACGGCCGGCAGCTCATCGATCCAGCAGTCGGCTGAGCGCTCCAGTGGCTCGACCGGTCGGGGCTTAATGCCAGATAAGATGAGGCCGTTTGCTCGCTCGACCTGGCCGTTTGATTGCGGATGGGCAGCGGACGCTAAGTCCAGTCGGATGCCCTGCGTCGCGCAGAAACGGGCCAAGGCGCCTTTGGCAAAGTTAGTGCCATTGTCGGTGATGATGTTGTGTGGTACACCGTACCGGACGGTGATATCTGTGATGAAAGTCACAACAGTCGGACCATTCGGTTTCTTGATTGGCTTTGCTTCAATCTACTTGGTGAATTTGTCGATGGCGACGAGCAGATGGGTCATGCCGCCGCGTGCTGTCTTGAATGGGCCCACCATGTCCAGCCCCCAAACGGCAAAAGGCCAGGTAAGGGGAATGGTGTTGAGTGCAGAAGCCGGCAGATGTTGCTTGGAGCTGAATTTCTGGCACCCCTTGCATTTCTTGACCAGGTCCTTGGCGTCCTCCAAAGCAGTCAGCCAGAAGAAACCATGGCGGAAAGCTTTGGCGACAAGGGATCTGGAGGCCGCGTGGTGGCCGCACTCGCCTTGGTGTATGTCTCTGAGGATTGCTTTGCCTTTCTCTGGTTCGACGCAGCGTTGGAAAACATCGGTCATGCTGACGGCCGTGGAGTAGTCCACCAGCCAGTCCTCCGGCTTCACAGAGCCGTTGTACTTGGGGGTGTCCCGAGGGAGCGAGAACCCTTTGGGGAAGGGCTCGTCGCGAATGCAGGGGCCGAAACAAGGCGGGCCGATCGCGTCTTCTTCTTCTAATGCCAGGGATCGAGCCAAGCGGTCGATCCGGTGGCGGGCGTCGTTATCTCTGACTCCTTCACGGGGGCCCAGCCGGCCTCCGAGAGTCGGATGCTCAACAGGCGGCGGGAAGGCGCGCCTCTCCCTGCGCGGGAGAGGCGGACGACCGTCCCGCCGTTCCACTGCTCATGGGCGGCCGTCTTTGTCGCGCTCGATGGAGATGCGGGTGCGGCTGCGGCTAGCAACTGGCTCTTGGTCGCGGGCGCCCCCTGTCGGCGTCTGGGAGGTCGCGCCATGCTCTCAGCGAGGGGGAAGGTTCCCAGCCTGCAAGCCGGGTTCCACGACGCGGCGGCCAGCTTCTTGCTGCGCGGCGGCCGCGTCGATGAGCTGCTGGACGTGCCCCGTCATGCAGCGACGCTCGTCGCCCTCCAGGTGGTCCAGCTCATCTGCCGCTGCCTGGGCGGCGCGTAAGTTCTCCATCGGTGTAGCGTAGACTGGGCGGTCGGCCCCCAACATGCTGGCGATGGCTGCGCCACGCTGCCGGACCGTGCCCGCACGGCTGGGTTCGCCAGCAGCCGGCGTGCCACAGACGGTACAGTCGATCTCGCGGTGGTAGGCCTCGGTGAGGCGTCTCATGGCTGCCAACTTGTTGGCGCTGTCGAGGAGTGCGATACGGCACTCCTCCAGCGTTTCACCGTTTGCACCAGGCGCTACGGGCGCGGACTGGTCCCGCATTGTCGCCTGCAACGGGTCCCGGCCGGCCTGGTCGGAGGCTCCGTCGTGGCTGACAACCAGCACCCCGGTGACGGTGCTGGTGCTGGCGCTGCTGTCTGCAGCAAGGAGCGGGTCGTTGAAGATCACCACATCACCGGTGAAGGCATCAGAAAGCACGACGTCGGCGTCGCTGACCATGTCGTCGGACGGGTCGGTGGAGTCAACGGACTCCAGGTCCGAGACCGGCTCGTTGGCGATGTGAAGCTTGCTGAGGGAGTCGATGAGGCAGCTTTCGGGGCCGGCCGCGCTCGCGACGAGTGCGGGCTCGTCGAAGAGGCGGATCCAGCAGATGAGGTCAGCGAAGCTGATTGCGGCGCAAGCAACTTCTGTGCCGCGCAGCGTGTCAGCACAAACATCGTCAGGCGTGCCGGGCTGGCTGCGCTCGCCAGGAAGGAAGAGGGTTCCCATCCAGAACGTGTTTCCGGACGACGGTCCACCTAGCCCCACGGTGGGCGCCAAATGTCGGGGGTATCGTGCGACATATGCCAAAGGATGGCTTATCATGGATGGGGACAAAAGTACGTCGCCGGGCTCTGGAAGTGGGAATGAGCGAGACCGCATACGCCTGCGAATCTTACCCAGGTTCGGGGCTCTCCTTGGAGATAACACCCCTACTCCTGCTCTGCAGGGTCTCTGCATGATCACTACCTTAACAAGTAGCTACAAACTTGCTCCTTGAGCTATTTTGCTAGAGGAGGAAGGAGGGCAAGGCTAGCTCTACTCCTCTCCCTATGTGTCTGTGTGAGTGCTGAACTCAGGAGGCTTTCTCCTCTCTACCCAGGTCCCAACCCCCTGCATGGGGTGACCTGGGGGGTTCATTTAGGCCTACCCCCAGGGATACAATGGTAATCTGGCCGGGCATAGGACCCGACCGTCAGTGTCTCTGGTCGCCGGCTTCTCCGCCGACTGCAGGGGCCCGCCGCCTGGTGGGTCCCCCCGGCTGCCTCGTACTCGGCCGACAAGCCGGGCCCGCCGCTTGCGGGTCCTGTCGGCTGCGTAGCAATGTAGCCGTGCCACTGATGATGCATGCTTGGTCGGGGAGAGCGTGGCTACAGTCCTGCCGCCTGGCGGGCGTTTCACTGTAGCCACTCCCCGTCTCTTCTGGTTAATGGCGCACAAACTTCAAGGAAGGGGGAGGGCCGCCTGCTAGGAGCCGGCCTCCCTCGAGCCGACTGGTCAAGGCTTGCCGCCTCCTGGCCTCTCACGGACAGGTAGGGCCTGCCGCCTGCGGGCCGTACCGACAGCCCGTCGTGGGAGCATGGCTTCCTCTGCCATGGGTGATGTCATGAGCAGCATGGCAACAGTGTCGCGTCGGGCGTGGGATGTCCGCTTGGTACGCTGCACTGTGGCCATGCTCTGCCCTGGATTCGGTGGTGGCAGGCTTGTACTGTAGCCACGCCCCGTCTCGTCGTGTTTATGTGGGTGCTAACTTTGAGGGCGCGAGGGGCCGCCTGCTAGGATCCGGCTTCCCAGGAAGCTGCCTGCTAGGAGTCGGCCCACTTCATGGCCGTCTTCTGGATTCCGCCGCCTCCTGGCAACTGGCCGCTTGGACCAGCCGGCCCCAAGAAGGCGGTCCTTTGTCTTTGATGTTTGAGGGGCGCAGCCTGCCCCGATGTCTTGAAATACCAAGGGGAGCTGATGAGGCTACCCGTGGTCATTTACTCCGACACTCAGGTTCAGTTAGAGCCCAATGCCTCGCTCGGGTTCAGTTAGAGCGCAACACCTCGCACACACGCGTGTACGTGTACGAGAGAAACGCGCAAACCTCTCCGTGCATCGCTCGGCCCCAACCACCCACCGTAACCGGGAACTCCCCGATATTTTCCTCATCCTCACTTCTACCACGATTTTTTCCGTCATGGACGGCCCAAAGAATGTCATGCAGCTGCGTCTCCAGCCCGCCCAGGACGAAAAGCCCATTTTCTGTCATGATTTTTTGTCATAGAAGTAGGAGCCCACCACATCTATGATGATACTAGGTTTTGTCACAATTATCGTCATAGAAGTGTCATAAGCATGACAGGAAAAAAAATCGTTCGGCCCAAAATGTCACGGATGTGTCTTTTTTTTGTAGTGCTTGTATTACGGAATGAGTAAAGAGACTTGTCGGTAACGAGATTGAACTAGGTATGGAGATACCGACGATCGAATCTCGGGCAAGTAACATATCGCCGGATAAAGGGAATTGCATACGGGATTAGACGAATCCTTGACATCGTGGTTCAACCGATAAAAAGTCTTCATGGAATATGTAGGAATCAATATGGGCATCCAGGTCCCGCTATTGGTTATTGACCGGAGAGGTGTCTCGGTCATGACTACATGATTCCCGAACCCGCAGGGTCGCACGCTTAACATTCGTTGACGCTAGAGTAGTATTGGGATATTTGATGATTGGTAACCGAATGTTGTTCAGAGTCCCGGATGAGATCTCGGACATCACGAGGAGTCTTGGAATGGTCGAGAGGTAAAGATTTATATATGGGAAGTCATATTTTGGGTTCCGAAAAAAAGTGAAGTTTTTTCGGTATTGTACTGTGAAGCTTCTAGAAGGTTCTAGAGGATTCCGGAGGATCTAGAAGTCCACAAGTGGGTCCACCATGACGCAAGGGCTAGCTTGGGCTGAGAGGAGGCGCCCTGGCCTTATTGGGCTAGGCGTACCAAGTCCTGAAAATCCCATGTGGCTAGGGAAGGGAAAAAAAGGAGGAGTCCTAGTAGTAGGAATAGGATTGGACTTGGAGTCCAAGTCCTCTCCCCTTAGCTGCGCCCTAGGGCTTGGAGGGGCTGTTCCCCATACCCCTCCACCTATATATCGAGGGGAGGGGCACCCCCAAGAGGATACACCAAGCCCTTGGCGCCCCTCTCTCTCCCGTTACTCCGTAGTTCCTCCGTCCTCGTTCTAGTAGTGCTTGGCGAAGCCCTGCTAGCTCCACCACCACCATCACCACCATGCCGTCGTGCTGGTTGTGATCCCATCTACTTACCTTCCTTCTCTTGCTGGATCAAGGAGGAGGAGACATCATCGAGCCACATGTGTGCTAAACTCGGAGGTGTTGTCCGTTTGGCACTAGATCGGTTGGATCGTGATCGGATCGCGAAGAGTACGACTACATCAACCGCGTTATATACGCTTCCGCTTTTGGTCTACGAGGGTACGTAGACACACTCTCCCCTCTCGTTGCTATGCTTCTCCTAGATAGATCTTGGGTGTTCGTAGGAATTTTTTTGATTTTCATGCTTCGTTCCCCATCAGTGGCATCATGAGCTAGGTCTATGCGTAGATGTATATGCATGAGTAGAACACAACGAGTTGTGGGCGTTGATGCTCAAATTGCTTACCTCTCTTGTCTTATTTGGATTTGGCGGTATTGTGGGATGAAGTGGCACGGACCAACCTTACTTGTCCACACACAAGAGACCGGTTCCACCGACAGACATGCAACTTGTTTTGCATAAGGTGGCTAGCAGGTGTCTGTCTCTCCTACTTTAGTTGAATCTAATTTTATGAAGGCGGTCCTTGTAGAAGGTTAAAAGGCAACTTGATTATCACTGTTATGGCTTTGCGTAGGTAAGAACGGTTCTTGCTAGTTGCCCATAGCAGCCACATAAAATTTGCAACAACAAAGTAGAAGACGTCTAACTTGTTTTTGCAGGGCATGTTGTGATGTGGTATGGCCAAAACGTGATGTGATATATGTTGATGTATGAGATGATCATGTTTTGTAATAGGTTCATGACTTGCATGTCGATGAGTACGGCAACCGGTAGGAGCCATAGGGTTGTCTTTAATTTATTAATCGCCATGTAATTGCTTTACTTTATCACTATGCGTTAGCAATAGTTGGCGGAGACGACGATGTGACGACACAATGATGGAGATCATGGTGTCATGCCGGTGATGATGGAGATCATGCCGGTGCTTTGGAGATGGAGATCAAAGGCACGAGATGATAATGGCCATATGATGTCACATATTGATTGCATGTGATGTTTATACTTTTTATGCATCTTATTTTGCTTAGAACGATGGTAGCATTATAAGATGATCCCTTCTCTTAATTTCAAGAAATTGTGTTCTCCCTGAGTATGCACTATTGCAAAAGTTCGTCATTTCGAAGCACCTCGTGATGATCGGGTGTGATAGACTCTATGTTCGCATACAACGAGTGTAAGCCAGTTTTACACATGTAGAATACTTGGGTTAAACTTGACGAGCCTAGCATGTACAAACATGGCCTCGGAACACAGGAGACCGAAAAGTCGAACATGAGTCATATAGTAGATATGATCAACATGGAGATGTTCACCATTGATGACTACCCCATCTCACGTGATGATTGGACATGGGTTAGTTGATTTGGATCATGTATCACTTAGGCAACTTGACGGATGTTGATTTAAGTGGGAGTTCATTAGTAATTTGATTAACTGAACTAATTATCATGAACACAGTCTAAATTGTCTTTGCAAATTATGTTGTAGATCAGTAGCTCACGCTGTAGCTCCCTCTTTTAATATGTTCCTAGAGAAAGACTAAATTGAAAGATATTGTAAGCAATTATGCGGACTAGGTCCGTAGTCTGAGGTCCTCACTGCTACACAGAAGGCTTATGTCCTTGATGCACCGCTCGGTGTGCCAACCCCTCTAACGTCATGTGTGGATGTTGTGAACATCTGGCAGGCATGTTCTGATGACTACTCGATAGTTCAGTGCGCCATGCTTTATGGCTTAGAAATCAGGGCCCCAAAGACGTTATGAACGCCACGGAGCATATGAGATGTTCCAAGAGCTGAAATTGGTATTTCAGGTTCATGCCCATGTTGAGAGGTATAAGACCTCTGACAAGTTCTTTGCCTGCAAGATGGAGGAGGACAACTCAGTTAGTGAGCATGTGCTTAGAGTGTCTGGGTGCTACAATCGCTTCAATCAAGTGGGAGTTAATCTTCCAGATAAGACAACGGTTGACAAAGTTTTCTAGTCACTGCGATCAAGCCATAAGGGTTTTGTGATGAACTATAATATGCAAGGGATGGAGAAAATGATCCCTGAGCTATTCGCGATGCTTAAGGCCGCGGAGGTAGAAATCAAGAAAGAGCATCAAGTGTTGATGGTCAATAAGACCACCAGTTTCAAGAAGGGTAAGGGAAAGAAAAGGAACTTCAAGAAGAAGGGCAAGACAGTTGCCGCTCCCGTGAAGAAACCCAAGGCTGGACCCAAACCAGAGACTGAGTGCTTCTATTGCAAGGGGAAGGGTCACTAGAAGCGGAACTGCCCCAAGTACTTGGCAGATAAGAAGGATGGCAACTTCAAACATAGGTATATTTGATATACATGTTATTGATATGTACCTCACTAGTGCTTGTAGTAGCGTCTCGGTATTTGATACTGATTCAGTTGCTAATATTAGTAACTCGAAGCAGGAGCTGCAGAGTAACAGAGACTAGCTGAGGGCGAGGTGACGATGAGTGTTGGATGTGTCTCCAAGGTTGATATGATCACCATCGGCACACTCGTAATACCTTCAGGATTAGTATTAAACCTAAATGATGGTTATTTGGTGCTTGCATTGAGCATAAAACATTATATCTAGATCTTTTTTATTGTGAGACGATTATTCATTTAAGTCAGAGAATAATGGTTGTTCTATTTATATGAGTAATATCTTTTATGGTCATGCACCCCTTGTGAATGGTTTATTCTTGTTGAATCTCGATCATAGTAATACACATATTCATAATATTGATGCCAAAAGATGCAAAGTTAATGATGATAGTACCACATACTTGTGGCACTGCCGCTTAGGTCATATTGCTATAAAGCGCATGAAGAAACTCCATGCCGATGGACTTTTGGAATCACTTGATTATGAATCATTTGATACATGTGAACCATGCCTCACATGCAAGATGACTAAAACCCCGTTTTCCGGAACAATGGAGCGGGCAAGTGACTTATTGGAAATAATACGTACCGATGTATGTTGTCCGATGAGTGTTGAAGCACGCAGTGGATATCGTTATTTTCTTACCTTCACAAATGATTTGAGTAGATATGGGTATATTTACTTAATGAAACACAAGTTTTAAACATTTGAAAAAGTTCAAGGAATTTCAGAGTGAAGTGGAGAATCATCGTAATCAATGTTAGGGATATCGCTTATCGGGAACTTATCGGTCGACCCATGATAAGGGGTAAATCGGTCAATTTATCAACATATCGGCTGATTTATCGCCGTATCGGCTGATTTATTGGCCAATTTATCTTATCGGTCAGACAACAATAAGCGATAAATTGGCCAATTTATCGAAATATCGGAAGATATCTTGAACAGTGATCGTAATAAGAAAATTAAATTTCTGCGATCTAATCATTGAGGAGAATATTTGAGTTACGAGTTTGGTATGCATTTAAGACAATGTGGAATTGTTTCACAGCTCATGCCACTTGAAACACCACAGCGTAATGGTGTATCCGAACGTTGTAATCGTACTCTATTGGATATGGTGCATTCTATGATGTCTGTTACCGATTTGCCACTTTCATTTTGGGATTATGCATTAGAGACATCCGCATTCACTTTAAATAGGGCACCATCTAAATCCGTTGAGACGACACCGTATGAGTTGTTGTTTGGCAAGAAACCTAATATGTCGTTTCTTAAAGTTTGGGGATGCGACGCTTATGTCAAGAGGCTTCAACCTGATAAGCTTGAACCCAAAGTGGAGAAGTGCGTCTTCATAGGATACCCTAGAGAGACCATTGGGTATACCTTCTACCACATATCCAAGGGCAAGATCTTTGTTGCCAAGAACGGGTCCTTTCTAGAGAAGGAGTTTCTCTCGAAAGAAGTGAGTGGGAGGAAAGTAGAAATTGATGAGGTAATCGTACCTTCTCTCGAATTAGAAAGTAGCACATCACAGAAAGCAGTTCCCATGATGCCTACACCAACTGAAGAGGAAGCTAATGATGATCATCATGAAACTTCGGATCAAGTTACTACTGAACTTCGTAGGTCGACCAGGGTACGTTCCGCACCAGAATGGTACGGCAATCCAGTCCTGGAAGTCATGCTGTTAGACAATGGCGAACCTACGAACTATGAAGAAGCTATGATGAGCCCAGAATCCAACAAATGGCTTGAGGCCATGAAATCTGAGATAGGATCCATGTATGAGAACAAAGTATGGACTTTGGTGGACTTGCCCGATGATCGGCAAGACATTGATAATAAATGGATCTTTAAGAAGAAGATAAACACTGATGGTAATGTCACCATCTATAAAGCTCGACTAGTCGCAAAAGGTTTCCAACAAGTTCAAGGGGTTGACTATGATGAGACTTTCTCAGCCGTAGCGATGCTTAAGTCAATTAGAATTATGTTAGCTATTGCCGCATTTTATGATTATGAGATCTGGCAAATGGACGTCAAAACGGCATTCCTTAACGGGTTTCTTAAGGAAGAGTTGTATATGATGCAACCAGAAGGTTTTTTCGATCCTAAGGATGCTAACAAAGTATGCAAGCTCCAGTGATCTATCTATGGACTGGTGCAAGCATCTCGGAGTTGGAATATTCACTTTGATGAAGTGATCAAGGCTTTTGGTTTTATACAAACTTACGGAGAA
The DNA here is from genome assembly GCA_011799875.1 of Thinopyrum elongatum. NCBI lineage: Eukaryota > Viridiplantae > Streptophyta > Magnoliopsida > Poales > Poaceae > Thinopyrum > Thinopyrum elongatum. The sequence continues at coordinate 470,919,486 of CM022302.1, forward strand.
GCTTGTATTTACAAGAAAGTGAGTGGGAGCTCTGTAGCATTTCTGATATTGTATGTGGATGACATATTGTTGATTGGAAATGATATAGAATTTCTGGAAAGCATAAAAGGATATCTGAATAAGAGTTTTTCAAAGGAAGACCTGGGTAAAGCTGCTTACATATTGGGCATCAAGATCTATAGAGATAGATCAAGACGCCTGATAAGACTTTCATAGAGCACATACCTTGACAAGCTTTTGAAGGAGTTCAAAATGGATTAGTTAAAGAAGGAGTTCTTTCCTGTATTGTAAGGTCTGAAGTTGACTAGGACTCAAAGCTTGACCACGGCAGAAGAAAGAGAAAGGATGAAGGTCATTCCCTATGCCTCAGCCATAGGCTCTATAATGTATGCCATGCTATGTACCATACCTGATATGTGCCTTGCCATGAGTCTGACAAGGGGGTACAAGAGTGATCCAGGAGTGGATCACTGGATAGTGGTCAAAATTATCCTTAGAGGAATAAGGAAATGTTTCTCGGTTATGGAGGTGATAAAGAGTTTGTCGTAAAGGGTTACGTCGATACAAGCTTTGATATCGATCCGGATGACTCCGAGTCACGAACCAGACACGTATAGTGGAGTAGTCATTTGGAATAGCTCCAAGTGGAGTGTGGTAGCAGCATCTATAGTATGACATAGAGATTTGCAAAGTACACATGGATCTGAATGTTGCAGACCCGTTGACTAAAACCTCTCTCACAAGCAAACATGATCAAACCCCAGAACTGATTGGGTGTTAATCACATGGAGATGTGAACTAGATTATTGACTCTAGTGCAAGTGAGAGACTATTGGAAATATGCCCTCAAGGCAATAATAAAATGGTTATTATCATATTTCTCGTTCATGATAAATGTTTATTGTTCATGCTAGAATTGTATTGACCGAAAACTTAAATACATGTGTGAATACATAAACTACACCGTGTCCCTAGTATTGCCTCTACTAGACTAGCTCATTGATCAAACATGGTTAAGGTTTCCTAACCATAGACATGAGTTTTCATTTGATAACGGGATCACATCATTGAAAAAATGATGTGATGGACAAGACCCAACCGTAAGCTTAGCATCAGATCATTTAGTTTATTTGCTATAGCTTTATTCATGTCAAGTATCTGTTCCTTAAACCATGAGATCATGTAACTCCCTGACACCGGAGGAATACTTAGTGTGTATCCAAACATCACTTTACAACTGGGTGATCATAAAGGTGCTCTACAAGTATCTCCGAAGGTATCTGTTGGGTTGGCATGGATCAAGACTAGGATTTGTCACTCCGTATGACGGAGAGATATCTCTGGGCCCTCTCGGCAATACAACATCTTAAAGAGCTTGCAAGCAATGTTACTAATGAGTTAGTCACAGGATCTTGTATTACGGAACGAGTAAAGAGACTTGCTGGTAATGATATTGAACTAGGTATGGATATACCGACGATCGAATCTTGGGCAAGTAACATATCGCTGGACAAAGGGAATTGCATATGGGATTAAACGAATCCTTGGCATTATGGTTCAACAAATAAAAGATCTTTGTGGAATATGTAGGAATCAATATGGGCATCCAGGTCCCACTATTGGTTATTGACCAGAGAGGTGTCTCGGTCATGACTACATGATTCCCGAACCCGCAGGGTCGCACGCTTAACGTTCATTGGCGCTAGAGTAGTATTGGGATATTTGATGATTGGTAACTGAATGTTGTTCGCAGTCCCAAATGAGATCCCCGACATCATGAGGAGTCTCGGAATAGTCGAGAGGTAAAGATTTATATATGAGAAGTCATATTTTGGGTTCCGAAAAAAAGTGTAGTTTTTTCGGTATTGTACCGTGAAGCTTCTAGAAGGTTTCGGAGGATTCCGGAGGGGTCCGGAAGTCCACAAGTGGGTCCACCATGACCCAACGGCTAGCATGGGCTGAGAGGAGGTGCCCTGGCCTTATTGGGTTAGGCGCACCAAGTCCTCAAAAGCCCATGTGGCTAGGGAAGGGGAAAAAGGAGGAGTCCTAGCAGGAATAGGATTGGACTTGGAGTCCAAGTTCTCTCCCCTTAGCTGCGCCCTAGGGCTTGGAGGGGCTGTTCCCCATGCCCCTCCACCTATATATAGAGGGGATAGGGCACCGCAAGAGGATACACCAAGCCCTTGGCACCCCTCTCTATCCCGTTACTCCGTAGTTCCTCCGTCCTCGTTCTAGTAGCGCTTGGCGAAGCCCTGCTAGCTCCACCACCACTGTTGGTGTCAAAACCAGCAGACCTCGGGGTAGGTTACAACAAGAGAGAAAAGAATCTCGTCCACCCTTGACTTGGAGGGCACACCACGGCTTCACAGGTCTTCGGTCACCACATGGCTCCACCAGTCTGGCCCACGTACAATGGGCCGTCGCCCCGATGACCCCTTAGTCCATGACTCCCTCAGTAGCCCCTGAACTTGCCTCCAACACCAAAGCTTTTATCTGGCATCCGCTAATTTGACCAATATTCGGCTTGTGAGGCGAGTTCTTCAATGTTCGGGACCAGGTGATGTCCGGAATCTGAAGTGGCAATTTTACTTAACACCGAAGGAAAACAAAAACCTCGCTCAAGCATGAATAGTGCCTCTTTCTGACAACTTCTTATCTCTCAACGAAGAGTCGCTTCCGGCCATAACGCCAAGCGGTTACTATTTCTTGAAGCATGGTTCGAGACTGATGCCACGTTCAACACGTCCTCTCAAGGTGGAAATCATGTCCCGCTTTTCAGGGGATATGGTTAATGATATCGATTCCCATCCCCGCTCATAATATTGCGGAGATATCGGGAAGAGGAGAGGCCAGCGGCGCAGAAAAAGGAAACCCCGGCCTGTCAAAATCCTATAAAGGGGGAGGGCCGCTATAGTTCGCACCTCACGCCCTCCTCCACCTCCCGCTCGCTCAGATCCTCAGAGCTCCAGCGCCCTTTCTCTCTGCTCTTATAGCGAATCCAACTCCACCTCCCTCGTCCATGGCTGGATCTGGTGCCAATGGGAAGTGGGAGGCCTCCTCCGTTACCAACGAGGATATTCTGAAGCTGAAGGAGGCCGGCTACTTGCCGGCCAATGTCGCTCATCGGGCCCCTGAAGAGGGCCAGGTCATCCCAACGCCCGGTCCTGGCAAAAGAGTAGTATTTCTCCCCCATTTTCTCAGGGGGCTCGGGTTTCCCCTGCATCCCTTTGTGCGGGGCTGATGTTTTTCTACGGGCTAGATTTTCACGATCTAGCCGCCAATTCCCTTCTCCACATCTCGTCCTTCATCATATTCTGCGAGGCCTTCCTCCGCGTCCAGCCACACTTCGGCCTCTGGCTGAAGGTGTTCAATGTCAAGCCCAAAGTGGTCGGTGGCAAACATGCGGACTGCGGCGGGGCTATGATCAGCAAGCTGACGCGGGTCCAATGGCCGGAGGGCCAATTCATTGACACTGTCAGGATGTGGCAAAAGGAGTGGTTCTACATCAACGAACCAAAGGGAGCCGGCTGGGCAGCAATCCCGCATTCCGATCCGGACCCCCCACCAGGATGACCTCGTGGGTCGAGAAGAGCCTGGACTGGGGGTCACCTGATGATTTAAAGGCGCTACAGAAGTGCGTTGGCAGTGTGATGGAGACCGGCGCGAAGCTGGTCGATGTGATCCAAGTCATGCTCAATCGTCGGATCCTCCCCTGTCAGGAGAGGGCCAAGCCCATGTCGGCACACAGCCCCGAAGACCCGGCCACCATGCGGTGCCTCTTCGGCACGACCCACAAGAAGGTGTGGGGGCTGCTATTCAAGCTGCAAAAGGAGTGGCCATCGGAGGAAGGGGACATTGGCCTTGACGCTGAGCACACTCCGAAGAAGGTGAGCGATACTTTGTTCGAGCATAAGTCTAAACATTTATTTCGCATGACTTAATCCGAACCCCTTTACATGGGTTTTTCAAGGCTGGCTCGCCAAGGCCGAGAAGATCAGCGGCCCGACGCCGCTGCAGAGGGGCCTCGATTTGAACAGCTAGAGCAGCTGCTGGTCGTGGCACCATACAAGGCGCCCGACAAGAAGGGCAAGAAGGAGACATCGGAGGCCAGGGAGGGCCTCCGACGCAGGGTAGGGGACCGCCCCGGAGATGCGACAGCTTCATCTGTTCAGGATGGGGATGATGATGAGGGCGAGGAGGAGAGTGCCTCCTCGCACTCCAGGAAGAGAGCGGCATCCGAGGACGTCGAGGAGGTTCATCCTCCCCAAGCTCTCAAGAGGTGGTGCCGGCCTAAGCTGGTACTGCCTGACAGCTCAGACGAAGAGTCCAAAGCGTCTGAGCCGATCCCTCCAAAGGGACCCAGGGTCAAGTTCCCCGCAACCAGGTACACGTTATGGATTTTTTAGTTATCATATTTTCAGTAATTTGCTTTGGTTTGAAAGCTAAACCCTTCCGAGCTGCAGCACCCCGCGCGAACGCCCTACCGAGCAGACCTTGGAGGGGACGTCTCCGCCCGCCGAACTGGCGGACAGTGGGTCTATGGCACATTCTGCGCCTCCTCCGATCCCTGAAGAGGTTGAGGAGGTGCGGTCCGAAAGAACGCCTCCCCCTTCGAACACAGAGGGGGAGGCGGACGCCATAATGGCCGAGGTTAACACCTCGGCCGCCGAAGATCAGGAGAGGGAGTCTGGGCCATCCGGACCCCCGCCGTCGACCGCTCCCGAGCCCCCAAGGCCTTCGACGACACAGGCTCCTCACAGAGAGGAGGGGGCCGGGGAGCAAACACCTGCGCCGAACACCTCCATACGAGCGGCAGCTGGCTGGCCGGAGGTTCTAGAGGAGCTGGTGAGCGGCTCCGTCATCGTTGACGGGCACCGCGCTTTGATGAGTGCGGTTATGCAAGGTGTTCGGTCCGTCCAATCCAGGCTGAAAGACGCTGTCCAAGGCCTTCTAACAGGCTTTGAGGTAAGTCAAGTAATGTTCTTTCCTCATAATGCGGTAATAATAAGTAGTTGTAGGTAGGCCGCACATATAGCAGCCCCCGAGACTCTGCCAGGACCTCAAAGAGGCCTGCAGAGGATCAAATTCGGTAACCGGATAACAATGTCGATGTATTTTTGCTGACACAGGCATCTTCCGTTGCCGCGGCTACTAATGCTGCGGCATTAGAGGAGATGGATCGGAAGCTCCAGCTTTCCGATAAAGAGCTTGACCTTGTCAACAAACGGCTTGACGAGGCGCAAGGTAAGCCATGTAAGGAGATGTGCAATTGACTTGACGTTGGATATTGACTATCCGGATTATGTGTTAATCCATAATCTTAATGATTCTGCAGCTGCTGCCACCGAGGTCGAGGGCTTGAAGGAGGCCCTGAATAAAGCCAAGGCCGAGGCGGTCGCGAAGAATACCGCCGCTGAAGAGGCAGTGGCCGAGCTTTAGAAGGCCAAGCTTGCTGCCGAGCAACATGAGGCGCGGGTGACCGAAGTCCAAGTGGAGCTCCAGGATGCCGCCAAGAAGCTGGAGGCCCTTGAGAAGGGGCAGGAGGAGCAATCCCCCGGCTATCCAAGGCAGAGAAGGAGCTTCATGAGGCGAGGAGTGACGCTCGAGGCGTCCGGGGGGAGCTCCGGCAAGCGGCGCAAATTGCCAATGGTAAGAAATATTTACTGTAGAGTGTGTTCGGAGGCAACGGATTTGCCCTGCTGACGAGGGTCTGGCGCTTCGCAGGCGTCTTCGCCGAGATTCCAAAGAATGAGGTGGCTGCGGCGAGGCACTATGCCACCGTCGAGGAGGACTCCACGCAGCGACTCTTCTGGTCACAGTTTTCGGACTCCGAGCGTCCGCCCCTCCTCAGCGATCAAATGAAGCAGCTGATGGAGATGCATCAGATGTCTGAGTTGGTCTTGAAGGACCTCTGTGTCAGCCTGTGGTCAGCGGAGCCCCTTCCGGACACCTACTTTGGCCTTGTGCATAGGCTAAGTGAGGCGCCGCTCTGGATTGACGCCGTGAAGAGGCCGGTGTGCCTTGAGGGGGCGAGGCTCGCGTTTGCGAAGACCATGGTTCATTGGCCAAGGATTAATCCAATGGAGATGGCCACCGGTCCTCCACCCCAGGGGAAGGAGCACCGCCGCCCCGAGCAGTACTTCACGCAGGCGATGACCGGAGCACGAGTGATAAAGGGCCAGTGTTCAAAAAATGTAATGCTTGAGTAGCTGTAATCAAGTGTGTACCAAGTGGGACTTATGCTTTATTATGCGCCTGGCGAACTTGTTTGATATTGTAGTGATTAAATTTTGACTCCTATGTGGCCATATGTTAATTCTAAATGCTACCAGTCATCGGCTTCAGCCCCCAAGTGAATATCATGAGGGGTGTTTTTTCTCCGCACTGTAACCCTTAGCCAACGTCTTGGTGCCCGGAGGCGGTAGTGTGGGAACGAAACCAGGCAATCAGACTATTTGGTTTTACTGCCTTCACTTAGCCATAGGAGCTTGACGGTGGGGACTAGGGACTAGCCCCCGGTGTATGTGTGATGTACTTGGGGGTTGAAGCTTACCCTTTCCAATCACATGGTTTGTGTTAAGATGAACCCTTCGTGTGACACAGCTAAATCGCCAATGATTTTTAGAGTCCAACCTCGTCATCGGATCGCAGACCCGTTCGCGCTTACTATGACGGTCAGTTTTCGGCTTTTTCCTCTTGAGGTACTTGACCGAGCAAGCCAGTAGTACAATCGCAGGGGTTCTCCCTTTGTTCTCTTAGCCGAACTAGCGGAACATAAGGGGCAAACACAGGAGCCGGGCAACCCAACTATTGACCCAAGACATAGTTCGGAACAGATGCATATAGTGCAATATCCGAGACGCCGAACACCTAGCGGGAAGCGGTGCCGGACTTAAGGGTATTGAGCTAACACATAAATCGAAATCGTGACTGACTAATATATTTTTTCATGCCGGGCTGTTCGAAGAGCGATGCGAGAGTCGGAGAGTGACAGAAAAATTGCAAGAATGCGGATATCCGAACACCATAAAAGGTATTTTATTTTTTCTTGTAAGCTCAGGACGTCTAACCGTACAATTCGAACTGCGAAGGCAGCAATTGTAAGAAGGAAAAAGGAGATTTTACAAAGGAAAGGTTGACGCAGGGCCTTGATGCGTGAGTTGAAGTCTTCACTGTGCCCTGCTGCACGTCTGCGCCTTTGCTTCTGATAGGTTGGGGCTGAGACCTTCAATGAGACCTTGATGGGCGAGGGCTCTGCTTGTGGTGCTTTATGCTTTCGGGTATCCGGAGTTAGTCCCCGGATCGTCTGAAGACCAGGTCGCCCCAGAGTTCGGTTGAGCCGAACATGTACTTCGGATTAAAGAATGCCTCACGGCTGCCCATGGAATTTTAAGCGCAAAGTTGTGCTGGCGAGGCACATGGAGCATAGAGGAGATAGGCGTGCCGTGGGGCGCGTATCCCTATTTGCGGCGAACGCATGCAGGCTCCCATGACGGAGAACGGGTTCGAACCCGTTTGCTGTTGTCGCCGTCCTTTACGGCGGGTCGGCATCCGGGCCTATATGGGCCGGTGTTATATTCGGCTGCTAGGGCCGCAGTGTGTTCTTCGGTTCGAAGTGAGCGTTCGGTGTTGCCGTTGAAAGTTATGACCCCTGAAGGGCCCGACATCTTCAGCTTGAGGTACGCGTAATGCGGGACGGCATTGAATTTGGCAAACGCTGTTCGGCCAAGGAGGGCGTGATAGCCGCTGCGAAAAGGTGCAATGTCAAAGATCAAGTCTTCGCTCCGAAAGTTATCCGGGGATCCGAACACTACTTCGAGTGTTACGGTGCCTGTGCAGCGGGCCTCCACTCCTGGAATGACTCCTTTGAAAGTGGTATTACTGGGTTTGATCCTTGACGGGTCGATCCCCATTTTCCGCACTGTATCTTCATATATCAGATTCAGGCTGCTGTCTCCATCCATTAGGACTCTAGTGAGATGGAATCCGTCAATGATGGGGTCTAGCACTAGGGCTGCGAACCCTCCATGGCGTATGCTGGTGGGGTGGTCCGTGCGATCGAACGTGATCGGGCAGGCTAACCATGGATTGAACTTCGGCGCTACAAGCTCGATAGAGTATACGTCCTGTAGCGCTCGCTTCCTCTCCTTCGTCGGTATGTGGGTTGCATAGATCATATTCACCATCTTGACTTCGGAAGGGAAGGGCTTTTGGCCTCCATTATTCGGCCTGCGGGGCTCGTCATCGTCCTCGCTACGTGGGCTCTTGCCCGAGTCTTCGGTGCTGAGCTTGCCGGCCTACTTTATCACCCAACAGTTACGGTTGGAGTGGTTGGCAGGCTTTTCGGACATGCCATTGATCTGGCAGGGCCTATCCAGAATTGTATCTAGCCTGGACAGGCCGTCGCTGTTGCTTTTAGGGGCCTTTTTGCGCTGTCCGGACTTCGAGTTTCGAAATCCGGCGTTTACTGTCGTTTCCTCGCCTTCGCCATCATTGTGGCGACGTTTGTTCTTGCTGCGTCGTGGCTCCGTCCCGGACTTCAGAAGTACCAGGGGTGTCGGGATTGGTTGTTTTACGAGCAAGCCAACTGTCCTCGCCTGCGGAAAAGCGGGTCATGAGTGAAGTAGGGGCTGCCATGGTTCGTGGTTTATCCTGGCCGAGCTGCCTTATGAGCCATTCATCCCTGACACTATGCTTGAAGGCGGCCAAGGCTTCGGCGTCTGGACAGTCAACAATCTGGTTTTTCTTGGTGAGGAATTGATTCCAGAACTGTCGGGCAGATCCTCCGGGTTGTTGCATAATGTGATTTAGGTCGTCGGCATCCGGAGGCCGGACATAGGTGCCCTGAAAGTTTGCTCAAAAAGCGTCCTCCAGCTCTTCCCAACAACCTATAGAGTCTTCTGGGAGGCTGTTCAACCAGTGCCGAGCTGGGCCTTTGAGCTTTAGCGGGAAATATTTAATGGCGTGGAGGTCATCTCCTCGTGCCATGTGAATGTGGAGGAGGAAATCCTGTATCCATACGGCTGGATCCATGGTTCCATCGTATGATTCAATGTTCACAGGTTTGAAGCCTTCCAGGAATTGATGTTGCATTACCCTCTCTGTGAAGCATAAGGGGTGTGCGGCGCCCCTGGCTCGGGCTATGTCGCGTCGGAGGTCTTTGGTCCTCCGAATCTGCTACTGTTCCCGGATTCTATCGTTTCGGTTTACCCGATCATAGTATGCTTCCTGGTACGCGAGCGAGTCTTGCCTGGGTCCGTAAATGGACCTGGTGCGACCTCCCCTGGCATCTAGGTCATGGCGAAGATCATACTCATAAGTGGGCCACGCTTGATCCTTGCCGTAATGGCGAGGTGGGGCGGCTGGGCGTTCGGCCTCGTCAGCTTCTCTGTCCCGTCCTCTAGGGGGACGGTCTGGCTGTTTGGCTCGTGTGTATGTTGGGTGTGTTGGCTCTAAGGCTTCATCGTCGAACTGGGGTAGCAATTTTCTCTTAGGATAGCTCTTAACTTGCTGTTCGTGGCCGTACCCCTCTTCGGCGGCTAGGACTTTGGTCCATCGATCATTGAGGGTGTCTTGTTCGGTCTTGATTTTGCGCTTTTGTTTCTTCAGGCTGCGAGCAGTGGCTAAAAGCCTCCGTTTGAACAGTTCCTGCTCCAGCGGGTCTTCAGGGACGATGAAATCATCCTCCCCGAGACTGGCCTCCTCTTCAGAGAGTGGGAGGTAATTGCTGTCTTCGGAGTCATCACGGCCTTCTGGATTGAGCGGGTCCTCCTGCCCCGGAGGGTCATCCTGGTGATGCTCATTGGCTGCGGCTCCGGCGGGGTCATCCGTATTATTCTCGGTGCCGTTCTTTGCCGAGTCTATGTTGCTCATACGGCTTCGGTGTGGTTTTGACTGGCGGTGTTGTTTTTGTCGTTTGGGCGGCTCGTCTCTGGGCTTGCCTCTATCCTGATTGGGGGTGCCATCACTGTCTTTGTGGGTGTCCACTATGTAAATATCGTAGGTGGACGTGGCCGTCCAGCGGCCGGTGATGGGGGGACCGACCTCAGTGTTAGCCGCGTTTACGTCCTCCTCGTCAATGTATTCGGCATTCTCCGAATTGTAGTCTAACATATCGGTTAAATCATCGATGGTTGCTACCAAATGGGTGGTGGGTGGGGCGCAAAATTCCCTGTTGAATGCCTCGAAGGGTTGGCTATTGAAGGCGGAGGGCAGGTTCTCCTGGATGGTCATTTTCTGAATCCGATCCAGCGCCTCGTTCAACATGTCGAGGGTTACTAGGCTTGAGGGCTTTGGGCCAGACCTTGTGGTGAAGAAGCGGAGGTCGGTCTGTGACTCAACCAATCCTTGGCTCCGGACGACCCTATCTTCATGATTCAGGACCGAAACCTCGCGAAGCACCGGATTGTCTTCGAAAACTGAGGGTGTACTTTGACCCTCCCGTGCACCTTTCACACCGATGTTTGAGGTTGGGTCATTTTGGGCCGGGGGTGACCCCTGGCCGCTGTTCGCCGACTCGGGGTGCGGGCTCGAAGCCAGTAGGGTATTGTGGCGGAGGAGCTCGGCTGAGATCGAATCTTGGCCTCTGAACTTCGGTTCTGCCTCGAGGGCCGGGGATAAATCCTCCGCCGATGTAGGTTCGGTTAACAGTGGGGTGAGGTCTCTCTCGAGGTGTCCTTCCTGGCTCAAAGCCGTTGGGTAGACTGGGATCGGAGGTGTAAGCCGGAGTAGGCGCGGCAAGGCCTGCGGGGGTGGTGAATCCGGTGAAAACCAGATCCCCCCGCGCGTCAGTGATGTACTCCAGATTGCCGAATTGAATCCGGTGTTCGGGAGCGAAGTTGTCGACCTGACCAAGACGGCCGGTCGGATCGGCATGTAGCACGATGCTGCCAAAAGCGAAGAGTTGTCCAGGGACTAAGAGGTCCATGGAACCGATGCCCTCTCCAAGGACTAAATGAGCCATCGATCCTGCCGGCGATCCAGTCTGCGGAACTCTCAATGAAAGCACCAATGTCGGTGTCAAAACTGGCAGACCTCCGGGTAGGGGGTCCCGAGCTGTGGATCTAGGATCAATGGATAACAGAGGACGATGAAAACAATGTTTACTCAGGTTCGGGCCCTCTTGAAGAGGTAAAACCCTACATCCTGCTTGATTGTATTGAATATATGATGGAGTTTACAGAGTAGATCTACCTCGAGATCAGCATGAGCTAAACCCTAGGCTATGAGGTGATGAATATAGCTCTAACCCTAATGACTACAACCCTCGGTTTATATAGACACCGATAGGGTTAGGGTTACCGAAGATAGATTACAACAAGAGACAAAAGAATCTCGTCCACCCTTAACTTGGAGGGCACACCACGGCTTCACAGGTCTTCGGTCACCACACAGCTCCACCAGTCCTGCCCACGTACAATGGGCCATCGCCCCGAGGACCCCTTAGTCCATGACTCCCTCAACTACCATCACCACCATGCCGTCGTGCTAGTTGTGATCCCATCTACTTATCCGCCTTCTCTTGCTGGCTCAAGGAGGAGGAGACATCATCGAGCCGCACATGTGCTAAACTCAGAGGTGCCGTCCGTTCGGCACTAGATCGGTTGGATCATGATCGGATCGCGAAGAGTACGACTACATCAACCACGTTATACACACTTCCGCTTTCGGTCTACGAAGGTTCGTAGACACACTCTCCCCTCTCATTGCTATGCTTCTCCTAGATAGACCTTGGGTGTTCGTGATGGAAATATGCCGTAGAGGCAATAATAAAATGGTTATTATTATATTTCCTTAATCATGATAAAGGTTTATTATTCATGCTAGAATTGTATTGACCGGAAACTTAAATACATGTGTGGATAGATAAACAAATACCGTGTCCCTAGTGAGCCTCTACTAGACTAGCTCGTTGATCAAAAGACGGTTAAGGTTTCCTAACCATAGACATGAGTTGTCATTTGATAACGAGATCACATCATTGGGAGAATGATGTGATGGACAAGACCCATCCGTTAGCTTAGCATATGATCGTTCAGTTTATTGCTATTGCTTTCTTAATGTCAAATACATATTCCTTCGACTATGAGATTATGCAACTCCCGGATACCGGAGGAATGCCTTGTGTGCTATCAAATGTGTCGTGGTTTTGTCACGGCAGATTCCCTTGTGAAAGGACTTAGGTGTGGAGCCATCGCAACGTAGGTTAGCTTGAAGGGATTGAACAGGACGAGAGACATGAGTTTACCCAGGTTTGGCCCCTCACACGAGGTAAAAGCCTATGTCCTGCTTTGTGTTGTATTGATTGAGTATCGATTACAAGGGAGCAGAATCACTTGACCTAGCTATCGATTGATTGTAACTTGAGTTAACCCGCCGCAGGATCTCACCTTTATATACATAGGTCGAGGCCCTGGGCTTACAAGAGTCCAAGTTGGATCACACAACGTGTCCATCTTGGGTTCTAAGTCGCCTTGCCTTGCTAGGGAAGCCGCCATCGGGCGGCTCACATCTCCGGGTTAGAGCACCGTCGCCTGGTCTTGGGCCTTCAACAGGCCCGCCTCGTGAGCCGCCTCCAGTCTTCATGTCTCCTTCTTGGGCTTACTCAAGCTTTGTCCATTGAGCCGCCAACAGTGTAACCCGGCCCCTCCTGGGCGGGTCACACTGCGGGGTTATATCCCCAACATTAGGCCCCAGATTGATTTGAACTTGTTCATGTCAATCTTCACTGCTTCTAGTTGGCGAGTCTTCTTTAGTTCCTCCCAACATTTAATCTTGAATAAATCACCATAACCCGCCATGACGTCATGCAAAATAAATTCGGAAAAACCTATGACATCACAACAGATCTTTTTGCATTAACTAGTTGTCCGAGAATCGAGGCGCCTCCTCAGTTAAGATAATCATGATGCCTCCTCGATTTCCGTGCATGCCATTTCACTGTTTCACCTCTTCCTTATAAATAGGCACGGGGGGCACCCTTTTTTCACTTTTACCCCCGTCGTCCCCTCTTCTTCTTCTTCCTCGTGCCGTCCGTCGCCACTGGAGCTCCGTCGCCGCCGCTGAACTGCGTCAATGACTCCAACAAGGCCGCTGCATCAACCTGACTGGTCTAGAAAACTGCAGCACACCCCCGCTATCCTTTGGCACTGTCAGGTATTCCTCTCTCTTCGCTTCAGGTCCATACTAGAATGCCCAAGTTCACAGAGTTCATCGGTGTTCGTCCTAGTTCATCCGAGCTCATCCATCCCCTGCCTAGAAGTTGTATTTGAATCTGAAAATGGAGCAAAATCATAGCGGTCGCTGTTTTAGTCCTTGTATGATATCTTGAACAGATCCCCTTTTTGTTCAAAATCAACGCATTGTCTTTAGTTCTTCCACTGCCGCCTGTTAGGTTTAGTAATCTTTCATCTTTTCTTGAGCTACCGTAGATCTGTTATTGTAGCTGCAATCCGCAAAATTTGTTTGTCCGACACTTAGCAGAATTTCAACAACCTTGAGTTCATAAACAACTGACCCGCCATTCTTTGTTCAGGCGGCTTAAATAATGACTTTGTAACCCGGCAGCACCTGGCCTGCTTAACCATGAACTTATAACCCGCCAAGAGTTCCAAAGATGCTTCTTTCACTTAACCCGCCAATATGTTGTCGGCTCATACTTCTGTAACCTGACCCATCATGCCTCTCATACCTTGATAGTTACTCCACTCCATGGCTAGAGTAGCTTATAATCAGAATATGCGAACTCTCAATTGTAGCTGACTCGCCCTTCACCTTACGGGCGATTTAACTTTGAATTTGTAACCCGTCGTTTACCTACTGCACCTTATCATCCTGTCTTATTTGTAATTTACTTTCATACCTTTAGGCTCCTCAATATGACCATCTACAACTGGGAACACTCTCTGGTTACCAAAGAAATCCTCAACGATTTCATAGGTCAAGGCCTATTGGCGACTCTGCAGGAAATCAGTTGGCGAGTTAGCAACAGGGAAACAATTCCTACTCCCGCTGAGGACGAAATTGTAGTCTTCACTGATCATATACTTAGGGGCTTTACCCCGCCTGGGCCTAGATTCTTTCGAGACCTCCTCCACTACTTCAACTTGCACCCTCAAGACATAGGTCCAAACTCTGTATCCAACATCTGCCACTTCCAAATCTTCTGTGAGGTTTACCTCCAAACAACACCTACTATTCCTCTCTTTAAAGAGTTCTTTTACATAAACCGCCAGACTGAATGTCAAAATGGCCCAAGTCAAGAATTAGGTGGAGTCTCTATTCAGAGACGAAGAGACAACAACTTTCCTTCCACTGTCCTGCCAAGCCACCCAAAAGGATGGGTGACCACCTGGTTTAACTGCAAAAATATTGCTCCAGCAACTGAGAACCCTCTACCCGGGTTTAGAATTGAACGTCTTTCCAGCGGATTTTGACCCGCCAAGTAAAATTATCCCAGAAGAGCATGCAGAGGCCTTCCCATTTCTCTCTAGAGCTAAGGCTTTATTGGCTCATGGGTTAATTGGAGTTGATTTGACCTGGTGCTGGGTCTCTTGGAAGATACTCCCCTTAAGCCGCCGCCCTGGCTTAATGTGTGAATATTCTGGCGAGCCAAATGATCCTCAACGGTACACTGAAGACAACTTTATAGCTAAAGAAGTCTTTAAAACTGTGAGGACCTTGCTTAGCGAGTCTGAAGAAAACTGCGATAAAGTTGGCCTACCGCCATTCTTTAAACAAAACCCAGCTCCACTTGTAAGTGTTCATCTTCATCTGGCTCAATATGTTTTAACTCTGTATTATGACTTGCTTATCTAATATTTTCTGCACTCATACAGGCTGACTCCGCCTTCTGGACCAAGAAGCCAAAAACTGCCATGGCCAAGACTCGGGCCAACAAGAAAGTGAAGAAGAACAAGGCGGTTACTATTACTGAGCCGGCTGCTGTGGGCGAGTCAGCAGATGTTGAGAACCCATCAGAGGTAGAACTTGACTCGCTTGGTTGACTCTTTATTGAACTAGCTGACACCTTTTCCTCACAGGAAGAGGCAGCTACAAGCCGGACAGATGATACTGAGGTAATTCCCGTTTCATCCGGTTCAGACTCCACCCCTTCAAAGAAAGTGCGGCGGGTTGTCCGGAAAGTAAAGTTTTCTCACCCAGATGCTCACTTAGATCCACAATTTATTTTGAAGAAGGCTCAACATGATAGGAGACGCTAGACCCAGAGCGGCGGCTCAGGCGAATTACTGGCCGGGTTAAGTAATAAGCCCTCTGCCCGTAAACGCCTAGCCGAGGTACCACACAACCCAACCTTGCTTTTGCCCAAAGCTGGTCTTATAAGACATCCTCTTAATCCCTCTGACTCTAACTACCAGGGGTCGCCACCTTCTTCTGGCGACTCAACCGGAACTCAAATGCCTATTTTCAAGATTGCCCATGGGTAAGTACTTTCATTTGTTCACAAATGATCTTGTAATGATATACTCATAAACTCTTGTATTCTTGTCACAGAGGCGTAGCAAAAGCGGGTAAAAAGCAAAAGGTGGGCGGCTCTTCAAAGGACCCAAAAAATGCTTTGCCGGAGAGGTAGGTGCCAGAGGCCCCTAAGGCTTCCATTCAAAATCCTGAAGACCTTGCCAATGACCCGCCACCACAAGCTAATACCGCCATCTTTGAGGCGATGCATACTGAGATCAACCCGGCTGCCCATCAAGACCTGCCAAGTCCTAAGCCGCCCAGTCCTGCCAAGACCACTGACAAGATCCCTGTCGCTACTGATATTGGCGACGTCACCATTACCGGGTCAGCTTTTAAGCCGCCTGAGGTCTCCAGAGTCTTAGCCAAGCGCTCAGCCAAGGAAGAAACGCCTTTACTAGAGAAAGGCAAAACTAAGCTGGACTTGGAAGATTACTCATCTTATAGTGCAGGTGATGTGTACGCGGGCTATTTGAGCCGCCTTAACACAAGCCGGGATATGGAGGCTGGGCTAGTCCAGTTGATGAAACAGAAATATGAGGTATGAATACATCCAACCCCTCTTTAGCCTTATGCATATACATATGTCCATACTAGCCCCCAAGTCTGAAGTATAGGAAAATTGTTGACTATGCTTTAGACTTGTTAAATTTTTGAAGTGTAGCCCCCAAGGGCCGGCTTAAACTGATAAGATAAGCCGGGTCTTGATGACCATGACAGAATCAAATATGTAGCCCCCAAGGACCGGCTAATTAACTTTTGTCAAGATGAGCCGGGTCTTAACAGAAATTAAAATGACCTACATTTGCCCCCAAGTGCCAAGTATATTGCTTGCAATGTGCTTGGGACTTAATGTAACTGTATCACTAATCTTGCTCCTTGTGTGGTAACCATTGCTTCAATATTGTATTGCAGGAGTTGAACGTGAAAGAGTCGCATCTTGGCGACTTAAAGAAGAATATTGAGCTGCAACAAGATGGAACTTCCAATGCCGAGTCAAAGCTGAAATCTTCACTAGAGGAAATTGAAAAAATCAAGGCGGGTTTTGATGCTGAGAGAACCGCATGGGAGACTGATAAGGCTGCGCTGCTAAAAAGAGTAGAAGACGTTGAGGCTGAGCTTAAGCCGGTAACTGAAGAGTTAGCCGGTTTAAAAGAACATATCTCTCAAATGTCAGCCGCCATCTTTGGTAAGATTCATATGCAACTCATCATCTAGTTAACATTTCCTTAACCTGCCTGCAATTCATAACATATAATTCTTAACCCGCCTGGCGACTCTCGTGCAAAAAATTGAACAGGCCCTAGAAGCGCCAGTCTTGGTCAGAACATGCTGCTCAAACTAAAGGCAGCTTATTCATTGACTGAGCAGCTGTACACTGGAACACTTCACAGCCTTGTCGCCTTGTCAGGTGGGAAGAAACCTCCAACTCATATCAAGACAGTGCTGGATCATCTCTCAACAGTGCCAGCTCAAGTTGAGAAGGTCAAACTATCAGCCGCCCGGGCCGGAGCCATTGTTGCTCTAGGCCGGGCCAAGGCGTGGCAATCAGAACTTGACCCAAAGGAAATAGCTACTGGATGCCCAGAGTTCAAAGATGACGGGTCAAGCTTTGAAGAAAAAGACTTCAACCAATGCGTCAGAGAGATGCTGCAAACTCATAGAAGAGCTGAATTTGAACAAATATACGCCGGCTTATGATGATAACAACAACAAGATTAAGCCGCCTTCTCATGATGTCATGGAGCTTATTCCTCCATGGCGTAAGCATACCTTCGCCCCTGATGTTGATCATTCCATTATTCTTAATGATGAAGCCACATTCGAAGCTTTAACCAGCATCGACTGGACTGGTCGACGAGGAAGAGCCGGCGCGGGATGACCCGCAATCTTCAAAGCGTCAAGAAGAGAACTGAGCGTGGTGATTATAAGCCAGACGGCTCTGAGGCCGGATTATAGGAGTGCAGCTCCAGAAAACACTTGGTTCAAAATCTTTTGGGCTCAATGGAAGCCTTGTAATAGGGTAGCTTAAAACAATGATCCGCCCTGTCATGCCTTCATGCGTGTTTATCTCAACTTTTGATCCGGCAACTGAACTTTATTGCATGCTTGATGTGATCATATATATGAGCCGTACCACGACTCTTGTTTTCGCCTAAAGTCTTGCATATCCTGCAGAAGACCAATCAACATATGTGCTAGCGACTTAAAGTCAAAAGCCAGGGCGGGTGACAACCCAAAGACATGTAGCCTTATACGACTACTGAAAAAATCATAACCATGGCTGTTCAAGCCAAAACATACTGGCGACTTAAAGTCAAAAGCCAGGGCGGGTGACAACCTGAGATATTCAAACATGAGTAACATAACCCGGAGCCTCACGACCCGGGTAGTCAAAATTTGCACAAAAGCAAAAACTTAAGATAAAAACATCCAAAAAACCCAAAAGAGAGATATACAAAAAATCTCAAATATTTGTTAGGCCGGCTTTCAAGACGCGACTGAAAAAGTTGGCTCACAGGCCTTTTGCTTTCAAGGTCGCATAGCCGTTTTTACCCTATAAGCCGGCCTCCATGACATAAATCCGTCGTTTTAACCTTAACAAGTTCAGGGTCTTAAAAAAGATTGACTGTTAAGAGTACGACGTGCCATATAGTGGAGTAGCACTAAACAGACAGGTGAGTTTATCCTAGCTCACTGAAAGCCGGCTCTCTCGTGACACAAAACTGCCATTTTAAGCTTGACGAGTTCAGGGTCTTAAAAAAGATTGACTTGTGAAGAGTTCGGCGGGTCACCTGGCGGAGTAGCAAGTTGCAAATATGCAGGTATAACCCATAATGTGGCGTTTCATGCCGGTCAAGAGGGTATGAAAGCTAAACCCGGTGGGTTGGAAGCCCCCAAGTGACCTTATGATCAAATAACAAAGACTCAGATGCACAAAAATGAAATGACAGAGGCCCTGAATTTCAGGGATGCTGGCTTTATTATATTGATCATAAAAGATATATACATTGACAAATGTATGTACAAGGATGAGAGCCGGTGGCTCAAGTGTAGTAAGGCCGAAGATGAGCAATGTTCCATGGCCGGCGGGTCTCCTCTTCCGACTTGCGTGAATCCTTATGCTCTCGTATATCAATGAGGTAGTAAGACCCATTATTGAGATTTTTGTTGATCACAAAAGGCCCTTCCCAAGGTGGATAAAGCTTATGCATCCCTGTGTGATCTTGAATCAAACGAAGCACTAAGTCGCCCTCTTGAAAGGTCCAGCTTCGAACTCTACGGCTATGATAGCGACGTAGATCTTGCTGATATATCGCCGAACGAGCCGCCGCAAGGTCACACTCTTCATTCAAAGCATCAAGTGAATTCTGACGTGACGTCTCATTATCAGCTTCAACATAAGCCACCACTCTAGGCAAGTCATGGCAGATGCCACTTGGGAGAACTGCCTCTGCACCGTAAACCATAAAGAAAGGCGTATAGCATGTTGATCTATTGAGGGTGGTATTGATACTCCAAAGCACTGAGGGTAGCTCCTCAACCCAACAACCCGGTGTTCGCTTCAAAAGAACCATGAGCCGGGGCTTGATGCCTCTCAAAATTTCTTGATTAGCTCGCTCTGCCTGACCATTAGACTATGGATGAGCCACTGAAGAAACGTTAAGATGAATATGCTCTCTTTGACAAAACTCCTTCATAGCACCCTTAGAAAGATTAGTGCCATTATCAGTGATGATACTTTGAGGGCATCCAAAAAGGAAAATCAGCTTTTTAACAAACTGAACAGCTGTGGTCGCCTCACAATTGCTAATTGGCTCCGCCTCAACCCACTTGGTAAACTTGTCAACCGCCACCAAAAGGTGGGTCTTTTTATCCTTAGACCTCTTGAACGGTCCAACCATATCTAGCCCCCAGACTGCAAACGGCCAAGTTATTGGAATCATACGCAATTCTTGAGCCGGCACATGAGCCTGTCTTGCAAATTTTTGACACCCGTCGCACTTGCTAACGATATCCTCTGCATCAGCATGAGCCGTCAACCAGTAAAACCCGTGACGAAAAGCTTTAGCCACTAAAGACTTATAGCCGGCATGATGACCAAAATCACCTTCATGAATCTCTCGTAAGATCTCATGGCCCTCTTCAGGAAAAACACAAAGTTGGAACACGCATGTCACACTGCATCGGTGTAACTCGCCGTTGACGATAGTCATAGATTTAGACCGCCTAGTTATTTGCCTTGCCAAAGTTTCATCTCAGGTAACTTGCCCCGGGTCATATAGGCCAAGTAGGGAAGCGTCCAATCAGGAATAGCATGGAGAGCCGCCACCAACTGCGCCTCCAGGTCAGGGATAGCAAGGTCTTCTTCAGATGGTAACTTGACCTAAGGATTGTGCAATACATCAAGAAACACATTAGGAGGCACCGGCTTACGTTGAGATCCAAGCCGGCTTAAGGCATCAGCCGCCTCGTTCTTCCGTCGATCAAGGTGATACACCTGATAACCCTTGACGTGACCGGCAATATTGTCAACCGCCCGGCGATAAGCCGCCATGAGCGGGTCTTTGGAATCCCACATGCCTGAGACTTGCTGAGCCACAAGGTCTGAGTCGCCCAGACACCTGACCCGGCTTAAATTCATCTCTTTGGCCATACGAAGGCCGTGGAGTAAAGCCTCATATTTAGCTGCATTGTTAGTACAAGGAAACATTAGCCTTAAAACATAACAAAATCTATCACCTCGTGGGGAAGTCAAAATAACTCCAACCCCCGAGCCTTCCACTGCCTGGACCCATCAAAGTGGATCGTCCAATATGTGTTATCAGGCTTCTCCTCAGGTGTCTACAATTCTGTCCAGTCATTGATAAAGTCCACCAAAGCTTGAGACTTAATAGCTGTCCTTGGCACATATTTCAAACCATGAGGTCCAAATTCGATTGCCCACTTAGCAACCCGGCCTGTGGCCTCCCTGTTTTGAATAATGTCTCCTAAGGAAGCAGAGCCGACCACAGTAATAGGATAACCAAGAAAATAATGCTTCAGTTTGCGACTCGCCATGAACACCCCATACACCAGTTTCTGCCAATGTGGATATCGTTGCTTGGACTCAATCAACACCTCACTGACATAATAAGTCGGCCGCTGAACCGGGTACTCCTTACCCTCGTCCTTGTGCTCCACAACAACTGCCACACTGATAGCCTTACTATTAGCCGCCACATACAGGAGCAAGGGCTCTTTCTCAATGGGAGCCGCAAGGACGGGCGGCTCAGCTAGCTATTTTTTGAGTGCCTCAAATG
Source organism: Thinopyrum elongatum (assembly GCA_011799875.1). Classification (NCBI taxonomy): domain Eukaryota; kingdom Viridiplantae; phylum Streptophyta; class Magnoliopsida; order Poales; family Poaceae; genus Thinopyrum; species Thinopyrum elongatum. The sequence continues at coordinate 470,940,266 of CM022302.1, forward strand.
CCTCATTAGCAGCATCACTCCAGACAAAGTGATCTATCTTCTTCATCATCTGGTATAAAGGAATTGCCTTCTCTCCCAGGCGACTTATAAACCGGCTCAAAGCTGCGATACGACCCGCCAGGCGCTGGACGTCATTGACACACGCCGGCTTAGCAAGTGAAGTAATGGCCTTAATCTTCTCCGGGTTAGCTTCAATACCTCGTTCTGAAACCAGAAACCCCAATAGTTTACCTACAGGCACACCAAAGACACACTTGGCCGGGTTAAGCATAATTTTGTAAACCCGGAGATTATCAAAGGTTTCCTTCAAATCATCAAGAAGATTTTCCTTCTTCCTTGACTTAACCACAATATCATCCACATAAGCATGAACGTTACGCCCAATCTGATTGTGAAAACAATTCTAAACACAACGCTGGTAAGTCGCCTGAGCGCTCTTAAGCCCAAAAGGCATAGAAACATAGCAGAAAGCTCCAAAAGGGGTGATAAAATACATCTTCTCTTGGTCCTTAACTGCCATTTTGATCTGATGATAACCAGAATAAGCATCCAAGAAACATAAGCTCTCACAACCCGCCGTGGCATCAATAATCTGGTCGATACGAGGGAGAGCGAACGGATCAGCTGGACACGCCTTGTTAAGATCTGTGTAATCAACACACATACGCCATGTGCCGTTCTTCTTAAGCACAAGCACCGGATTAGCTAACCACTCAGGGTGAAAGACTTCCACAATAAACCCAGCCGCTAAGAGCCGGGCCACTTCTTCTCCAATAGCTTTACGTCGCTCTTTATTGAAATGACGAAGGAACTGTTTAACCGGCTTAAGCTTAGGATCCACATTAAGAGTGTGCTCAACGAAATCTCTCGGAACACCCAGCATGTCAGAAGGTTTCCATGCAAAGATATCCTGATTCTCACGGATGAACTCGATGAGCGCGCTTTCCTATTTAGGATCCATATTAGCCCCCACTGTGAACTGCTGAGATGAGTCGCCAGGGACAAAATCAACCTGCTTAGTATCATCAGCCAACTTAAACTTCAACAAAGGGTCTTGCTCAGTAGTGGGCTTCTTTAAAGGGGTCATATCAGCCGGGTCAACATTATCCTTATAAAATTTAAGCTCCTCAGTAGCACAAGTCGACTCTGCATAAGCCGCATCTCCTTCCTCACATTCCAGAGCAATTTTCCAATCACCATGGACCGTAATTATACCCTTACGCCCTGGCATCTTAAGCTGTAAATAGACATAACAAGGCCGAGGCATAAATTTGGCATAAGCTGGCCGCCCAAACAAAGCATGATACGGACTCTTGATCTTGACCCCTTCAAACCATAGCGTCTCTGCTCTGTAGTCATAGTCATCACCAAAGGCAACTTCCAGGGCAATCTTTCCTACAGGATACACTGACTTACCAGGTACCACGCCATGGAAAACTGTAGAAGATGGCTTAAGATCCTTGCAGTTAAATTCATCCGGCGAAAGGTGTCATAATACAAGATGTTGATACTGCTGCCACCATCCATGAGTACTTTAGTGAATTTATAACCCCCGAACTGAGGGGCTACCACCAATGCCAGATGACCCGGATTCTCAACCCGAGGCGGGTGATCCTCCCGACTACATGTGATTGGATACTCTGATCGCCATAAGTACTGAGGCACCGCCGGCTCAATAGTATTGACCGCGCGCTTATGAACCTTCTGATCTCACTTGCAAAGACTTGTAGTGAAAACATGATACTGGTCACCATTGAGCTGCTTTGGATTACTCTGATATCCTGACTGATTACCTTGTTGCTGGCTACCCTGACCAGACAGTTGGTTGTAACCGCCCTGATTGCCCTAGCCTTGATAACCAGAATTTGAACCACCGCCACCAAAGCCGGGCCCCTGTGAACCGGATCCTGACCCGCTGGGTGGGCCATTATTGTTACCATGATTCTGATTAAAGCTGTAATTCTTGTACTCCCGCATGATAAAATAGTCCTTCCAGGCATGAGTCGTCGGCTTGTTAGGCAGACTATGTTTTGGGCAAGGTTCATTCATCATTGCCTCAATATTAAAGTTTTTTCCTCCAAAGGATGGCTTACCATTACCATTACGGCGCTGGTTTTTATATCCAGTGTTGGTGTTAGCTACGAGATCTGACCCGCCCTCGGGGTGTCTGCGCTTACCACCATTGGCCTGGTAATTAGCATTATGCCGTGCCACATTCTGCTGCTGACCCTTACCATTACCATTATTCTTGCCTTTGTTGGATTTCTCATCATCAGATCCAGGATCTTTGGTGGTATCAGAGTCGGCATATTTGATGAGAGCCACCATAAGCTCACCCATGTCATTACAATGATGTTTAAGTCGCCCAAGCTTTTACTTAAGGGGGGGGTAAAGTGATAGTTCTTCTCCAAAACCAGAACCGCCTGACCCACCACAATACCATCCGATGAGTGAATAATAGTAGAGACCCGCCGAACCCAATGATGGGCCGACTCATCCTCACGCTGCACGCAGTTATCAAGATCGATAATCATTAGAGGCTGCTTGCACGTTCCTTTAAAGTTTTGAATGAACGGTTCTTTCAACTCTGCCCATGAACTGATGGAATTAGCAGGCAATCCTTTTAACCAGGTTCGAGCTGGTCCATCTAACATCATAGTAAAATATTTAGCACATACAGCATCATTGACATCCAGCATCTCCATGGATAACTCATAACTCTCAATCCAGGCCTCAGGGGGGAGATCAGCTGTATAGTTAGCCACCTTACGAGGACCCTTGAAATCCTTAGGCAGACATTCATTACATAAAGCTGGTACTAAACAAGGCACCCCAACAGACCTGGAAATTACACCAGCCCCTACTGACGCTGAAGGGGCCACCGGAGGCTGCTGATAAGTCCCTTGTTGAGCCGCCGCTGCAGCCTCCGCCTCTCGGCGAGCTCTTGCATCATTCACAATTGCCTGAGCATGAGTAAGGGGCGGGTCATCCTGATTCACTCGACGACGTCATTAGCTACTGGAAACCGCCGGCGACTCAATGCGCCGACTGTAACGGCGGCTTGGGAAGGGGGTCGAGTGCACCCACTCACGACTGGGTGAATATTTCTCTTGATGTGCGACCGTCATCTGTAAGAGCTCAATTGTGTTCCCCGCCTCAGCTGCGAAAGGCGTCTCATCCGTAATAGGGATTGCATTGAGCTGGGTAGCCGCCGCTATCATGTTATCCACAGGGTTAGAATAATGGCCAGATGGTGTTGAAAAACATCGAGGCGGGGTCTGATCCCTGCGGGGCAGGTTTGGTAATCGAGGCTGAGCTGCCGCCCCGCTTCCTGGGACTTCAGCCGCCTGGGCTGTACCTGGCGGGTTACTTGGCCCTACCCTAGGTGTGTTAAAAAGGTTCCGTGCCTCGTACTGCAAAGGCAAACGGGTTTGATACCTCCTTCGAAGAACAACATTGGACGCATTCTGATCCAGACTCAGGCGAAAAGCTTCTACCCTTATATCCTGTGACTCGGCGTCCATCAGAGCTCGTTCCATTGTCATCCTGGCATTCTCTGCATTAAGCTCCTCCTGAGCCTTGGCTACCTCATCTCGCACCTTTGCAACTTCTGCATTATGCTGTGCTTGATTCGCCGTAGTGACCTCTGTTGCTAACAGGGTCGTCAAAGTACCCAAGAGTTCCGATAAAACCTGAGCCAGCGGCCAAGCTGACCCGCCGGCCCCAGCCGTCACAGCAATAGTCGAACCAGATGTCATAGCTGCCGCTGTTGATGAGTCGATAGCCGGCCCTGTACCAGCCATAAAGATAGCAGCCCGGCACAGTGGCTCATAGGGATCCGGAATACTGTCACCATCGGAACATCCCCCAAGCCTGCCATCTTGAAGCTGGTAGATTGACTCCATTTCTCCAGTCTAGGACTCATCACCTAAGTAGATGAGAGTCTCTCCTCCGGACACAGAATCCTCTGCAAGGTCCGTGCCATGCATGAATCCAATGAAGACACGCTTCCGGCGAGGTTGAACCCTGGCGGGTCGTGCACGCCGAGCCGGCTTGACGATGTTGGTGCAGATTTCTGGCTCAGGCTCTGATCCGCCAATCTTGCCGATGAAGACATGAATCCCGCCGAAGGGGACCTAGTACCCGTACTCGATTGAGTCGGCCTGAGGGCCCCAGCCAGCATCATCGATGTAGAGCTTACCATGGCGACTCTTGGTCATCCTGCCAACAGTGTATCCCTCAATCCCTGGGAAAGAGCCCTTCAAGAACTTGAAACCATCGTGCGCTGGCCCCACGGTGGGCACCAACTGTCGTGGTTTTGTCACGACAGATGCCCTTGTGAAAGGACTTAGGTGTGGAGCCATTGCAATGTAGGTTAGCTTGAAGGGGTTGAACAGGATGAGAGACACGAGTTTACCCAGGTTCGGCCCCACACTCACGAGGTAAAATCCTACGTCCTGCTTTGTGTTGTATTGATTGAGTATCGATTACAAGGGAGCGGAATCGCTTGACCTAGCTATCGATTGATTGTAACTTGAGTTAACCCGTCGTAGGATCTCGCCTTTATATACACAGGTCGAGGCCCTGGGCTTACAAGAGTCCAACTCAGATCACACAACGTGTCCATCTTGGGTTCTAAGTCGCCTTGCCTTGCTAGGCAAGCCGCCATCGGGTGGCTCACATCTCCGGGTTACAACACCGTCGCCTGGTCTTGGGCCTTCAACAGGCCCGCCTCATGAGCCGCCTCCAGTCTTAATGTCTCCTTCTTGGGATTACTCAGGCTTTCTCCATCGAGTCACCAATAGTGTAACCCGGCCCCTCCTGGGCGGGTCACACTGTGGGGTTATATCCCCAACAAAACATCACAACGTAACTAGGTGATCATAAAGATGCTCTACAGGTATCTCCGAAGGTGTCTGTTGAGTTGGCATGGGTCGAGAATAGGATTTGTCACTCCATGTATCGGAGAGGTATCTCTGGGCCCTCTCGGTAGTACACATCATGAGAAGCCTTGCAAGCAAAGTGACTAAGGGGTTAGTTACGAGATGTTGTATTACGGAACGAGTATAGAGACTTGCGTAACGAGATTGAACTAGGTATGAAGATACCAACGATCGAATCTCGGGCAAGTAACATACCGAGACAAAGGGAATTACGTATGTTGTCATAAGGTTCGTCAGATAAACATCTTCATAGAATATGTAGGAACCATTATGGGCATCCAGGTTCTGCTATTGGTTATTGACCGAAGAGGTGTCTCGGTCATGTCTACATCATTCTCGAACCCGTAGGGTCCGCACGCTTAACATTCATTGACGATATAGTATTATATGAGTTGATGACCGAATGTTGTTCAGAGTCCCAGATGAGATCACGGACATGACGAGGAGCTCCGGAATGGTCCAGAGGTAAAGATTGATATATAGGACGATAGTATTTGGTCACCGAAAAGGTTTCGGAAGTACCGGGTATTTTATCGGGGTGCCGGAAGGGGTTCCGGGAGGCCACCGGAAAGCAGTGGGCCTTATGGGCCAAAGGGGGGGGGACGCACACCAGCCCACAAGGGGGCTGGTGCGCCCCTCCACCCCTTGCCCACACACCAATGAGGGAGGGAAGGAAGGGGGATGCGCCCCAAAGGTAGCCAACCCCCCTTTCCTTCCCCCCATGCACAAATATGGAAGGGGGGGGGATTCAGCCAGGGCAGGCGCCCTAGGGCAGCCGCCAGCCACTTGGGGTGCCCTAGGGGCTGCCTCCCCTCCCCCTCCATCTATATATATGAGAGGAGGGAGAGGGGCAACACACACCATGATTCCCTAGCCATGTGTGGCGCCCCTCTCCCTCTAGTTCTTCCTCGGTCATATTTTCGTAGTGCTCGGCGAAGCCCTGCGGAGATAGTTGCATCACCACTGTCACCACACCGTCGTGCTGCCAGAACTCATCTACTACTTCGCTTGTCTTGCTGGATCAAGAAGGCGAGGATGTCATCGAGCTGAACGTGTGCTGAACACGGAGGTGCCGTACGTTCGGTACTTGATCGGGCGGATCGTGAAGGTGTATGACTACATCAACCGTGTTGATAAACGCTTCTGCTTACGGTCTAAGAGGGTACATAGACACACTCTCCCCTCTTGTTGCTATGCATCTCCATGGATAGATCTTGCGTGTGCGTAGAATTTTTTTTGTTTTCCTTGCAACGTTCCCCAACAGTGGCATCCGAGCTAGGTCTATGCGTAGATGATATGCATGAGTAGAACACAAAGAGTTGTGGGCGGTGATAGTCATACTGCTTACCACCAACGTCTTATTTTGATTCGGCGGTATTGTGGGATCAAGCGGCCCGGACCAACCTTACATGTCCACGTACATGAGACCGGTTCCACCGACTGACATGCAACTTGTTTTGCATAAAAGTGGTTGGTGGGTGTCTGTTTCTCCTACTTTAGTTGAATCAAATTTGACTACAGCTCGTCCTTGAAGAAGGTTAAAATAGCAAACTTGATAATCACCATTGTGGTTTTTGCGTAGTTAAGAACGGTTCTTGCTAGAAGCCCGTAGCAGCCACGTAAAACTTGCAACAACAAAGTATAGGACGTCTAACTTGTTTTTGCAGGGCATGTTGTGATGTGATATGGTCAAGTCGTGATGTGATATACGTTATTGTATGAGATGATCATGTTTTGTGATATCGACAACCGGCAGGAGCCTTAGGGTTGTCTCTTAATTATTGTATGAAATGCAAACGCCATGTAATTGCTTTACTTTATCGCTATGAGTTAGCAATAATTGTAGAAGCAATAGTTTGCGAGACGACCCCGACACAACGATGGAGATCAAGGTGTCGAGCCGGTGATGATGGAGATCATGACGATGCTTTGGAGATGGAGATCAAAAGCACAAGATGATGATGATGGCCATATCATGTCACATATTTTGATTGCATGTGCTGTTTATCCTTCATTCATCTTATTTTGCTTAGAACGGCCGTAGCATTATAAGATGATCCCTTCACTAAATTTCAAGATAAAAGTGTTCTCCCCGAGTATGCACCGTTGCCAAAGTTCATCATTTTGAAGCACCTCATGATGATCGGGTGTGATAGACTCTACGTTCACATACAACGGGTGTAAGATAGTTTTGCACATGCAGAATACTTGGGTTAAACTTGATGAGCCTAGCATGTACAGACATCGTCTCAGAACACTGGAGACCAAAAGGTCGAACGTGAGTCATATAGTAGATATGATCAACATAGAGATGTTCACCATTGATGACTACCCCATCTCACGTGATGATCGGACATGGGTTAGTTGATTTGGATCATGTATCACTTAGATAACTTGAGGGATGTTTATTTAAGTGGGAGTTCATTATTAATTTGATTAATTGAACTTAATTTATCATGAACTTAGTCTTAATAGTTTTTGCACATCTATGTTGTAGATCAATAGCTCGCAATATAGCTCCCCTATTTTTGATATGTTCCTAGAGAAAACTAAGTTGAAAGATGATAGTAGCAATGATGCGGACTGGGTCCGTGATCTGAGGATTATCCTCAAGCATTATGTCCTTGATGCACCGCTTGGTGATAGACCTATTGCAAGAGCAGATGCAGACATTATGAACGTTTGTCAAGCTCGATATGATCACTACTTGATAGTTTAGTGCGCCATGCTTTATGGCTTAGAACCGGGACTTCAAAAATGTTTTGAACGCCACGGAGCATATGAGATGTTCCAAGAGCTGAAATTGGTATTTTAGACTCATGGCCGTGTCGAGAGGTATGAGACCTCTACTTTGCCTACAAGATGGAGGAGTATAGCTCAGCCAGTGAGCATGTGCTCAGAATGTCTGGGAACTACAATCGCTTGAATCAAGTGGGAGTTAATCTTCTAGATAAGATAGTGATTGACAGAGTTCTCTAGTCACTATCACCAAGCTACTAGTAAAGAGCAAGGTGATGATGTGTGTTGGAAGTGTTTCCAAGATTGATATGATCACCATCACACACTCCCTCTACCTTCGGGATTAGTGTTAAACCTAATTAAATGTTATTTGGTGTTTGCGTTGAGCATGAACATGATTAGAACGTGTTTATTATAATACGGTTATTCATTTAATTCAGAGAATAATTGTTGTTCTGTTTACATGAATAAAACCTTCTATGGTCATTGTCGGTGTACTAAGTATTGGGCCACTAGTACCCCTTACTTGTGCACGGGCAGTTGTAGCCGTCCTCGCGGCAAGGCTTGCCGGGATCAGCTCGAGGTCGATTCAAGTCATCAAGGAAATCATCAAGTCAGAGATCTGAGAATCAGCAGATAAGCAAAGCTGGAAATCGAAGGCCAGCTTCCCCGGCAAGATCCTTGCCGGGATGGCCGTGGAGCCCGGCAAGGCTCGGCGCCCGGCAAGATTTGGTTCTCGGCAAGGCCGGGCGCCCGGCAAGGTTTGGTGCCCGGCAAGGATCGGCGCCTGGCGAGATTCCGCCACTGTGCCTCCGCTTCGGCACAGTAACAAGTCTGACATTCTGGCTCCTTCCCTGGGTGCGTGGCGGCATGCCAGTGGAGGAGAGCTTGAGCGGTGCTGATGGGATGGCCCCTTTTTCCATCCCCAAGAAAGTGTGGACACCTAAACGGACACCTCACGGTGCATTAAATGCGCTTGTCCTAATCCGTCAGGGGTTAGGTATGATACCCTGTAGCTACTTTACACCTCAATGTATGTACATTTTGCCACTGTGGAGACCCCTTTGAGCATATAAAAGGAGGCCCAAGGCAACTGCTACAGAGGAGGAGAACTTCTGGCCCATTCTGCATGCGTAGCTGCTCTTTGAACGTACTGTTCATTGCGAGCACTCCTGAAGGCTGGGCTCAAGAACATCAATAAGAACACAAAGCAGGAGTAGGGTTTTACGCTGATCAGTGGCCCGAACCTGGGTAAAAACCTCCCGCGTCGATCACTGGTTCTGCTCTTTGCGTATACCTCTCCCCCCGCCGAATCGTAAAGGGGTCTCTCGGGATCCCATAGGTGTCGTACCCCGACATCTTTGGCGCGCCAGGTAGGGGGATTGAAGTTTGCGTGAACCTGATCTGGTGGTCGACGCCCTAGTTCCTTCATCATCTTCATCATCATGCCACCCAAGAAGAAGAACGCTGCGACAGCACAACCGTCCAGGTCCGTTTTGCCCGCGCCTTCGCAGACAGGCGATGGTGTGGGTGCAGAAGGAAGAGGACTAGAACCCCCGCGGCGTTCTGGTGACCCAAGCCAAGCGAGCGGTATCGTTCGCAGTGGCAGTGGTAACTTGCGCGCCGCTGGATCTAGAGATGGTGTTTTGTTGCCTACGGGTGGCACAACAAACTCTAGGGATCGAAGAGCGCCTGCTGGAGCTCCCGCTCCGGTGCGAGCCTCACAACCTGCCCAGGTCGTGCGAGGTGAGCGACATCATGGCACTGGTGGTTCGGGGCGTCCCCATGAAAAGGTTTCTGTGCATAGATCCCAAGATGCGCGGGACCAGCATGCACACCGAGCTGCCGGCGAAGGTGGTGCGCGGTCGCGTGACCGTGGCGGTGCTCCTTCTAACTTGGTTAGGAGTCAGAGCACCTCACGCACCTCGCACCTGTCGCCACCACCTACGCCAGCGGAAGCCTTGGCACGTGCACAGCTGCTCCTCGATTTTCCTCCCGCCCCGGAGAAGATGGAGGAGTGGCGAGCTACTATCCAGAGCCTTATCGGCTTCGCTAACAAGGATGGACCACAAGAGGCAGGGCCCTCTCAGCGGAGGCCCATCGATCCGATGCGAGCCGGTGCAGAGAAAACCGGAGGTGGTGCAACTACAGTGCACTCTCCTCCGCGACATCAGCGGCGGCCGACGACTCAGCAAGTCGACCACCATGAGGAAGTTTCCATGGCGTCGTCCGATCCACGGATGCGCCGTGATCAGCGTCTGGTTCTCCAGGAAAGAGGCAAGGAAGACGCTCGAACAACCATCGAGCGGCGGCGGGAAGCGCGCTATCAGTCTGATAAGCGCGCGGGGCCGGTTGTCGACGAGCCTGCGCCAGGGAACGTAAGGGACTTGCCTTACGAGGTAGGACCTCCGGCGTTTACCCGTGAGCTGCGGCAAGTCCAATGGCCCAATCTCCGAACCTTCAAGCCAGAGGTCCCGGAGAAATACGACGGCAGGACTCATCCCTCGGAGTTCCTGAGCATCTACACCATTGCGGTGCAAGCTGCCGAAGGCCGAGATGACAAGATACTTGCCAACTACTTCCCGTTGGTGCTCAAACCCAATGTCAGGTCGTGGTTGATGCATCTGCCGGAGGATTCTATTTCTTGCTGGTCAGATCTGTGCCATCAGTTTGTTGGCGCCTTTGTTGGAGGCCACCAAGCTCCTGGCCAAGAAAGTGATTTACACATCATCCCTCAGAGGGAGGGCGAGTCCATGCGCAAGTTTATGCAAAGATTCAGCCGGGTGCAATACAATATTCCTGACGTTCATCCTGCTGCTGTCATTAGCGCGTTCCATCAGAACGTGCGTAACCGCAGGATGCGGGAAGAGCTGGCAATGAACAAAGTCAGGAGTATTGCCGAGCTTTACACTTTGGCCGACAAGTGTGCTCGAGCTGAAGAGGGGAGGAAACTCCCCGGTGAAGCTGTTGGTGCGACAGGCGACTCAGAAGAAGAAGATGCCGTGGCTCCGTCAAGGAAAGGCCGGCGGCGGAACAGGAAACGCGGAGGCAAGGCCGTGCTTGCCGTCGAAGAATCCGGCAACCTTGGCGCCACCAAGAAGGCCAAGGTTGGCGACCCCGGCAAGGATCTTGCCGGGTGCCCTTCCTGTCAGGCCTTGGCGGCTGCCGACAAGTCAGAGAACTCCGGCAAGCAGTACTGCAAGATCCATCGCACTAAGGGCCACGATCTCCAGAACTGCCGGCAAGTTGAGCAGCTTGCCGAGAAGCAGAAGGCCGAGTACGAGAGGCGAGATAAGGAGAAGGCCCAAGATGGTGCTGAGGGGTCCGGCAAGAAACACGGTGGCCGAGGAGGTCGCCGCGGCAAGGCCAAGCAGCAGAAGGATCGGCCCGCTCGGGGCCGAGATAAAGAAGGAGATGATGATGAAGAAGATGACGAATCCAGTGAGCAGGAATTCCAGAAGGCTACGGAGGCTATGTGCGTTGATGGGGGTGCCTCGCTGCATTCTTCCCACCGCCAACTTAAACAGTGGGTGCGGGAGGTTAATGCGGCAGAGCCATCCCCCGATGCATGTAGGCCTCTGAAGTGGTCCAGCACGCCTATCATCTTTGACGCCGAGGATCACCCTGATCGCACAACTGCGGTCGGGTGTTTGCCATTGTTGGTTTCCCCGACGATTCGCAACCTCAAGGTGACGAAGATGTTAGTTGACGGCGGGGCCGGCCTAAACTTAATCTCACCAGATGTGCTCACAAAGCTTCAGATTCCCGACGAAGACCTCGAGGAAACGGGTACGTTTCAAGGGGTCAACCCGGGAAGGACCCAGCCTAAGGGCAAGATCACGCTGCCGGTAATATTTGGCAGCGAGCTTAACTTCAGGACCGAAAAGGTGGTGTTTGATGTCGCCAAGATCCCCATGTCATACAATGGGATCCTTGGTCGGCCAGCGCTGGCTAAGTTTATGGCGGCATCACACTACGCGTACAACGTCTTGAAGATGCCTGGGCCGTTGAGCGTCATCACTATCCATTCCGATAAGAAGGATGCGCTCATCTGTGCCGACCAACTTTACCGGGAAGCAGTTGCAGCACCTGCCATCAAGGCATCTGCTCCTGCCGCTGGAACTCCCGGGGGGAAGAAGAAGACCGGCAGGAACCTTGGCACCAACTCCGGCAAGCGCACCTCTTCGGAGTGCTGCGCTTCCTTCGAGGACGTGCCAGAGAGTTCCACCGGCAAGAACAAGAATTCCAAGGCTGCCCCGCCGGAAACCAAGAAGGTGCCTGCCAGGGAGGACGGGACGGGGGGAACTTTCACCATAAGTTCCACCCTAGATTACAAATAGGAAAGCGCGCTCGTTGCTTTCCTGCGGGCGAATGTCGACGTGTTTGCTTGGCAACCGTCTGAAATCCCCGGCGTTCCCAGGAAAGTAATTGAGCACCACCTTGCTGTCTGTCCTCATGCGTGGCCCGTCAAGCAAAGGGTGAGGAAACAGGCTTTGGAGCGGCAAGAATTCATTGCTGAAGAAATTAAGAAGCTGGAGGCGGCAGGACTGGTCAAAGGAGTGCTTCATCCAACCTGGTTGGCCAATCCGGTTGTAGTGCGGAAAGCGAACGGGAAATGGAGGCTTTGTATCGATTATACAGATATCAATAAAGCTTGTCCAAAAGATCCTTTTCCCTTGCCGCGCATCGACCAGATTGTGGATGCCACCGCTGGTTGTGATCTCCTGTCCTTCCTTGATGCCTATTCAGGGTATCGTCAGATTTTTATGGCAAAGGAAGATGAAGAGAAGACCGCCTTTATCACCCCCTGTGGTACGTATTGTTTTATACGGATGCCTTTCGGGTTGAAAAGTGCTGGTTCAACATTCGCCAGAGCAATCCAGATTGGTTTTGAACCACAACTCCATAGAAATATGGAGGCATATATGGATGACATAGTGGTCAAAACTAAGGATAAAGCAACGCTCATTCAAGACTTAGAAGAAACATTTGCGAACTTGCGCAAGATCAACTTGAAGCTCAATCCTGAGAAGTGCGTGTTCAGTGTTCCTTCCGGCAAGCTCCTCGGATTCTTTGTATCTTGCCGGGGAATCGAAGCTAACCCCAACAAGATCAAAGCCATTGAGCAAATTGAAGCGCCGAGACGCATCAAGGATGTGCGTCGTCTTGCCGGCTGTGTTGCTGCTCTAAGCAGGTTTATTTCCAAATTTGCTGAGCGCGCCCTGCCCTTCTTCAAAATTTTGAAGAAGGCAGGTCCAATGAAATGGACTCCGGAAGCGGAGGCGGCGCTGCAAGATTTGAAGAAATACCTTTCTTCTCCGCCGACGCTAGTCGCACCTAAACCACAAGAACCGTTGCTGCTGTATCTGGCGGCGACAAATCAAGTGGTTAGTGCTGCGCTGGTGGCGCAGAGGGATGCTGATGAGGAGGCAACATCAGTGGCAGGACCGCCAGATGACACGGCAAGATCTTCCCCAGCAAGGGTTGATCCCGGCAAGACAGGATCTGCGCAAACAGAGGAACCCGTGCAGAAGAAAAAGGTGGTGCAGCGCCCAGTTTATTTTGTTAGCTCCCTCTTGCAAGGAGCTAGATCAAGATATTCTGGTGTGCAGAAGTTGCTTTTCGGTCTCCTTATGGCCTCAAGAAAGCTGCGCCATTATTTTCAAGCACATGAGATCACCGTCGTCACTCGCTTTCCGTTGCAACGGATTTTGCAAAATCCGGAGGCAACCGGCAGGATCGTAGAGTGGGCGTTGGAGCTGTCCAGCTTTGGTCTTAAGTTTGAAAGAACTTCCACAATTCAGAGTAGGGCCTTGGCGGAGTTCATTGCAGAATGGACCCCGACGCCAGACGAAGAAGTTCAAGAAACAAGTCTCCCCGGCAAGGAAACCGATCAGCAATGGGTTATGTACTTTGACGGGGCTTTTTTGCTGCAAGGCGCCGGTGCTGGTGTGCTGCTTGTCGCACCCACCGGAGAGCACCTCAAGTATGTAGTCCAAATGCATTTTCCCCGGGAGAGTTCAACCAACAACACTGCAGAGTACGAAGGTTTGCTTGCCGGTCTTAGGATCGCGGCAGACCTTGGTATCAAAAAGCTCATTATCAAAGGTGATTCATAGCTTGTCGTCAGGCAGGTCAACAAGAACTATCAAAGTCCGTTGATGCAGGCCTACGTAGATGAAGTGAGGAAATTGGAAGAGCGCTTTTACGGTCTCCAAATGGAGCATGTCCCTCGTGCCGAGAACAGCGTTGCTGACGACCTGTCAAAGCGTGCTGCCCTCAAGTTGCCTGTGGAACCAGGAACTTTTGTGCTCCAATTGACTCAACCATCCGTGGCACCATCAATGCGGCAAGAAAAGAGAAGAAAGTTGAACTCCGGCCAGTACTTCCCGGCAGAGCTCCCCGGAGCCGCGGCAAGGAAGTTGTCGGGATCGACACGCTTGCCGGGGAACAACAGGCTCCGGCAGGGCCTCAGGCCCTTGCTGTCGAGACAAATGTTTCCCCGGCGGATGAGATGCCTTTAGCCCTAGTTGTCGAGCCTCAGGCTCCAGCATGGGCGCAGCACATTGTCCACTTCCTTCAGACAGGTGAACACCCTGAGGAACAAGAAGAAGCGGAGAGAGTAGCCTGTCGGTCTGTTATGTACAAGTTCGTCGATGACGTCCTGTACAGAAAGAGACCAAACGGTGTGAAATTGAAGTGCATTCCTCGGGAGGATGGACTAGAGCTGTTGGCAGAGATACATGGGGGCATGTGTGGCTCTCACATAGGGTCAAGAGCGCTTGCCGGGAAAGCATTCCGGCAAGGTTTCTTTTGGCCTACCGCCCTCCAGGATGCGACTGCACTAGTAACCAGGTGTGAAGCGTGCCAGTTTCATTCGAAGAAATTACATCAGCTAGCTCAAGCTCTTCAAACAATCCCTCTCTCCTGGCCATTTTTGGTCTGGGGGCTCGACATACTGGGCCCCTTTCCCCGTGCTACCGGGGGCTTTGAGTACTTGTACATCGCTATCGACAAGTTCACAAAGTGGCCGAAGGTGGAAGCAGTGAGGAAGGTGACAGCGCAGTCGGCTGTCAAGTTCTTCAAAGGAATTGTTTGCCGTTTCGGTGTGCCTAACAAGATCATCACCGACAACGGCACGCAGTTCACAAGTCGCACCTTCATGCAGTACGTCCAAGACCTTGGCGGCAAGATTTGTTTTGCCTCTGTTGCTCACCCGAGAAGCAACGGCCAAGCGGAGAGGGCCAATGCTGAAGTGCTGCGCGGTCTCAGGACCAGAACTTTTGACAGACTGAAAAAGTGCGGAAGACGCTGGATTGATGAGTTGCCGGCGGTTCTTTGGTCAATCAGAATGACACCAAATCGAGCCACCGGCCAGACGCCCTTCGCTCTGGTGTATGGAGCGGAAGCAGTTCTCCCCACGGAACTCATATACGGATCTCCTCGAGTGCTCGCTTATGATGAGCTCGAGCAAGAGCAACTGCGGCAAGATGACGCTGTGCTCCTTGAGGAGAATCGTCTTCAGGCTGCTGCGCAAGCTGCACGCTACCAGCAAGCTTTGCGCCGCTATCATAGCCGCAAAGTTCATGCCCGAAGCCTTGAGGAAGGCGACCTTGTTCTTCGACGGATTCAGTCCGCCAAGAATTCAAACAAGTTGACGCCAAAGTGGGAAGGCCCTTATCGGGTAGTACGAGTCACCAGGCCTGGCGCTGTCCGCCTGGAGACCGAAGATGGCATTCCAGTGAGTAATTCCTGGAATATCGAACATGTTCGCAAGTTCTATCCATAAGGCGCGGTTGCCGGGGGCTCCCGGCAACCACCTTTTTGTACAAGTCTTGCCGGCAAGGCATGTGATCCTTTGTACAAAGCCAGGCGCAGACCCTGAGCACAGATGAATAAATTTAAGTGTTGTACATTCCCTTATTGATTCCCATGTTCATATTTATATATATGCATGTTTATCTAAGATGTTGTATGACACCTGATCCCGGTAAGTTCTAACGAACCGCCAAGGTTTCATCTCTTTATTTTCTCTTCTTTCTTTTTCTTAAAGACAGAAGGATTCCTCGCGTGCACATTTGCCGGGGGGAAGGGAGACATGAATACCAGTTGGTGACGTTCGGAATCGTATGCTTGCCGGAGGAAGAACAAAGCCAGAAAGCTAAGTCCTAAAAACTTAGAGCAAGTTTTTTCTTTTAGTACCAAGTTCCTTGGACGATTCCGACCCTTGTATGGAAAATCTGCACGCGAAGGAACCCTTGTTGTAATCAGTTGCGCCCTTATTTTGTTTCGAGTCCGCTCAATGATTTAAGTGGCTGCACTGAGAACGCCAAGGAGTCTTACCGGCCGCTGCGCCTCCGGCTGGCTGCTGAAGTCCCGCACCCAGCGCTCGCGGCAGGTTGCGCGCCGGCAAGTTTTTCAGTAAGCGTAGGATGAACTCCATACATAAAGGAATCAGACAAGGAAAGTAGCTAGCATGAGCCTAAACATAGTTAAATTATATTACATCCATGAGTTGCCGCAGTCCTAACTTGAGACTTAACTGTCTTTTACATGAGATGATGGCGGCAAGAATAAAAGAGGAGCACTCAATCCCTGCGCTGGCCTTCGATCCTTTTGATGGAGTCCACCTTCTCAAGGATTGGCGTGATGCACTTCTCAAGCGCCTCAACATTTGCATCCTTTGGCAGGTGGCCGAGTGCGCTGGAGAGGTCAATGCCGGGATTGCTGTGCACCACCTTGAGGAGCACCTTGCGAAGGACGGCCCGGCAAAGCCGGCGAGTCTCGTTCGCCAGTTGGGTCGCCCGGCTAGACTGGAGTGCCCTCAACGCGTTGATGATGCTTTCAAAGAACATCGTCAATCTGGCGCTTGGAGATATTCTTTCCTCGGAAGAATATCTGAAGTTCGACAAGCCCATGGTTGACAGTTCTGCGGTAAGCTTCTCCGCGGCAGCAATGAGATGACCAGTCCAGATCTCCACTCCCTTCTCGTACTCGTTTTGGGCAGCGGCGGCGCTCTTGAGCAGGTTCCTCTCTCCTTGGAGATCTTTGAGTAGAGCCTTCTCACGGGCCCTGCCGGCCTCGAGAGATTTCTGCAGCGTGGTCAGCTTCAGCTCCAGAACCGCAATATCATCAGCCGCAGAGGAGAGCTGCTTGGTCTTGTCGGACAGGGCGACTTGCATCTCCGCCAAGGAGTGGAGGGTTTTTTCCCTGTCCCCCTTGAGCGTCGAGAGCTCCTTGCCGTGCTCGTCGAGATCTATCTCCAGCCTCTTCACTTTATCACTCAGCTCGTTCTTGGCGGCCTCTGCAACTTCGGCAGCATCGACGGCCTCCTTGAGCTTGCCGGCGTGACTTGCAGTTAGAGCTTCGAGCGGCTCCTTGTGCTTCTGCTCCAGCTCCTGGGTTCGCCGCGCGACAAGATTTTCAATGTCTTCATCCTTGCTACGAAGCTTGGCGGCGAGCGCCTGCTCACGTGCGGTGAGATCTTCTTCGAAAGCGTCAAGAGCAACGCGGCGCCCCGTCAGGAGAGCATCTTCGGCAGCGATCCTTTGAACAGCTTCATCATGTGCCTTCTCCATGTCTGATTGCTTCAGGAGGACCTCATTCCATTGCTGGCTCACTTGTTCTCGACTGGCAACCAGCTCTTGAAGGGCCTCGGCATGCCAGATTTGCATTTGTGCGACGCGCCTTTGAAAATCCGCTTCGGCTGCCTCGACAACTGCCATTCTGGAGTCCGCTTTCTCTTTTCGGGCACGATGGAGAGCCTGGAGTTTGCGGAAGTTCTCGCCCATGGCCTGAAGGAGCTGATCCTCTTCAGACTTGCCACTGCTAGCGCTGGGATCGTCAACAACTTCGAGCCCGGCAGCGGCAATAATTTCCTCGAAAATTTCTCCTTCGGCCGGTGCCTCGGTGCTTGCCGTCCCTGGCAAGTTGATGAATAGGTTTTCGCCAACCTTGAGATACTTGCTGGATGAGGGCTCGTCAGATGTTGATGGCTGGTCTTCAGTGGCCGCCTCACCAGTTACAGTTGGCTCCGCGGCCGATGCAGCGCCTGGCGCTCCTGCGGCAGGAATGCCGTCAGTATGGTCCCCAGCCTCCCTGTTGCCCTCTTCAGCAGGTTCTTCCACGATTTCCTTTTGTGCTGTCTTGGCGGCCTCCCCGTCAAGAGCATCACCAGCCCCGGCAACATCATCCTTGGTGGCCTCGTTGGCAGTGATCCTGTCCGCTTCGGCAGCAGCATCCCTGGCGGTCTCCTCGATGACGGCGTCGACGTCCATATGTTCCATCGCAGAGAACTCTGAAGGGTGAAGGAGGAGGTCAGAATAAGATCGAGTTTTTAGATTTTGAAGTGACCAAAGATAAAGAAGTAGGGGGAAAAGAATAACTAGCACTCTGAGGCGATCGAGTACCTGCGTCGGGCTGTCAAGAGGTGGCTTCGCCTCTCCCGGCAACTCCGGTTGCCGGGGGTGGGTTGCCGGAGTCCGTGCTTGTCGGCTCCTCCTCAATCCGGACGGGCTCGTCGGCAGGATCTCTTGCCGGGGATGTGCTTGTGGGCGGAGCGGTCGATGAAGGAGGCACAATGGGGCAATCTTCTCCTTGTTGCCGTTCTTCTCCTGCAAACCCAAAGATATCAGCGACAAGAATGAAAGCCTCGGCACCAGCCAACAGAAAAAGGGACAATGAACTTACGCTGTGGGCTGCGTTGAGGACTAGGCTCCGGGCTCACAATGACGGTATCTGGCACGCTAGTGGAGCCTGCCGGGGGCTCGTCGCTCGTAGAAGTCCTTGACCTCTTCGCCATCCTCTCCAGCAAGGTTTCTGTGTCACTGCAGAAACATTACAAGTAAGTCAGTAAGACTGATGCAGATTGCAAGGTGGAAGTTGTGACGGGTACTCACTCTTCTTCCTCTCGCTCCGGACTGAAGCCGGAGATGTCGAAGTCGACCTCTGTTGCGATGTCTGAGTGGGGAGGCGGAGGAGGGGTCCTGGGCTGCTTGGTTGTGGCAGGCGCCAGGGCAGCCTCTGGCACGGTTGTACGAGACCCTCCTGCCGCTCCGGCGGTGGTCGCTGGTGTGGGTCTCGCGCGCCGCGCGGGCTGTTGACGGGCCCCCTGCCGCGGTCCGGTCTTGCCGGCCACTTTCTTGCCGGGGGATTCGCCGCTCGATGTGGGCTGGCTTGCCGGGACGCCTGATGCGGCTTTCCGAAGGACACGCTTTGTCTTCTTCGGGGGCGAGGGCTCTTCTCGCGTCTCCTCTTCGGTCGTGTCTTCGCCGGATGAGTTTTCAGCGACTGCGCCGCCTTCTTCCCCGGCAACCTTGCTCTCCTCGGCAGGTTTTGCCTCCACTACCACCTCTGCATCGCTGGCTTCCCACTCTGTGAAGCCAACGCTGCCGGCCTCCGCGTCAAGATTCGCTTCCTCCACTCTGGTAGCGATGTATGCTACCTCCTGATCTGTGGTGGCGCGAATAAGATCTGACTCTTGCCGGACAGGCTTCTCCATCAGATTGTTGAAGAATTTCTGTGCTTCTTCCTCGCTTGGCTCGACCCAGGTCGGGTCAAGGCCGTGGGCATTGAACATCGGCAAGAAGGCAATGATCGACCCCAATGTAGAGTTGTTGCACAAGGGGACGATCCTTGCCAGCAGCCGGTGCTTGTCTTCGCGCTGGAATAACTTTTGGTGGAGAGCGCCAAGCTGCATAGCAGTCAGGTTATTGTTCAGCCCGGGGCGCAGCCTCATGACATCCGCTGCGTTCTTATACTCCCAGGCTGGCCTCCCCCTATTCTGCAGAGGGGCGATGCGGTGGCGGAGGAAGTCGAAGCCGATCATCTCCATTGTCAGCCCGGCAGCCTTCAAGCGGAGGATCCTGGTAGTGGCGATTGTGAGCTTCTCGTCTTCTGCGGCGAGATCACCCCAATCCTTGCCGCGGACCACCTTCTGTCACCGGGGATGACAAAAAGGATGAGGATCTGCTTCCTGGATCCAGCACCATTCGTCCCGCCACTCGTCCCACTTTTCGCGGTAAACTCCATCTGGGTATATCTCTTTGTTCCAGGCCCTTGGAATCCAAGCAATAGATCCAGAGAGAGCCTCTCCTTTTTGGATTCGAGGATAGAAATAGTGGCGGAAAAGAGCAGAATTGGGGATCACGCCAGCGAAATTTTCACAAAGGTGGGCAAAGATCGACATGCAAAATACGGCATTCGGCGTGAAATCAAGAAGGCGGAAGCCGTATGTATACATGATGTCGTTGAAGAAATCGGAAAAAGGTGGACAGAGCCCGCAATAAAAGTACGCAGTGAAGAAGGGGTATCTCTCTGATCCGCCTTTGGAACTAGCACCTGGGATTACGTGTGTGGCGGGGTGAGCTTGCGTTCCCTTCGCCCACATGCATTGGTATCGTCCCTTCAAAGTTTCGGCGTCGAGCGTCGGAGGGAAGACGACGAGCCTCTTCCGCATCTTCACCAGTTCGCTCTCCGGAACTTCAGCCTTCGCCTCCTTGTCCGTGCCCTTGCCTTTGCTGGCCTTGGGCGGCATGGCGACTGTGGAAATGGAAGCCGGAGGATGGAACGAGCGCGGGAGCAGCGAGCAGAAGAGAAGAAAGGTTTCGCTCTGAGCTCGAGCAGAGGAAGGCGATGGCGATGGCCAGATTGGGAAGAAGAGGGGGGTGAATAGGTTTGCGCCTCCACGACTTCTCCTTTTTATGGGGAAGGAGCGGGGCCACCTTGTTTATCCACCAATATGAATGCGCCTCTATGGGCGCGAAACAGTTTGCAGCCTTTTTGGCACACTTCCCACATCGCGCGCTCCGTGCGCGTAGTGGGGGCATAGTAAAACAAGATCTTTACGAGCAGTTAATTCCCTGCCACGCGTGCCCGTGCACTGTTTGGGCCTAGCCCAACAACGCCTCGCACTCGTGTATGGCCCAGGCCCGGGGGCTCCTATCGGTGTACTAAGTATTGGGCCGCTAGTACCCCTTACTTGTGCACGGGCAGTTGTAGCCGTCCTCGTGGCAAGGCTTGCCGGGATCAGCTCAAGGTCGATTCAAGTCATCAAGGAAATCATCAAGTCAGATATCTGAGAATCAGCAGATAAGCAAAGCTGGAAATCGAAGGCCAGCTTCCCCGGCAAGATCCTTGCCGGGATGGCCGTGGAGCCCGGCAAGGCTCGGCGGCCGGCAAGATTTGGTTCTCGGCAAGGCCGGGCGCCCGGCAAGGTTTGGTGCCGGGCAAGGATCGGCGCCTGGCGAGATTCCGCCACTGTGCCTCCACTTCGGCACAGTAACAAGTCTGACATTCTGGCTCCTTCCCTGGGTGCGTGGCGCATGCCAGTGGAGGAGAGCTTGAGCGGTGCTGATGGGATGGCCCCTTTTTCCATCCCCAAGAAAGTGAGGACACCTAAACGGACACCTCACGGTGCATTAAATGCGCTTGTCCTAATCCGTCAGGGGTTAGGTATGATACTCTGTAGCTACTTTACACCTCAATGTATGTACATTTTGCCACTGTGGAGACCCCTTTGAGCATATAAAAGGAGGCCCAAGGTAACTGCTACAGAGGAGGAGAACTTCTGGCCCATTCTGCATGCGTAGCTGCTCTTTGAACGTACTGTTCATTGCGAGCGCTCCTGAAGGCTGGGCTCAAGAACATCAATAAGAACACAAAGCAGGAGTAGGGTTTTACGCTGATCAGCGGCCCGAACCTGGGTAAAAACCTCCCGCGTCGATCACTGGTTCTGCTCTTTGCGTATACCTCTCCCCCCGCCGAATCGTAAAGGGGTCTCTCGGGATCCCATAGGTGTCGTACCCCGACAGTCATACACCCAATGTGAATGGTTGATTGAATCTCGATCGTAGTGATACACATATTCATAATATTGATGCCAAAAGATGCAAAGTTGATAATGATAGTGCAACATACTTGTGGCACTGCCGTTTAGGTCATATTGGTGTAAAGCGCATGAAGAAACTCCATGTGGATGGACTTTTGGAATCACTTGATTATGAATCATTTGATACTTGCGAACCATGCCTCATGGGCAAGATGACTAAAACTCCATTCTCCGGAACAATAGAGCGAGCTAATGCCTTATTGGAAATAATACATACTAATGTATATGGTCCAATGAGTGTTGAGGCACGCGGAGGGTATCGTTATTTTCTAACCTTTACAGATGATTTGAGTAGGTATGGGTATATCTACTTGATGAAGCACAAGTCTAAAACATTTGAAAAGTTCACAGAATTTCAGAGTGAAGTAGAGAATCAGCGTAACAAGAAAATAAAGTTTCTATGATCTGATCACGGAGGCAAATATTTGAGTTATGAGTTTGGCCTTCATTTAAAACAATGTGGAATTGTTTCACAACTCACGCCACCTAGAACACCACAACGTAATGGTGTGTCCGAACGTCATAACCGTACTTTATTAGATATGGTGTGTTCTATGATGTCTCTTACCGATTTACCACTATCATTTTGGGGTTATGCATTAGAGACAGCCGCATTCACGTTAAATAGGGCACCGTCAAAATCCATTGAGACGACACCGTATGAACTATGGTTTGGCAAGAAACCTAAGCTGTCGTTTCTTAAAGTTTGGGGATGCGACACTTATGTCAAAAGGCTTAAGCCTGATAAGCTCGAACCCAAATCGGAGAAGTGCGTCTTCATAGGATACCCTAAGGAAACTATTGGGTACACCTTCTACCACATATCCGAAGGCAAGATCTTTGTTGCAAAGAATGGGTCCTTTCTAGAGAAGGAGTTTCTCTCGAAAGAAGTGAGTGGGAGGAAAGTAGAACTTGATGAGGTAATTGTACCTTCTCTCGAATTGGAAAGTATTACATCAGAGAAAGCCGTACCCGTGATGCCTACACCAACCAGAGAGGAAGCAAATGATGATGATCATGAAACTTCAGATCAAGTTACTACTGAACCTCGTAGGTCGATCAGAACATGTTCCGCACCAGAGTGGTGCGGCAATCCTGTCTTGGAAGTCATGTTGTCGGACAACAGCGAACCTACGAACTATGAAGAAACTATGATGAGCCCAGATTCCAAAAATGGCTTGAGGCCATGAAATCTGAGATAGGATCCATGTATGAGAACAAAGTGTGGACTTTGGTGGATTTGCCCGATGATCGGCAAGCCATAAAGAATAAATGGATCTTTAAGAGGAAGACGGACGCTGACGGTAATATCACTGTCTACAAAGCTCGACTTGTTGCAATAGGTTTTCGACAAGTTC
The DNA here is from genome assembly GCA_011799875.1 of Thinopyrum elongatum. Lineage (NCBI taxonomy): Eukaryota > Viridiplantae > Streptophyta > Magnoliopsida > Poales > Poaceae > Thinopyrum > Thinopyrum elongatum. The sequence goes on from CM022302.1 coordinate 470,963,194, forward strand.
AAGGGGTTGACTATGATGAGACTTTCTCACCCATAGTGATCCTTAAGTCTGTCCGAATCATGTTAGCAATTGCCGCATTTTATGATTATGAAATCTGGCAAATGGATGTCAAAAACCTTGCATTCCATAACGGGTTTCTTGAGGAAGAGTTGTATATGATGCAACCGGAAGTTTTTGTCAATCCTAAAGGTACTAACAAAGTGTGCAAGCTCCAGCGGTCCATCTATGGACTAGTGCAAGCATCTCGGAGTTAGAATATACGCTTTGAGGAAGTGATCAAAGCATATGGTTTTATACAGACTTATGGTGAAGCCTGTATTTACAAGAAAGTGAGTGGGAGCTCTGTAGCATTTCAGATATTATATGTGGATGACATATTGCTGATTGGAAATGATATAGAATTTCTGGATAGCATAAAAGGATACTTGAATAAGAATTTTTCAATGAAAAACCTCGGTGAAGCTGCTTACATATTAGGCATCAAGATCTATAGAGATAGATCAAGACGCTTGATAAGATTTTCAATGAGTACATACCTTGACAAGATTTTGTAGGAGTTCAAAATGGATCAGTCAAAGAAGGAGTTCTAGCCTGTATTGTAAGGTGTGAAGTTGAGTAAGACTCAAAGCCCGACCACGGCAGAAGATAGAGAGAGAATGAAAGTCATTCACTATGCCTCAGCCATAGGTTCTATAAAGTATGCCATACTATGTACCAGACCTATTGTGTACCTTGCCACGAGTTTGGCAAGGGGGTACAATAGTGATCCAGGTGTAGATCACTGGACAGCGGTCAAAATTATCCTTAGTTGCCTAAGAAGACTAAGGAAATATTTCTCGGTTATGGAGCTGATAAAGAGTTCGTCGTAAAGGGTTACATCGATGCAAGCTTTGACACCGATTCGGATGACTCTGAGTCTCAATCTGGATACGTATTGAAAGTGGGAGCAATTAGCTAGAGTAGCTCCATGCAGAGTATTGTAGACCTAGAAATTTGCAAAATACATATGGATCTGAATGTGACAGACCCGTTGACTAAACTTCTCTCACAAGCAAACATGATCACACCTTAGTACTCTTTGGGTGTTAATCACATGGCGATGTGAACTAGATTATTAACTCTAGTAAACTCTTTGGGTGTTGGTCACATGGCGATGTGAACTATGGGTGTTAATCACATGCCGATGTGAACTAGATTATTGACTCTAGTGCAAGTGGGAGATTGATGGAAATATGCCCTAGAGGCAATAATAAAATGGTTATTATTATATTTCCTTAATCATGATAAAGGTATATTATTCATGCTAGAATTGTATTGACCGGAAACTTAAATACATGTGTGGATACATAAACAAATACCATGTCCCTAGTGAGCCTCTACTAGACTAGCTCGTTGATCAAAAGATGGTTAAGGTTTCCTAACCATAGACATGAGTTGTCATTTGATAACGAGATCACATCATTAGGAGAATGATGTGATGGAAAAGACCCATCCGTTAGCTTAGCATATGATCGTTCAGTTTATTGCTATTGCTTTCTTAATGTCAAATACATATTCCTTTGACTATGAGATTATGCAACTCCTGGATACTGGAGGAATGCCTTGTGTGCTATCAAACGTCACAACGTAACTGGGTGATCATAAAGATGCTCTACAGGTATCTCCGAAGGTGTCTGTTGAGTTGGCATGGATCGAGATTAGGATGTGTCACTCCATGTATCGGAGAGGTATCTCTGGGCCCTCTCGGTAATACACATCATGAGAAGCCTTGCAAGCAAAGTGACTAAGGAGTTAGTTACGAGATGATGTATTACGGAACGAGTAAAGAGACTTGCCGGTAATGAGATTGAACTAGGTATAGAGATACCGATGATCGAATCTCGGGCAAGTAACATACCGACAGACAAAGGGAATTACGTATGTTGTCATAAGTTTCGACCGATAAAGATCTTCATAGAATATGTAGGAACCAATATGGGCATCCAGGTTCCGCTATTGGTTATTGACCGGAGAGGTGTCTCTATCATGTCTACATCATTCTCGAACCCGTAGGGTCCGCACGCTTAACGTTCTTTGACGATATAGTATTGTATGAGTTATGTGAGTTGATGACCGAATGTTGTTCGGAGTCCCGGATGAGGTCACAGACATGACGAGGAGCTCCGGAATGGTCCGGAGGTAATGATTGATATATAGGATGATAGTATTTGGTCACCGGAAAGGTTTCAGAAGTACCGGGTATTTTATCGGGGTGCCGGAAGGGGTTCCGGGAGGCCACCGGCAAGCAGTGGGCCTTATGGGCCAAAGGGGGGAAAGCACACCAGCCCACAAGGGGGCTGGTGCGCCCCCTCCACCCCTTGCCCACGCACCAAAGAGGGAGGGGAGGAAGGGGGAGGCGCCCCAAAGGCAGGCAGCCCCCCTTTCCTTCCCCCCATGCACAAATATGGAAGGGGGGATTCAGCCAGGGTAGGCTCTCTAGGGCAGCCGCCGGCCACTTGGGGCGCCCTAGGGGCTGCCTCCCCTCCCCCTCCATCTATTTATATGAGAGGAGGGAGAGGGGCAACACACACCATGATTCCCTAGCCGTGTGCGGCGCCCCTCTCCCTCTAGTTCTTCCTCGGTCATATTTTCGTAGTGGTCGGCGAAGCCCTGCGGAGATAGTTGCATCACTACTGTCACCACACCATCGTGCTGCCAGAACTCATCTACTACTTTGCCTGTCTTGCTGGATCAAGATGGTGAGGACGTCATCGAGCTGAACGTGTGCAGAACGCGGAGGTGCCATACGTTCGGTACTTGATCGGGCGGATCATGAAGGTGTACGACTACATCAACCGCGTTGATAAACGCTTCTGCTTATGGTCTACGAGGGTATGTAGACACACTCTCCCCTCTCGTTGCTATGCATCTCCATGGATAGATCTTGCGTGTGCGTAGTTTTTTTTTGTTTTCCATGCAACGTTCCCCAACAGTTCGTAGGAATTTTTTTTATTTTCATGCTTCGTTACCCATCAATATATGCAGTTGGAGTTAGGGTTTCCGGAGGCTCAAGGGGCCCACAAGCCTGCTAGGCGCGCCCTGGGGGGTGGGCGTGCCCCCTGGGCCTGTGGCGCCTGGGTGGCCTGCTACTTGTGAGATGCGTTGGGATTTCCTCGAAGAGGAGAGGATGATGCAGTACAGTAGAGATAAGTATTTCCCTCAGTTAAGAATCAAGGTTTTCAATCCAGTAGGAGAACCACGAAAAACCTCGCTAATAGCACCTACACACAAAAGAGCAAATACTTGCACCCAACGCGAACAAGGGGGTTGTCAATCCCCTTGGCGGTTATTTGCAAGGATCAAATCTGATAGTGATAGATAGATAATATAAAACACAAAATGAAATAATGGTAAATAAATTACAGTAAGGTATTTTTGGATTATAATATTTGATAAAAGTAGACCCGGGGGCCATAGTTTTTACTAGAGGCTTCTCTCTCGAACAAAAAGCATATGGTGGGTAAACAATTTACTGTTGGACAATTGATAGAAAAGCGCATAGTTATGACGATATTCAAGGCAATGATCATGTATATAGGCATCACATCCTAGACAAGTAGACCGAGTCCTGCCTGCATCTACTACTATTACTCCACCCATCGACCGCTATCCGGCATGCATCTAGAGTATTAAGTTCATAAGAAACGGAGTAACGCCTTAAGCAAGATGACATGATGTAGACAAAGTAAATCCAATCTATATGAATAAACCCCGTCATTTTCCCCTGAAAGAACATGCAGTGTCCCCATGTTTGGTTTTGGTAATTGATGACAATATCTATGGACTAATGGCTGCCTTGAGTTATATTTGAAAGGTTTGTCCATAGGTTTTTCTTGAAGTCCATTTGTTGGTTTCAAGGATAGTATGTGATGACCAAGGTGCTATTCAAGGAATTATCGAATGATTGGTCATGTGAGAGGTTGATCAAGACTAAGTCAAAGAGTGAATCAAGTTGATCAACACACAAAGCATACAAGATGTACCGAGAGGGATCAAGTGATCCTATGGTATGGTAAGCATTGTCCATTATGCTTTGTGTACTAACCAATGGTCTATGTGAGAGTTCTATGTGGGGTTAGGTATGTTTCCATGGGTTTGCATCATGAGGAAGATATCGTACAACCCATGGAGGATGACATGAAGTGGTGATCATCATCAAGATTGTGGTGTGCAAGTTCAAGTGGTTCATCATGAAGAGATCAAGTGCTTGAACCTTGCCGTCCTTTGTGGTGGCAATGGACTTGTGAAGATGTGCCGAGGAGTGGCTCACCCATAGTGGAGTATGGGGGAGCAATCAACTAGTCTTCATCGAGCCAATGCAATGAAGAAAGGTGGTCCAACTTGAGTAAGACAAGGTCGCCATCATCTAGCTCAAGTGGACTATGTGCAAGGCAAAGGTTTGCCCTTGATAGGTTTTCTATTTTACCGGTCTCATGGTGGTAGTTGGAAGACCGGGTTATAGGATCGATTGCCGTACTATCAAGGGGTGCTCTCAAGTCAGTAGCTTGATCGTATCGTTCATAGAGAGCTCAAACCATTGCATCCTTGCATCATATTTCTTGGTTCTTGTTTGGTGTTTCTCTTTGTGAGTTTTACAGCTTATGATCATCTTCATGACAAGCCTGAGTTCATCGAAAACGAAGTTCATGTGCATCTTCTATGAAGTTTTCGATGTTCGAGTTTTTGCGGGTTCTTCATTTATAGAGGTTTCACATATCTATATCTTAGGCATACTCCCTCTATCGCTGTTTGGATAGTACTCGTCGTCATCTATCCAACAAGCTTGAGTTTGCTCAGTTCGGAGCTCATATGCAGAAATTATGGCAGTTCTGGTTTTCTTGCTGCATCTGTTTTGCTCAGGGCTTGCTTGTTGCTCCCCTGCAATAGTACCGCTCTGGCCAGCGGTAAGCGGCAGTACCGTTCCCCGTTGGGCGGTAGTACTGCTTGTAAGCGGTACTTTTGCTGTTCCAGTACAGCGCGCACTTTCGCTTCTTCTGGGGGTTCTGTTTTTTGTGTCGGGTTCAGCGATAGTAGGGCGGCAGTGAAGTTTTTAGTAACTCAAAATAAAAATGAACAAAACTTAACAAAATTGATAGCAACTACTCCCACAAGTGTTAGAGGCTATATCATGCATCAAAACTACTTGGGACCATACAAATTCAACAGGCAAGCTCAAATACATGGTCACCACAGTAGCAAAAATTTGCAAAATATAAAACACTAGAACAAAAACTAATTGGACCATTGGTGGAGTCACATACCAGGGAGTAATCCCCCAAAACAGTTTTGGAAACGGAGTTTCGAGCAAGGAGATCGAAATTTGCCGGCAAATGAGCAAGAACACGAGTTTGAAGGAGATGGTGATTTTTTCTGGAGGTGGAAGAAGGGAGTGGGCGGTTGGGATAAGTGTGTGGGTCCCTGTGGGACCCACAAGCCCACTAGGCACCCTGTGGGCTTGTGGCTCACAGGTGCACCCCCTGGGGTGTGTTCTGTTCCCAAAATTCTTAAATATTGTAGAAAAAGTCATACTAAATTTTCAGGCCATTCCGAGAACTTTTATTTTTGGGACATTTTTTATTGCCCAGATAATTCAGAAAACAGGAAAATCATGCAATATCTACTTTATTAACTTTAAATAACATAGAGTAAATAGTGGGTATAGTAGGTTGTGCTTACTGAATTCTTCGACCACATCCCCCTCAATAAGAATCCATCAATAAGGTTGATCAAGTCTTATTAACAAACATTTTTGAATAACATGAAACCGAAGAATTTTCGTATAACACTAGGTTACCTCAATGGGGATATGCATCTCCACTACAATAAGAGTTTCATATCTCTTTTTAACTGAAGGGAGAGGGAATTGAAACCTCCGATAGTGATTGTTGAAACTTTTTCAATAATATTGATACTATTCACCGAACTTTGTTTCTTCGGAAAATAAACCGTATGATCATTACCATTGACATGAAAAGTAACATTGCTTTTGTTGCAATCAATAACAGCCCCTGTAGTATTCAAAAAGGGTCTACCAAGGATGATTGACATAGCGTCATCCTCGGGCATATCAAGTATAACAAAGTCTGTTAAGATAGTAACATTTGCAACTACAACAGGCACATCCTCACAAATTCCAATAGGTATAGCAGTTGATTTATCATCCATTTGCAAAGATACTTCAGTAGGTGTGAGCTTATTCAAATCAAGTCTTCTATATAAAGATAAAGACATAACACTAACACCGGCTCCTAAATCACATAAAGTAGTTTTGACATAACTTCTTTAAATGCAGCATGGTATAGTAGGTATTCCTGGATCTCCTAGCTTCTTAGGTACTCCACCCTTAAAAGAATAATTTGCTAGCATGGTGGAAATTTCAGCTTCGAGTAACTTTCTTTTATTATTGACAATATCTTTCATATACTTAGCATATGGGGCCATCTTTAAAATATCAGTCAAACGAGTACGCAAAAAGACCGGCATAAGCATTTCAACAAAGCGCTTAAAATCTTCTGCATCCTTATTCTTTGGAGGTTTAGTTGGAAAAGGCATGGGTTTCTGAACCCATGGTTCCCTTTCCTTACAGTGTTTCCTAGCAATGAAATCTCTTTTATCATATCTTTTATTCTTACGAGGTGGGTTATCAAGATCAACAACATGTTCTATTTCTACATCATTATCAGGTTCTTTATCCTTATCTGGTTGAGCATCACCATGAACATCATTATCATTATCACTAGTGGATGTTCATTACCAGGTTGTGTCTCATCATCAGAAATAGAAACATCATTACTATTCTTAGGGGGGTTTTCTACATGGGGTTCACTAGAAGCATGCAAAGTTCTATCATTTTTCTTTTTCTTTTTCTTCTTATATGAACTAGGCACGTCATTACTAATTCTTTGAGAATCTTTCTCAATTATTTTAGGATGACCTTCAGGATATAGTGGCTCCTGAGTCATTTTACCTCCTCTAATCATAACTCTAACAGCATGATCATTCATATTATTATTCATCTCATTAAGGAAATCACTTTGAGACTTAGCAACTTGTTCTAACTGAGTATGGACCATGGATGCATGTTTTCCTAAACCCTTAACAACATTAGAAATTCTAATCATCAAGTCATTCAAACGATCAATCATGAAAGCATGACGTTTCAATTGATTCTTAACATACATATTAAAATGTTCTTGCTTAACAATGTAGTTATCAAATTCATCCAGGCATTGACTAGCAGACTTATATAAGGAATATCGCCTTCATCGAATCTATAAAGAGAAATTACCTTTACTACCAGTGTCAGGGTGTGGAGCCCATGTATTTCTTCAATATGTGGTAAATTCTTAACATCTTCAGCTTTAATACCCTTTTCTTTTATAGATTTCTTTGCCTCTTGCATATCTTCAGGACCAAGGAATAGAATTCCTATCTTCTTTGGAGTAGGCTTAGGTGGTGGTTCAGGAAGTGTCCAATCATTATCATTTCTCAATATAGTATTCAATAGTTCGCCAGCCTGTTCAATAGTTTGTTCCTTGAATATACAACCAGCACAACTATCTAGGTAGTCCCTAGAAGCATCGATTAGTCCATTATAAAAGATGTCAAGTATTTCATTTTTCTAAGAGGATGATCAGGCAAAGCATTAAGTAACTAGAGAAGCCTCCCCCAAGCTTGAGGGAGATTCTCTTCTTCAATTTGCACAAAGTTAAATATTTCCTATAACGCAGCTTGTTTCTTATGAGCAGGAAAATATTTTTCAGAGAAGTAATATATCATATCCTGGGGACTATGCACACAACCAGGAGCAAGAGTATTAAACCATTTTTAGCATCACTCTTTAATGAGAAAGGAAACAACTTAAGAATATAGTAATAGCAAAAAAAATTCCTCATGAGCAAATAGGGTGGCCATATCATTTAATTTAGTAAGATGTGCCACAACAGTTTCATAACCATGAAAAGGATCAGATTCAACCAAAGTAATTAACTCAGGATCGACAGAGAATTCATAATCCTTATCACTAACAAACATAGGTGAAGTAGCAAACTTAGGATCATATTTCATTCTTGCATTCATAGATTTTTCTTTTAGCTTACACGGTAATTTCTTAACATCCACTACTGCTGGGTGCTGCTAACGCGACACTACAATCAGAGATCCTTCGACGAAATTGTGTGCGATGCATTAATCGCAAACAGTGATGTAAAAAAACCCGTCAAAAATGATACAAAACATTTGCGATGGCAGAGACATCAAACACGGTTCAGGTTATAGTTGCATGTGCGATGCGTGGCATACGGTTCTCTCCAATGAACTATTTGCGATGAGGCAGAACAACAGAAACGGGCAGCCAGATGAAGGTGTGTGCGATATACGGCATACAGTTCACTCGGATGAACTGTTTGCGATTAGGGAACGCAACAGAAACAGTCACCTAGATCAAGGTGTGTGCGATATATGGCATACAGTTCACTTGGATGAACCCTTTTCGATTAGGCAACACAATAGAAATGGTTCAACTTAACAAGATGTGTGTGATATGCGGCAAACAGGTTCCTAATCAGAAATGTGTGCAAAGACCCATAATAACACAGACAATTTCTCCCAATAAGCCGTGTGTGTTGTGGGCAAACGCTTGCTGGTCTACAATTGTCAGCGATTGATGAATTCATCACCAACGGGTTCCCTAGTATGGTCCGTGTGTGATGTCATTGCATACAGAATAATAATATATGTACTTATAACTTATAAGGACTTGATTCCATAACCGAATTGAACATCCAATTACATAGGTGGCTAGTACACACATGACCTTTGCACATGCCATGTTCCAAAATGCCTAGAAAACTCAAATAATGTATAAAAAGGCAAAACAAACCCTGAATAATTTCATATTCCTAGGACGACGCTCCTATAGTTTCATGTTGCCTCTATAAAACAAATCAAGGCGGGAAGAGACAGCGTATGTCATTTCGCACACATAGGTGACAAGTTCCCGCTCGAAACCATGAGGCTTCTTGAGAGAAGCTCCGGTTTGTAAGAAGTTCATACCAAAACTTGTCCCAAATTGGACTAATTTTTTACCACAGCATGTTTGTGCCATGTCATAACACCATGCCAAGTTTCATGATTTTGAGGCGAGTTTTGGATTTACAGTAATTTTAAAACCAGGTTTCTCAATGTTTACTGTCGAGTCGACACCGCCCTGGATAGGCTTTTTCCTCGTGGGTCCCAAATGTCAGAATCCAAATCTGTAACTACCATGCAGCTTTTCTTATTAAGAATTACATCCCATTTGGTGTGCTAGCTCAAAATAAGTTTGTGGGTGCTGGCGGGCGCTAAGAACTTGCGGGTTCTGTAATGAACAATGATCTCAAGGATCCCGCGAGAGTGATGTTCTTTCCCTATGTTGTGATTTCTTATAATATTTATGTCTTAATTGAAGAAATGGCAAGCCATTGGCCCAGTATGAAATAAAATATGGGTCAAAGCCGAGTTGAAAAGGGCAACAATATCTAACTCCAGATTACAAACGGTCCAAGAGCATGAGAATTAATTGTGCATCAGGTTTAGACAAAACCCAGATTAAACAAGGCAATAACTTCTAACTACACCAAAGTTTTGGGCAATCACAATCAAATGGATCGGTCTGATCCATAAAATCAAGACCCCGGCACAAAAATTCTACTGGTCCATGATGACGACAAGTTGCTGTAAATAGAAGCCGAGCACGTTCAGAAGCCCTTAGGTCCACCTGAAAATTCTTTTTATGCTGTTCAACATATCCATCCGTGAGAAAATTCTTGTTGAAAAACTTAATCCTCATGGACAATAGTAACCTCGCATTTAACATGAAGAATGTGACAAAGCTAGTGTTTGCAGGGTTGGATGCATATTCTTCCAACGTTATTGTCTTCAAATGAATGTCATGAGATCTGAGAATATCCTTGTGCTTCCTCACCCATCGATTGGTTATACATTTTTCTCCAAGTGCTAGTACCTAAATAGACATGAAGATTGAAAACAGTTAATGTCTAAAATAGAGTATGTCGAAGGAGCGATAGTTGAACGGTTAATTCTAGTACATTATATATGGGCTTTCAATGTGCGTGAAATCATCACCTTTATATACAAATTCTCCAGACATGGAAAGCATCGCAGCAAGCCAATACTCGTGTTCATATCAAGACACCACATACTGATATATAAGGTCTTGACAGAATTCTGCACCCCTGGTAGGCCATTCATGGACAAGCTCTTCATTCAGCATAGAACATAATATTAGCACCAAAAGTGTACTCCAAGATGATATTTAACTTGTGCGCACAAATGAAAAATGCAGATTACAAAAGTGTACATGAATAATATACAGTACCTGAATAAGTGTGGAGCCAAACACCATCTTGAACGATTTAAATGGATCATCAATTGCACCCAAGGTCTCTAGTTTAGGCGCAGAGACCACAGCTATTTGTGAAGGAGCATAACAACAATCAAGGAGCAACCTTTGAAGTGAAGGGGCATCTTCGATGATGAGCTCCTGTCCTTCAAAACGAATTCCAATGCTTACAAGGTGAGGCGGTTTTATTTTGAGACAAGGGACATGGATTCCATTTCCAAAAACAAGCACCAAGCGCTCCAGGGCAGGACAGTTGGAGTGGATAATGCTATGCAGTGAGGCCTCCGACAGATCAACCAACATAAGCGCAAGTTTTTTCAGCAGTGGGAGTCGAAGCATTTGTACCAGATTGTCTGATAGATGGCACCGGGTCAAGGTGGCGCTGTGGAGAGAGGAGGAAAACCATGAGATGGACATCGGTGGTGAGGGCACAGATAAAGCGATTGGTAGTAAGTTATTTTCATAGTAATGGTAGAACTCAAGCTGCTGGAGTTTTTCGAATTGACAGGATGTTAGCCAGGTGGCCACCGTGCAGTGTATGTCCAGCAGGTAGCATGCCGGGATGCAGATGTGTTGGACGGAGCCCTGGTGGGAGGAGATGATGGCTTCGGGGAGTTCAGAATCATCATCTATAGATAGCTGACGACAATCGAGATTAAGAGGCGCGGCGCGCCACTCAGTGTGCCAGTGACATGCGAGGACTTGTGTGTGGCAGCCATCCTTGGTGGGGAGAAGGGAGATGATCTCCCCAAGGATGGCGTCCGGGAGATCACTGATGCGGTCTGCCAGAGATTCTATGGGTTCCACAGATCTAGGGAGGGGCCGTGGCTGCCGGGTGCAAGATCTACAACCGGCGGCGCCGCTGGCCTGAGCCTCATCTGTGTACATACCAATCTAGAAAAAAAGGCAGAAACATACATGTAGGACATTCAAAATCAATTCTCAAGATCTGGAAGGAAAAAAGGCACAAACATATATGTAGGACATTCAAAATCAATTATCAAAATCTGGCCACGAATTATTAGCACACACGCTAACCCTAGTCGGATTATTAGCAAAAATCATTTGTACAGAACAAACAATTAATCACTAACCCTATACGGATACCGTTCAAACAATCAATACACTACATGCATCTAACGGATCTTAATTACTCTGATTTCATGGACAGAGAGAACATAACCATAGGATTTTTATTCCAAAAAATTAGAGGGGGGGAGTAACCAGAGAAAACACATGATATGTTTGCCGCACAAATGGGTATATATGACTAACCGGTTTTTTGTCGAAGTCGTAGTCGTTACCGGAGTTGCTGTGGACCTCTGGCTCCGGCTGGGGGGGGGGGGCACGACGGCGCCGACGAAGTCAAGGTCGTGATGTTGCCCGCGCGAGACCTCATCAACGGTGACGGCAACCTCTGTGCCCAGCTTCACGCGTTGCGCGGGTGCTTCACCAGCCCTGGCGTCGCCACTCCCTCCGATGGTGCGCTTCAGTGGCATCCTCATACACTACAGACGGCGGTGACCATTATGGACCGAGGGTGCGATCACCTATTACGGCCAGCGGCTCGGGCGCGCCATTAATATGGAGCAGTGGGAGCGAGGCGGGCGGCGGTCAAAGGCTGTCTCGCCTCCCGGTGAGCCTGCGCGGCAGACTTCTGGCATACCTACCATTATTTAACACAGCTACTCGCACGCCTCTCGGTGACACTGCGCAGCGAAAACGCCTCCTGTCAATTCACACACCTGCACGCACGCCTACTGGTCTGCCTGCGCGACGGACTACTCGCATGCATCCTGTCAACTCACGCCTGCTCGCACGGCACACGGGGCGCGTGGCGGCACGTATATTGTTTTTCTTTTTTGATGATTAATTATGCCGCTTTATTGCTTAACCGAAGCATGGCACGTATACATTGTTGGTCTAACACACACGCTCTGAATAAATAATCCGTATGCGATATTGGTTGCCAATTATTAACAATCTCCCATTTGTAAGAAGATTATATCAAAAATTGCCTCAAATTTGACCAAAAAATACAATATCACAGTCTACTGGTGTCCATATGACACCACGATAAGTTTCATGAATTTCAACTAAGTTTTGGATTTACTGGATTTTAAAAATCAATATTCTCAATGTTTTGAAATCTCTTGCACGGGGAAACATGCACCCAGGGACACACATATGATTTTGCAATCCATTTTGGTGCACATGTAGCTCAAATTTGATTTTTGCACATTAGATCCCTAGGAAATCAATCAATGTATAAAAACGGTCGAATGATCTATGTTTTTTTTCCAAATTTTAACACGACACTCCTTTGGTCACATGTTCACTACAGATAAAGTTTTACATGCCTTAGAGTGGCGGTGTGGTTGCGGATTTGTGTTCTGTGGTGGTGTGGGGGGGGGGGGGGGGGGGTCCGGCAGTACACTACTAGTCATGAGCCTCTGTGTGGGATATTGGTCATTTTGTGAGTCATATATGCCACATCAAAGTCACAAATTGGTTATTTAAAACATTACACGACCCTTTCATACATACATGTTCAGGCCACATGCATATACATACATACATACATACATACATACATACATATATACATACATACATACATACATATATATATATATTGGTGGTCCTCTCGGACACTCCCTCATGCGGTTATCAGCGATGTGCCCATTTGTTAGCCCGCCAAGGTTTTCAGTTTCCACCGACAACGAGAGGCATTTGACCAAAGGTGGATTCATCTTGGCATTTCTATTACGATGTGGCTCATGGTGAGATTCCATATCAAAGTTCGGGCACGTGCGTACACATGAGTCCCTCCCACCGGCTCGAAGTGAGGGGGCTACGTGTCGTGAACCTCTGTGCAGTGCGTTTCCGGTTTGCGAAGCATGTGCCACATCAAAGTTGTGCATTGGGTATTCAAATATCACACAACACACCTCTTTTGGGCACATGCACGCGGTGGTTGTCCTATGGCACTCACTCGTGTGTGACTCTCTCTGTGGGCCCGTGAGGTCATCGTCGATTAGTTGAACCTACAGCGAGAGAGAGGTTAATTTGACCAACAAGGATGGCTCTTTTTTGGTTTGTGTTACGTATATGCACGGTAGGAGTATGTAGTACATGTCAAAGAGGGGGCAATATTTATACTATATATGTGTCATAACCTCGCTCCATGTGGGGACATTCCGGTTCCCGAGGTAGGTGCCACATCAAAGTTGTGCATTGGTATTCAAACATCACGCAACACCATGAGGAGGCGGTTTCCCTATAGGAACTCACTCGTGTGCGGCGCTTCCATCTATGGGCCCGCGAGGTTGTCCTCCATCACATTGACCCAATGAGAGAGAGGTTAATTTGACCATCAAGGAATGATTCTTTTTGGTTTGTGCTATAGGGGTGTATATATATACCATGCGTCGAATGGGGGGGGGGGTAGCACATACCACGCATCATGAACCTCGCTCTCTATGGGGACTTTTCGGTTTTCGAGGTATATGGGTGCCACATCAGAGTTGTGCATTGCGTATTCAAACATCACACAAACACCTCTTTGGGCCACATGCATACGGTGGTTGTCCTATATAGGACGCTCACTCACGTGCGACGTACGCTTCGCTCCTGTGGGCCCGCAAGGTCATCACCCATCACTTTGAACCAACGAGAAGGTATAGTTTAATGAACAAGGAGGATTAATTCTTTTAGTAGGGTTGTGTTACGGTAGGAGTATATAGTATGTGTCGAAGGGGGGATGGTACCAGCATATACTAGGTGTCACCAACCTCACTCCGCATGGGGACTTTACGGATTTCGAGGTAGATGCATCACATCAAAGATGTGCATTAGGTATTCAAAACATCACAACCACACACCTCTCCATATATATGTTTGGCACACATGCAAGCGATGGTGGTTGTCCTCTGGCACTCACTCACGCGGTTATCGGCGATGCTTCCATCAGTGGGCCCGCTTGGTCCATCACTTTCACCGACAGCGAGAGAGGTTAATTACTTTGACTTAGGAGGGGATTCAATTTTTTGTTTGTCTCAAGGGTATAGGTCATGATGTGAGATTACATAATAGCGCGTGTGTGCACATGAATCCATCCCGCTGGATCAAAGTGGGGGGGGGGCGAGCACACGACACATCATGAACCTCTTGCTCTGTGTGGGGAATGTGTGATTTTCAACGCATGCACCACATCAATGTTGTGCATTAGGTATTCAACTCATATGCATGCATCACGCACCTCAATAAATATGTTTGGGACACATGCATGCAATGGTTGTCTTTGGACACTCTCACTCGCTTCATTATCGGTGGCAAGCCTATATATTCATGGGCCCGCGTGGACGTCCATCATTTCGACCGACAACGAGAAAGGTTACGAGGGTGGATTCTTCTTCTTTGGTTCTTGTTACCGCATAGTAGGTTGATCATTCCAGGCCTAATTAATTAAGTTTGAGCACATGTTACGCGTCGTGAACCCTCGCTCACTGTGGGGATTTTACGGTTCCAAAGCATGGTGCCACATCAAAATTGCGCATTGGGTATTCAAACACCACACAACACTTCCATATATATACATATGTTTGGGCCACATGCAAGGAGTGGGTTTTGTCTTCCCGCACTCCCTCACAAGGTTTCGGCAAAAAAAAAAGCTAGCCCATTTTGCGGGGCCGTGTGGACGTCCATCACTTTGACCAACAACGAGCGAGAGAGGTTATACGACCAAGTTGGATTCTGCTTAGTCCGTGTTACAATACGTCTTGGTGAGATGCCCTCCCCCCCCTGACGTGTGTGTGTGGGGGGGGGGCTACTTTGCACTACCTACAACCTCCGTGGGGTCGGGGAAGTCTGGTTAATTTGCGAGGCACGTGTGCCACATCAAAGTTGTGAATGTAGTTAAATATCACACCGCACCCTCTTCATACATATAGTAGGGCCACCCGCAGGTGGTTCATATGTGGTCTCACCCATCTCGCCCCACAAAGCACACATTTGTGGGTCGGCACACGGTCCACCTTTGTCCAAAAGCGAAAGGGGAAGTTTTGACCATGATGGACTCCTATAGGTTTTGTGTTACGGTAGGGTGAGATTTTAGACCTAGCTATTTTGGGGGCATGCATTCTTAGCTAGGATTCTCTTACCGCCGACACGAAGTGGGGTTCGTAGGGGGTGGCTGACTAGCAATACTGTGCGCTTTGTGCGACAGGTGCCACATAAAAGTTGTGCATTGGGTATTTGAACATCAACCCACCCTTTTCATACATATACTTGGTCCACATGCAAGTGTGTTCGTGTTCTGACCCTTTCCCGCGTTATTCTTTTTGCCAAATTTATAAACAGCAGACGAGTTGGATGCAGCAACCATCTGCGATTGGGGACGCAGCAGACACGGTTCGCTCAGACTGCCCGTGTGCCACGCCCGTGCCCCTGTCACTCACATCAGCACAGTAGATTGGGCTCCACGAGGCTTGCCTCCCGGTCTCGAAAATATCTACTACCTCGCAATCTCAAAAATATCTACCGCCTGGAAGGTTTTTATGTTTGATAGCACACGATTAGTATGTGTGGACCGTGTGCGATGTCTGTTACTCCCGCTCTGCTTCAATCCCTTGATTCAAATTTTCAGTAGTCCCGACATTTTACTCCCGCCTCTGCATCCCTCGCAATCTCAAAAATATCTGCTCGCCCTTGATTCAAATTTTCAGTAGCCCTGGCATGTTACTCCCGCCTCTGCATCCCTCGCAATCTCAAAAATATATGCTCGCCCTTGATCCAAATTTTCAGTAGCCCCGGCATTTTACTCCCGCCTCTGCATCCCTCGTAATCTCAAAAATATCTGCTCGCCCTTGATCCAAATTTTCAGTAGCCCGACATTTTACTCCCGCCTAGTGAAATTTTCAGTTGCTGCGATATTTCCTCAAACACCACCTTGGCCCCCCCTCCACACACACCAAACACACCCCAAAACCTCCGCTCACACAGACACACACCACCCCTCACTCGCTCGAAACCATTGGTAGGTCGTAGCCATCGCCGCCGCCGCCTCCATCCTCAACCTCTCCCTGTGTGCCGGGGAGCTCGAGGAGCCAATGGCCCAAAAGAGGTTTATCGCAGCCTCTACGCCCGACGTCGGCGAGGTGGCCGCCGAGGTGTCCCCGTCGTCCTCCGCAGGCTCTTTATCGAGCTGCCATCGCCGGTCGCCCGATCCACCCGCCGCTGCCCCTACGCCGGTTCGAGGACTTCCCCGTCCTCCCTCAGGCCCGGCCGCCGACGAGGTCCTACCTCGGGGTCCGGCAGTGGCGGTGGGGGACATGCATTGCCGAGATTACGGATCGGGAGACCCACACCCACCGGAGGCTAGGTAAGTTCCACACGGCCGAGCTCGCGGCCATGGAGTACGACCGCTGGCAGGTCTGCTACCACGGCAGGGTGGCTAGGCTCAATTTCCCCTTCGGCACACATCCGGTCGACCTCATCCCGCTGGAGCCAGGGGTGGTGAGCTCGGCTATGGCACGGAAGGACCACGAGGCGAGGGAGCGCCTCGAGGTCAAGGCCGACGACGAGGCCTACATGCAAGAGCTCCGCCTGCAGCACCCGAAGCTCGTGGAGGCGGAGCGGATGATCTTTGCCAGCGCGGAGGGTGGCGAGGTTATCGTGCTCTCCTTCGATGACGAGATCAAAGGCGACGAGGATGGCGGTGCGGAGGGTGTTGAGGTGGGCGGTGAGGATGAGGAGATCGACATCGATGAGTGGAGGAGTGTCTTCCCCAATGACCTCGATGACGGCACCGGCCTGGACCCAGCTCGCGGCACACTGTACCTGACGAGGAAGGATTGGCTCGACCTCCACTTCGACCGAACATAGTTTAGTTTAGTTTAAATTTATGTTTTATGTTCGGTTATGCAAAACTATCTATGTTTATGTTTGAATGCATGCTACTTTCGGTTGAACCTACTTTGAACTTGATCAAATTGAAGTTTACAACGTTAAGTTTAGGGGATCGACTAGAAATGGTCAAAAATTGTTGGAGTATATATATACTCGCTAAGGGTTTTACTCCGTTAACTTTTAGGGGGTCGGCTAGAGATGGCATTATGCCTTGTTTATTTCAGTTATTCACAATATGATGCTCTATATGTGCAACTATTTGCCGTGCTATTCAATTTCATCAATAACAGTTTCACCAATACCAATATGAATTATGATATTTGGTTGTTGTTAAGGTTGTTGCAGTTAACACGTCTTTCCGTTTTTTAACAATAACTAGTGTACTTTAGACCAGCACAATACCAGTTTGAATGACTATATTTGCTTGTTTTTAAATGTTATGCCTGTTGCAGTTAACACACCTTTCCACTTGTTGTTTTGCTTAACTAGCGTGCTTAAACCTGCACACTGAAGCTATCATTTGGAGATTATGTTGTCTACCATGGATATATTTGCTTGATGTTTAGCCTGTTGTGCTTAACATGCCTTTAGATGTACTCACACAGGACAATATTGGGAACAGCTGCTGTTTTCCATCGAGGTTAGTTTCATCGCATTGCTTATATATACTCACTGTTCAGGATATTAGTAGCTGCTACCATATAGCCCGGGGGCTGATAAGGGATTAATCGTCGAATTGGACATTTCACTGAATATATCTGTAACCCATTATCGGTAGGTTAACTAGGGCCGTATTTAATATACTAGTTGACCTGTTGCGCCAAATGGCGCAGAGACCCACTAAAGCCATGTTATCGATGAAAATAGTTTCATTTTGCAAGGACATATTCGATATTGGTAACAGAAAGCTCATGTGCTAAACCATGCTATATTGAAAATATGGTTATGTGCTTGAACATATTCGGTATGTGCTTGAAAACCCGTTGCGCCAAATAGCATAGAGACACGCTAAATCCATGTTCACATTGAAAAGAAAATCACTGGTTTAGTTGTTTTAGTTGTGGGCAAGCACATATGGTAACAAATTTAACGCCGCACAGAGCCCCATTTGAAACCATGTGCACATTGAAAATATTTGCATTTTTTCAATAACTTTATGTTTGAGAAAGCACAAATACCATGTCAACCTGAAGTGTGTTGAAAATATTTGACCTGTATAGATGTAGGTTTTAGCAACCACCTTGGTACTAATTCAAACCCTTGAAGATGAAAAATGAAGGATACTTTTTCTTTGAAAATATATACTTGAGCATGCATATTTTGTTATCTTATTAGAATAACATAGAACCAAATGGCGCAAGATCCAAATTCAAACACAGATTGTTTTGAAACAATTTGTGTTTCTTTAATATCTTCTAAGTTTTAGAAATCATTTAGGTGCATGGTAAGAATTAGCTAAAAATGCGCCATTCGGACACCATTTTCATCTATTTATGCATATGACCGTTACATAGACAAATAAAAGAGGTCACTGTCATAGTTAAAATGTAAGGAAAGGTCTGAATGAACAAGCTCTTCTAGCAGCTTGAATTATATTGTTTTTTGAACAGAGAGATTTTATTTAAATTAGCAGCACTTTACAGAATGAAGTGTGAAAGGATTCATGAAAAGATCAACGGAGATATCTCTGCCTAGACTACGTCCTACATCCTGACATAGACATCTAGGAGTTTGAATTTGATAGTTCCAATGGAAACACCTGCTATATATAAATAACTTTTAGTAAGGAAAGGTCTGAACGAACATGCTCTTGTCAGAGCGGAGGCGTTATTATCGATCTTACGGCGGCTTCCCTCCTTCCACTTGTCACAGATCACCTTTTTAGTTTCGTCTTGCCTACAAAAATAATTTTTGAGAGAACCCTTGCATTAGAAACAAATGAAATCAAGAGAACGAATATACAATTGAAAGAAAACATCTTCTTATGAGAAATAATTTGTAAGAAACAAATGAAAACAAGACAAATGGATGGGTTCGAATCGCAAATAAAACAAGCTACAACTGAAAAAAAAACTAATGCGGTATGAACAAACAAAGCAAAGGAAAATGCAAATGCCTAATATTGTCAGGGTATACACCTGAACATGTAGTACAAAGCATCAGTTTGACATGGTACTACCCTGACATGGAAAATCATAGTGTTTTTTCAGAATATAATGAAGGATCAGAGGATTACTGTGTTGGTTTGAGCTGTCTTGCCTTATTAGAAGCAGAGGACAAAGCAAATACACATGCCAGACAAGGAACAGATGCTTGCTTGACTGCACTATCCATTGTGTTGTAGGTAAAGGTGATTGATTCACATCTTATCATGCACTCAAAGAGAAAGATGATGCTTTTTTGTTGGATTGGGGAGGGGCTGTTCTGCATCAGTCCCTAGTTGATGCGAGCCTACAGTTGTTTTGCAAAAATTTGGAAGGATTCCTCTGTTCATGAAGGTTTCCGATGCAAGCTTCAAACCATGTGTGCGTCTATTATTTTATAGAAAGAATAATAAAGTGAGTAGTAAGCCCATTTCGCCTGCCGGCCAGTGACCAAAGAATCGACTCAACCTCAGCCTTACCTTTCTTATCAGAAGCAACCAGAGGAACATGTCATTCCAGACAAGGAACAAATGACTGCTGCACCATCAGGTGTGCTGTAGTTGAATCTGTACACAAAGCCACAAAGGGGTTCATATCATCTTATCACGCGTTCATAGAGAAACATGACACTTTGTTTGGTAACCTTCAACATGAGGTCTTTGCGATGGGTTTTGACTTTGGCCATGGGGCTGGTTGGTACCTCATAGATGGGCCAACGTGTACAGGGAAGGGCGGGAATCTGGTAGTGCCTTGATGTGCTTGCTTGTTTCCCGAAGGTCAGATGCGTGCCTTTGATTAACATAATGAAGCATGTCAAAAATACATCGGTAAAGTTAACAAATGAAGAAAAATATCTGAATCATACACATCTCTGACATATATAAACACTGAGAAAAGAAACAGTTCAGCTATGGGACAATAATTATTTATTCTCATAACACCACTGGTCTAATGCACTTTCAGTTATATGATACAATAATAATTAGGAATTTAGGATGGGCATATAACTTTTCCATGAGTGTTAAAGATACTGAATAAGCAGCTGATTTGCTTCGAGCCACCCCGTTTCCAGTGACCCCAATAATTCAATCACTAACATCTATCATGATAGCTTTGTAAGTCTGCACAAATCCCTTAGCTAAAATTTCTAGTGGGCATAATAGGTCCACCTTTTTCATACAATGTACAGAAATTCAGTAGAACAAAACAGATTTACTCTTTCAATGTATCTGTAGCTCTAACCAAGACATCATAATTCATGGCCTAAAAGAAAATAGAACCTGGATAAGATCGAATCAACTGATAAGGGACTCGTGTCCTTGTTATTTTTTGCCTCAGACACCTGACTGGCCTTGAAAAATGGAGCTCACCCACTTGATAGACATTGTTTACCATATTATTAGGATCTCTTAGCTTAAAACTTATATGTAGTATATAAATCAGTATAACACAAAATATCTATAAATGTACACCGTATTAGAACCTTTAACTTGCATAGCCATGTAAAATGTAATATTACTAATTTACTATAGCTAGCTTAGTTATAGTACTCGGAGGTGTCACACATGGCGAATGGAAGATCATGTTTGGTAGTTTCAGTATTCAGATGCTAACATGTTCAGATATGGTTCAAATTTACGTGGACTATTTTTTTGGAAGCTCAAATCGCAAATAAAAGAACTCAAGCTGGGTCAAGAAATGGCTCCGTATGAGTAAATCATCACGTACACGAGAGTGATTTAACAAGTTTAGATATGGTTCAAATTTACGTGGACCAAGTTTGGTGTGCGTAGCTCAGATCGCAAAATAAAAGAACTCGAGCTGGGTTGCAAAATGGCTCGATATGAGTAAATATTCACATACAGGAGAGTGGTCGTGAATCTTGTGCTTCCTCTTCTGTACTTGACTCAGCTGAGGAAGAAATGTAACATGCCAGTACGTCCACAAAGATTTCAGTTAAGAAAGCATCACTCAAACAAAACGTGTGCAGTAAGGCTATCAAATACCTGAAACATCGGAGCAGAGAAGGCAAGGCACCCTTGCGTATTCACAAACCAAAATGGCTAGCAAGCTGTAACGGAGGACATGCTTCCCTTAGAGCATGTTTTCACTAACAATACACAAACCAATACCAAAATCAGAAGAAACAAAATTAAGAATATGGAAGTGAACTTAGCACCCGATAAATTTGATAGGCCAATATATGACAACTTTTCATGTTGATATGGCAAAAAGCGATACTTGACAAATGAATTTATCTGTAAAAATGACATAAGGAATGTACTTGATAAGCATGCTAAGATACAGGCAATTACATCAAAAATATAGTTCGCAATAGCATGACAAGTGAGGTGAAAGCATTTATATATCTGAATACTTCATCTTTTTACTGAGAATTAATATTTGTATGCTTTTTCTATTTGCGAAATATTTGTATTCTTTGACCATAATAGAATTTGTCAAAGTAGATGATGATATACTACATTTAGATAGGAAGTACCGATCATCAGTCCAAACACTGAAAATTCATTTCATTTTATATTCAATTTTTCATGAATAGATAAATGCAATGAATGATGCATGTCAAAACGCAAAACAAATTAACCAAATGAACTACTTACACTCTCTGGCAAGGTCAAGAGCTATCTGCATACCCTGTCCGGGGATATATGGGTTGGCAATTGCATACTACCTGTAGTGTTGTCTAGGCTAACAAGGTAAGATTATCCACTACTGAATTACCTTTCATTTTTCCTTTCAATTCAAGTGCTTAGAGGATATAACACATGCATTTTTTCCAACCTTACAGTAGTCCAAATTTTTTTGAAGAGGGTTTAAATTTGTTTCCTTTGCGAGCAATGCGTACATACAGTTTGGGGAATGTCGAATGTGGAACAACTCCTTTACGAATCAGTAACGAAATGCCGAGGTGAGAAAGATGGTTGGCATGTGTCTGGATCATTCAGCCTCTCATTATTTTGAGCAAATGGGCTCAAGAACGGGTATCATCTATCAGCCTGCTTAAGTGAGTTTTGTTCTGGAGTGTTCCTTGCGGTTCAGAAGTCATGCAAACATCAAATGAGCCTAGTAGCCCAAGCCAACTTCTAGGTGATAACTAAGTTAAGATAACCTTTCTAACATTTGGAAAAGGGACACATAGCTCAGGAGCACACCACGAATTCTTGCTCATTCAAATAAAGGGCTTTTTTCAGACTTACTCTATTATAATGTGATATATAGATCACGCACTAAGTGTTTTGAAAAGAGAAGTTATTTTGCCGTCGAAAGAAAAAACACGAGTGATCCAAACCAAACCAAACCAAGAGCTGAGGTGGCAGAGAGCACTCACTTCGACCTTGTCGAGCTTGCCCTTATTCAGAACCTTGAAAAGGGCAAATCCAACGGGCATCTCGAACAGCATCAACATCTCCAACCAAGCCGCAACTCAACTCACCTGGATCGAAGCACAGCCACACAACAAAATCAAAACAAAGACCAAAAATTGAAAATACATGATAAATGATAAGCATGGCAATATTGTTCAGCAGTCAAACAGTCCCAAAATGATACATTGAGAAATCTATATTGGCCTTCTAGTTTATAGAAGAACAAGAAACTACAACATGCAGAAAAATAACACATGAATATTCAAACCTTAGTCCTATCTGAAGCCATCTTCAGTTGAATAGAGAACCAATAATATGACCCATCAGAACCAAATGCTTTACCATTGACATTCTCCTGCACCAGATAAATGGCACTGAATCAACAAAGCGTAGTGCCTAAAAGCATAATCAAAACATGTCCACACAGCAGGACAACAAGTTCAACATTTTTGAATGATTAGTAGATTTAGCGGTTGACATCCAAATCACCAGCACAGATCATAGCCAAGATTACAAACCTATCCATTATACCACACCTCCCGCACCAGATCTGATCCCTAAAACATGAAACATGTGAGCAGATCGGGCCAAGAGGAAAAAAGAACGCACACTGAAACCGAAGGGGATCGGAGATAGGATAGAAACCGGAGGCAGGCGTCCCTGTGCAGCGCCGCTGCTGGCCGTGGCAGCTTCCCTTGCCACCTGCTCATCCAGTCCTCGTGCATGACGGAAAGAGAGATGGAGGCCATGATGGCGTCCCTCACCACCTGCTCCTCCAGTCCTCGTGCATGAAGGAAAGAGAGATGGAGCCGGGTCGGGCTGCTCCTTCCCCTTGTCCTCGGCTGCTGTGCTGCTAGGCACGGAGGAAGAGAGGAGGAGGAGCAACAAGGACGCGGCGAGGAGGCAAAGACGGGCGGCGGACCTCCTTCGTCTTCTTCGCGGCTGCACCCCACCATGACTAGAGCTGCTCTTCTCCGGCACGGATCCGCCGTCTGTGTGCACCTACAATGGTGGAGGGGGGTAGGAGGCCATGGCGCCTATGGTGGTGGAGGGGGGGTAGGAGGCCATGGCGAGGCTCCTAGGGAGGAGGCCATGGCGAGGAGCGAGGAGGAGGGATGGGCTGTGGGGATTGAGGGGAAAGGGGCCAGGGTTGTGTGGCAGCTGTTGTGGAGTGGGACGACAAGGGAGGGGATAGAATTGGGTGCGAGCGCGCGAAGCGGTTTGGGCTGAGCTTTTTGCATGTGAAAATGGGCAACCCAGCCAATGAATGCATGGTGTGAGCCCACCCGTCATTGGACAGCAAAAATAACCGTGAGGTGAAAATTGGTTTTTACTGCTGTGAAGATCCAACGGCTTGGAGGCATCAGAAGGCAGATCGAACGGCCAACGAAGCCCCAATTGGGGGAGCTCCGTGGAGGCAAGTTGGCTAGCAGCCTTATAGGTTTAAATGTGAGGCTACATAGCAACATGCATTGTACTGAATGATAAATATGCAATCCTAGGCTACATAGCAACAAGGAAGAGTGTTACCTTAATGTTCTGATGATATCTAGATATACATGTAATAATATCTTATATAATGGGATGGAGGGAGTGTTGTACTACATCATTGTGCAATTGTTGTTTAGCTTCTAATATTAACTTGGTGCTTTTAGGTACATATGTCATTGCCAAAGATCCACGCTTCGACCCTTTCTGCGTATGGGGCAATGAGATATTCATGAACCAGCATTAAGTGAAGAAACTGATAAAGATTGTTATTAAAATGGGTCAAAAGATGTCAATCGAACTATTTGTTTACACTTTATGCAAGACAACAGTGAACTGCAGGATGGAAAGTAAGAACTTTGTAGCCTTCTTTTTACTGCCCATAATGAGTTGTGTTAGATGATAATGTCTGAATCTTTTTCCTATGCAGTGGTTCCCGAAGCAGTTTACTCAAGATTACCTCTCAAACTACATGATTGGCGGCCGACCTTGGACTAGTGTCGTACGTGGCTTCTTCATGGAGGAGAGCACAATAGGGACATTCTGCTTCACCTTGTTCAGCAACCAGAATGTCTCTCGCCTCTTTCTTTACCATCTTTAATAGTACACGCATACAACCCTGGTTCATCATTCTTTATTTGGTGCTTATGTAATTCTTTTTTTGATGTAATTCTTGAACATATGTACCTGTGAATCGAATAATGCATTGGTTGTTTGAACCTGATGGATATGAATAAAGCTATAGCCTAGTTTCAAATTCAAATTTGGTACAAATTTAAATAGCAGTAATTAAATTAGGGTGAAATTATGCTCTGCATGTCATTACGGCGCACACGGTCTATAAAGCACAGTGTGTGTGATATACATCATAATCTGACATGGTTCACGGAGAGGAAACGTGAGTAACCATCCACACATTTGCCATTTGCAAAGCGTGTGTGATGTCAGACAATATCACAAATGGTGCGAGAAAACTAAATGTGTGTGATTGTCGCCTTATCGTACACGCTTTACAATCATGAACTGTTTGTGATGTGGCGCGCATCATAAATGTAGAGCCAGTTTAGTACGTGCCTGGAAAAATCCCGCGCCTGGAATGTGCCTGGCCTGCGCCTGGTATAAGGTAAAACCACAGAAGTCCGACTGTGATGGTAATGCGAGCACAAATGAGTAGCAAGGATGGAGCGTTTGGGATAGGTGCGGGCTTCGCATACGCTTTGTTCTAGAAAACGTATGCATTCCTACTCCCTATCCTCGACGGTTTCTGGGTCATGTGGGACGGACCTCCCTATCGCCCACACTCACTAGGCGACGGTTTAAAATGTCACCGCGGAAAGGGGTTAAAAACCATTTGTATAGCAGCTCGTTGTACCCGTGATCATCTCTATCATTGCAGGCAAGAAAGTCTCTAGCTATCTCCCCATCCATAACATAACCCTGAGGTACCTTAGGCATTTCAATTCTAGGAGAGCTAGGTTTAATAGGTGAATCATAAATTTCATTAGTTTCAACATTTTCAAGTTCTTTAGCTTTAGCAAGTTGTTCATGAAGAAATTGACCTAGTGGCACAGTTTCATTAAGCAGAGTATTAACATCATCAATAGCACCGTTCATAGCAGAAGTAGCATCATCAATTACTTGCGACATATCAGAATTAATAGCAGTTGGTGGTGTTGCAAGCCTATTCAAAACAGAAGGTGAATCAAGTGCAGAGCTAGATGGGAGTTCCTTACCTCCCTTCGTCTTAGAGGGTACGATCTTGGTTCTATCATCTTTCAGATTCTTCATAGTGTTCAACAGATATAATTCCCAAGTGACTCAACAAATAGAGCTATGCTCCCCGGCAACGGTGCTAGAAAAAGGTCTTGATAACCCACAAGTATAGGGGATCACAACTGTTTTTGAGGGTAGAGTATTCACTCAAATTTATTGATTTGACACAAGGGGAGCCCAAGAATAATTGCAAGTATTAGCAGTTGAGTTGTCAATTCAACCACACCTGGAGAGCTAAATATTTGTAGCAAAGGGATCAGTAGCACAATAGTATGATAGTTTGATAGATGTAATGTAGGCATGTATTCCATATATAGTCAAACATGCTTATAATAAGAACTTGCATGACATCTTTTGTCCTACCTCCCGTGGCGGCGAGGTCCATAAGGAAACTAAGGGATATTAAGGCCTCCTTTTAATAGAGAAGTAGAACAAAGCATTAACACATAGTGAATACATGAACTCCTCAAACTACGGTAATCACCGGAAAGAATCCCCACTATTGTTACTTTGGAGTATGCGGATCATAACACATAGTACGTGCATATAACTTGCAAGATAGGATCAGGAACTCAAATATATTCATGAAAACATAAAGGGTTCAGATCTGAAATCATGGCACTTGGGCCCTAGTGACAAGCATTAAGCATAGCAAAGTCATAGCAACATCAATCTCAGAACATAGTGGATACTAGGGATCAAGCCCTAACAAATTGACTCAATTACATGACAAATCTCATCCAACTCCATCACCGTCCAACAAGCCTACAAAGGAATTACTCACTCCCGGTGGTGAGCATCATGAAATTGGTGATGAAGAAGGGTTGGTGATGATGATGGCGATGAATCCCCCTCTCCGGAGCCCCAAACGGACTCCAGACCAGCCCTTTCGATGAAGAACAGGAGGTGGCGGCGGCTCCATAATGTAAACCGCGATGATTCCTTCTCTCTGATTTTTTTCTCCTTGAATAGGTATATATGGAGTTGGAGTTAGGGTTGCCGGAGGCTCCAGGGGCCCACAAGCCTGGCAGGTGCGCCCTGGGGGGTGAGCATGCCCCCTGGGCTTGTGGCGCCTGGGTGGCCCCCCTCTAGTAATTCTTTCCGCTAGTATTTTTTATATATATTCTGAAAATATTCTCCATAAATTTTCAGCTCTATCCGAGAACTTTTATTTCTCCACAAAAATAACACCATGGCAATTCTGCTGAAAATAGCGTCAGTCCGGGTTAGTTCCATTCAAATCATGCAAATTATAGTCCAAAACAAGAGCAAAAGTGTTTGAAAAAGTAGACACGTTTGGGATGTATCAGGAACAAGGAGACAAGATGCACATATTGCAGTGCTTTCAAACATCTTCATTCACTCCCCATAATATGCGCCATCCTAGCTCTTCATTTGCTGCGTTTGAAGGACCAGGGTGCTCATCGAGCCACACCTCCCTTCTCTTTTTCGTCACCCCAACATATGGTAGTAGGAGTGGACGGAGAAAGTGCCGCTCCTCACAAAATTCCATGACCAAAAGTCCTCCTATTGGTTTGTGCATAGTGGAATATTAAGATTTGGCGTCTGAAGGATGAAATACCTGCTAAACTAAGTCATGGTTCCAGCTGGTGTCAGGATTGATCAACTCACTCACCAACTCTAGTGGGTCATGTGTAAGAGATAATAGCGGCCTCATCAGTTCATCCCTCGGGAGCCAATTTTGGTTCCAAATATGAGTACTTGAGCCATCAGCGATCCTCTTGATTAGCCATTGGGACAGAACATCCCAGCCATCCAATATTGCTCTCCATATTGGTGACGGGTGAGAGCCGAGCTTCGCATCAAGTATTGAGCATGAGGGAAAGTAAACAACCTTACCAATGCGAGGGTTGAGAGAATCCGGAGGCTACAAAATTCTCTAAGTGTGTCTTGCTAGCAGCGCAGGTAGAAAACCTAGGCCTCCCATAAATTTAGGTTGTGTCATAGTCTCCCATGACAGCCACGCGGCCACGCCAGCTTCCGCTTGCCCTCCTTACCGCCCCACCGGAATTTCTTGATAAGAGATTTCAGATGTTCACACATGCCTCTTGGTTATTTAAAACCTGACATTGAAAAAACTAAAATAGCTTGAGCGACCATTTTCAACATCACTTATTTGCCAACAGCTGACAGAGATTTCTCAATCCATCCAATCACCTTTTTTCGGAGACAGTCCTTTAGGTATTTGAAAGATCGATTCTTTGATGAACCCACATTTGAAGGCAATCAATTGATGAGTGTCATTGGAGACCAATTAGTTGACGAGTGCTCCTTCGGGAGGCTCCCAATGATCACTTGGGCTAGGCTGAGAGCGCACCAAGTGGCGCGCTCTCAGCAGCCGCCACATGTCACGCTCTGGACGCTCCCTTCGGATTTTGTTTTTTATTTTTTTCGCATGCCTTTACGGCTTTTTAGATGTTTTTTCTGAGTTTTTTCAACTTTCTGGTTTTTCACCGGTCCTTCTTAGTTTTTCGACAAAAAGAATTTTAAAAAAATTACGCGAAAAAATGTGTTTTTTGCTTCCGCGAGAGGCACGGTTTAGTTTCCGCGGGAAGCACAGTTTTACTTCTGCGAGAGGCATGGCCGTGCCTCTCAAAAACGGGGCAAAACATGTTTTCTCTTTTTTTATTCTGTGAGAGGCATGGTTTTGCTTTCACGAGAGGCACGATCGTGCCTCTCAAAAACGAAAAAAATGTGTTTTCACTTCTTTTCCTTCTGTGAGAGGCACGGTTTTGCTTCCGCGAGAGGCACAGCTGTGCCTCTCAGAAACGGAAAAAAACACATTTTCTTTTTTTTTCCGTGAGAGGCACGGTTTTGCATCCGCGAGAGGAACGGTTTTGCTTCCGCGAGAGGCATGCCATTGTTGGGGATATAACCCCACGCTATGACCCACCCGTTCAAGACCGGGTTATACGGTGGTGGCCTGGCGACTAAGCTTTAACATGGGCTATGATGACCGAGACCTCAAGGCCCATGGGGCCACTCATAGAGTGGGCCGGCTCATGCCCCAGCGCCAGAGGCGACGGCTCACTAAGGGACGCCATAGTTCCCTTACTTGGGAAGTAAGATGAGTAGGAAACTGATTAGGGCACGGGTCATAGTACGACCCGGACTCTGTTGTAAGCCCAGGGCCTCGACCTGTATATAAAGGAGAGCCCCTGAGGCAGAAAACTTAAGTTACAAGCTCTCGAGTACTAGGATAGCCAAGTTGCACCCTTGTAATCAAGATCCCATGCAATAACAAAATCAAGCAGGAAGTAGGATATTACCTCCATCGAGAGGGGCCGAACCTGGGTAAACCCTTGTCTCTCGATTCTGATCAACCCCGTTCAAGCTACTACCTCGCGGTGATGGCCTCACGACTAAGTCCTTTCATGAGGACATCTGTCGTGACAAAACCATGATAGTTGGCGCCCACCGTGGGGCTATCGCTCGGTGGTGTTGAGTTCTTGGAGGGAGCTCTCCCAGGGATCGAGGAATACGCGATCGGCCGCATGACCAAGAGTCACCGCGGCAAGATCTACATCGATGATTCAGGCTGGGACTCTAAGGCCGACTCAATCGAGTATGGGTACCGGGTCCCCTTCGGCAAAATCCACGTCTTCATCGGCAAGATCGGCGAATTAGTACCCGAGCCGGACATCTGCACCGACATCGTCGAGCCGGCTCGGCGCGCGCAACCCGCCCGGGCTCAGGCCAGCTGAAACCATGTTTTCATCGGTTTCACCCAGGGGCTCGACCTCGCGGATAACTCATCGTCTGGTGGGGATGCCCTTGTCTACTCTGACGGCGAGTCATCAGTCAGGGATACCGAGTCGATCCACCTGCTATACGATGGTAGACTTGGGGGTTGCTCTGATGACGAGTCGGCCCCGGCTGATCACGAGCCGCCCCGTTGGACCACTATCTACATGGCAGGCACTGCACCAGCCCTCAACTCTACTGCAGCAGGCGCCATGGGAGGAACCGTCGCTTCAGCAACCGATCCGAGCGCATCTGGCCCAGTCAAAATGCCTACTCAAGTTCTCTCAGAGCTAGTCGCCTCATTGACGACACTCATAGATTCGCCACTGACTGCGGAGAACCAGCTGGAGCGCAACGCAGAGATAGCTAAAATTCGCGAGCAAATGGCTAAGGCTCAGGAGGACGTCAACACCGAGAACGCTCGCATGGTGCAGCTACGAGCCGAAATTCAACAGGAAACAGAGGGCCTGAGGACGGAGGCCTGGCACTTGGGTCTGCGACAGAATGTTTCAGATGTGGTTCATAGGAGGAGACATGAGACCCGCCTGCCCATTGATTACGAGCCTAGGCATTTATTCAACACACCTACACCGGGGGCTGGGACAAGTACCCCGGAGGCCCCGGTTATACCCTAGTTGAACCGAGTTGTGCCCCGGAGGCCCCGGTTATACCCCAGTTGAACCGAGTTGTGCTCGCTACCTAGCCTCGACAACCGACTCAGCAGCGCCAGCTTGAACCGGCCCAGCACCAGCAGCCTGTTCGGATGACTCCGGACCGCTTTGTGACACCGGCAGGTCATTTTTCTAACCCAGTTGATAACTTGCTGGCGGCAGCTACCAACCTCGCTGCACTTTCGATCACGGGAAATACCCCGGTTGAGATCGAGGCCCTGAACGCCATCGAGAAGTTGAAGACTGCGGTTGCCCAGCAAGCAAACTACTCCTATAGTTAGTAGAGACTCCACTCCACCCCGCATCCAAGCCACAGTAGGAGCCGCCATGCTGAGTCACCCGCAGTCTCCAGCAGTGCCCAACGAAGACGCGAGCAGCCGCGTGACCCGCCTCGGCATGGAGCCCTAGATGCTCAGGAGATCATCGACACGGCCCGCGCGCGACGGGAGGCAGAAGCGGCCAATGCGGTGGCTCAACCATCACCCACTTCAACTCCTTTGGCCTCGCAGGGAGTAGCATCAAGTACCAGAATCATTGGGATTCCGTGCCTGGTGCCAGCTCTGCGGAACGAGCGCATGCCTAAAGATTTCAAAGGCCCTCATAAGGTCCCCAATTACACGGCTGACCTCGAGCCGGTGGCTTCGATTGAAAGTTATGAAATTGCCATGGACATGCTTGATGTTAGCGATGAAGTCTATGCTAAGTATTTGGCTATGATGCTGGAGGGTCTAGCTCATACTTGGTTGAAGAACTTGCCCCCTAATTCCATCAACACTTGGTCGGAGCTGAAGGAGCGTTTCGTCAAACACTTCCAAGGAACCTGCAAGCACCCAATGACAATTGTCGATTTACAGCATTGTGTCCAGGGCGAGCGCGAGTTAGCTCATCATTGGGCCTGCCAGGTCGCGGATATAATCCACTCCTCTGATGGCATATCAGCCGCCCAGGCCGTCTTAATTTTGGAGAAAAACTATCATTTTGATCCTTTGGTTCAGACGCTTGGGCGCCTCAATTGAATGGTTTAGGACATCAGAGGTCTCATGGATGTCCTTACCAGATACACTAAGTCAGATACCATGAAGTATCCCACGTCAGATGACGAGAAGGCCGGCAAAGGCAAGAAAAATGGTGGTGGCAAGGGATAGTAATAGAACAACTCTGAGTACACTGGCAACCAGGGCAATCATGGCAATGGTGGCAAGCTCAAGCACCTGGAGGGCGGCTCAGATTTTGTTGCCAACACCAACACTGGTTTCAAGGGCCAGAGATGGAATAATTCCGGGAGGCCGTTTAATGCAAATAAATCTCGCAATTTTGAGGAAGCACTCAAAGGTCCGTGTCCTAAGCACAGTACTCAGGAGAAGCCGACGAACCATTCCTGGGAGAACTGTTATATTATGCAGCAATTTTGCAAACAAGTTTTCCAGAATCACCAGGGTGGCGGCGGTGGAAACCCGAGGCAACCTGGGGCTGGCGGCTCAGGATCCAGTTTTCCCGGAGCTGGCTCGTCCGATGGTTTTCATGGTCTTGGCGGGTCTGGATCTAGATATTAGGGGTCTGGCAATCATGGAGGTGGAAATCAGCATTCTGGTCAAGGAACTCAGCAGCAGGGCAACCAGGCAGGTTTTCAGAGCAATCCTAAATAGTTAAATAGTGGGCAGTATCACATCTTTACGACTAGCACCTACAAGCGGGATAGCAAGCTCCACAGGCGTGCCGCCAACCTGGTTGAGCCGGCTGTGCCTGAATATTTAAATTGGTTAGAACAACCAGTCACTTGGAGTAGGGCAGATCATCCCCCCCCCCCCCCCCGGGTCGAGAATCCAGGTCGTTTGGCCTTGGTGGTGGCACCTTAGGTCGACGGGTATAAGCTCACCAAGGTACTGATGGATGGAGGAAGCAGCATCAACATCTTGTCTATGATACTTTCAGACGGATGAATTTGTCAGAAAAGCAACTCCTACCATCCTCAACTGTTTTCCATGGGATCATCCCCGGGAAATGCGTGTTCCCCATTGGGTGGATTAAACTGGAGGTTGCATTTGGCAACGAGTATAATTACAGAATGGAGTTTCTGATGTTTCAGGTGTTCAAGATGAGAAGCCCTTATCATGCCCTATTTGGACGGCCGGCTTATGCTCGTTTCATGGCCCGGCCTTGCTATGTGTATCTAAAGCTCAAGATGCCTAAGCTGAAGGGCACTATCACGATCGATGGTGATAGGAAAATCGCTCGTGAGTGTGAAGAAGGGGATGCAGCTTATGCTGAGTCAGCCTGCGCAGCAGAGGAGTTAAAGTTTTACAAATCCAACGTTGACCCGGCTGTCATGACGCCCCTGAAGAAACCCACCATAGAGTCTAATCCCCCGCTCAAGTTCAAGTCAGCTGAGGACACGAAACGGGTTGACTTCACCCCTGGTGACTCGTCCCAACAGTTCACTATTGGGACTGGCATGGATCCCAAATAGGAAAGCGCGCTCATCGAGTTTATCCGTGAGAATAGGGACATCTTTGCATGGAAACCTTCTGACATGCCTGGTGTACCGAGAGAATTCACTGAGCACCACCTCAATGTTGATCCTGAGATGAAACCAGTCCGATAATACCTCCATCGTTTTAACGAGGAGAGACGCAAGGCTATCGGGGAAGAAGTGGCCCGGCTCCTAGCTGCCGGGTTCATCATGGAAGTATTTCATCCTGAGTAGCTGGCCAATCCAGTGCTTGTTCTAAAGAAAAATGACACTTGGCGTATGTGTGTTGATTACATAGATCTTAACAAGGCTTGTCCCAAAGACCCGTTTGCCCTCCCTCGCATTAATCAGATCATTGATTCCATAGCTGGTTATGAGAGCTTATGTTTCCTGGATGCTTACTCCGGCTATCATCAGATAAAGATAGCTGTCGAGGACGAGGAGAAGATAGCTTTCATCACCCCCTTTGGGGCTATCTGCTGTGTCTCTATGCCTTTTGGGCTTAAGAGCACGGGAGCTACTTATCAGCACTGCGTAAAGAATTGTTTTCACAATCAGATCGTGCACAATGTTCATGCTTATGTTGATGATATTGTGGTCAAATCCTAGAAGAAGGAAACACTGCTGGATGACCTCAAGGAAACCTTTGACAATCTTTGGGTTTATAAGATGATGCTTAACCCGGCCAAGTGTGTTTTTGGCGTTCCTGCAGGGAAATAGTAGGGTTTTTTGGTTTCTGAGCGAGGCATTGAAGCTAATTCGAAGAAAATCAAGGCGATAACCTCCCTTGCTAAGCCGGCCAACATTAACGATGTCCAATGTATGGCGGGTCGCATTGCCGCTTTAAGCCGGTTCATAAGCCGCCTTGGTGAGAAGGCGATTCCTTTATATTAGATGTTGAAAAAGACTGATCACCTTGATTGGAGTAACACTGCAGATAAAGCCTTTGAAGCCCTAAAGAAATAGTTGGCTGAGCCGCCTATCCTGGCTGCTCCTATTGATAAAGAGCCTATGCTCCTATACATTGCTGCTAATAATAAAGCGGTAAGTGTTGGAGTTGTCATGGAGCGCAAGGAGGCTGGGAAGGAATATCCTGTCCAGAAGCCAGTCTATTATTATAGTGAGGTTTTGACAGAGTTCAAGTAGAGGTATCCACATTGGCAGAAACTGGTATTTGGTGTCTTCATGGCTATTCGCAAGTTGAAGCATTATTTCCAGGAACACCCCATCATTGTGGTAAGCTCCGCCCCTTTGGGAGATATAATCCAGAAAAGGGAAGCCACAGGAAGGGTTGCTAAGTGGGCAATTGAGCTTGGGCCGCATCTTCTGAAATATGTGCCCTGGACAGCTATCAAGTCTCAAGCATTGGTGGATTTTATCAATGGTTGGATTGAACTTCAAGTTCCCGAGGAAAAGCCAGATAACACATATTGGACAATTAACTTTGATGGTTCAAGGCAGTTGGAAGGCTTGGGGGCTGGAGTTATCTTATCTTCCCCTCGAGGCGACAAGTTTTGTTATGTTCTGGGGATTATGCTTCCTTGTACTAACAATGCAGCTAAATATGAGGCCCTTCTTCATGGCCTTCGTATGGCTAAAGAGATGAACCTCAGCTGGGTCAGGTGCCTGGGCGACTATGATTTAGTGGCTCAGCAAGTTTTTGGAAAGTGGAACTCTAAAGATCCACTCGTGGCAGCTTATCGGCAGTCAGTGACTAATATCGCAGGACACTTCAAAGGTTATCAGGTCGATCATATTGATCGGCGGCTGAATGAGGCAGCTGATGCTTTGTCACGACTCGGCTCTCATCATAAGCCGGTCCCCCCGCCCCAATGTGTTCCTTGACGTGCTCCATAATCCTTCTATCAAGTTGTCTTCAGAAGAAGATCTTGCTATACCTGATCCAGAGGCGCAGTTGGTGGCGGCTCTTCATGCCACCCCGGATTGGACAGATCCTTATCTGGCATATTTGACCCAAGGCGAGCTCCCTCAGGATGAACTCATTGCTCGTCAGATTGTCCGGCGCTCCAAATCAATGACTATTGTGAATGGAGAGTTGCACAGAAGAAGCATCACAGGTGTTTTTCAATGTTGTGTTTCCCCTGAAGAAGGGCGTGAAATCCTCAGTAAAATTCACTTTGGCGATTGTGGTCATCATGCCGGCTCAAGATCCCTGGTAGCGAAGGCGTTTCGACACGGCATTTACTGGCTCACGACCCATGCAGACGCTGAGGATATTGTCCGCAAGTGTGATGGATGCCAGAAGTTGAAAGTGCGTTATATCGACTAGAGGGGGGTGAATAGGTGATTTTATAAATTTGTCACTGAGTAAATACTACTTGAGGAATTTGCTAAGAGACGAAATACAAGCAGCGGATAAAGTACTCAGGTGCATGCATAACAAGACAGTAGCATAGTCATCATGATGAAATGAAACATGCACAGAGCACATTTAGCGTGTAAACAGGATAAGTAGGCAGAAGACAAAGTGATTGAAGAAATAGGATTGAGGAAATTGAGAAAGTCTTCAGTCAAAGTCTTCAAACAGTAACAATCAATTTCATCAACAAGTAGACAAGGAAATGAAAGGGTTGAGGAAATAGAAACAGTAGCTTGGTGAAGACAGTGATTTGGTATACCAGTTCCAACTGCTGTGACAGTTGTACATCTGGTTGGAGCGGCTTGGTATTTAAACCAAAGGACACACAGTCCTAGGGCACACAGTCCTTACCGTATTCTCCTTGAGCTAAGGCCACACGGACCTCGCCGAATCACTCGTGGTAAGTCTTCAAGGTGACTTCCAAACCTTCACAAACTCGGTCACCCGGCGATCCACAATTCATCTTGGATGCTCTAGACCATGATGCCTAACCATCTGGAAGATGCACAAACTTCAAAGATAACAAGCGTCGGTTCCACATAGGAACAATCTCTTCAGTGATGCTCGATCACTTTGGGTTTTCGGTGTTGGGGTTTTGGGTTTTTCCTCACTGATGATTTTCTCTCAAAGTCCTCGGAAGATGGGATGCTCTAAATGACAAGTGTCAATCTATCTCTCAGAGCAGCCCACCAGCTAGTGGTTGAGGGGGCAGCTATTTATAGCCAGGGAGCAGCCCGACATGGTAAGACATAAATGCCCCTAATGATATGACCGTTGGATGGATAAGATATTTTGGGACAGCTGGCGTAAAGCACAGCAACAGTCGAAAATTTGAGCTCTCAAATTCCTCAGGGCTATCATGTTCCTCACTGTAGGCAATTCGCACTGGTGAAATCCTAACTCCTCAGTCAGAACACATTCCTCAGAGGCTAGAATATTTTCGTCTCTATCACTAAAGAAATTAACTGAACTGCAAGAGATTTCCAAAGGCTTCACTCAAAGGATTGGGTATGTGTATAGGCTTTGAGATGAGCATCACTTGGGAACTTTTCCTTAGTATTACCTCGACCCCCTTTAACAGTACGGTGTTTCCTATGACTCAAAAGAAAGGAAATGAAACTATGAAAACAAAAGTCTTCACGCTTCATAGTCCTCGCATCAATATCTTCAAGGTCACACCAATTTCCTCATTTTCAAAGTCTTCAAGAAAACCAAAGTCTTCAGATGAAGACGTTCATTTTTAGGGTTCGACTTTCTTCGGATTTATCAAACTCCTCAGAGACTTGTTAGACCTGTGTACACTCACAAACACATTAGTCCCTTAACCTACAAGTCTTCAATACACCAAAATCACTAAGGGGCATTAGATGCACTTACAATCTCCCCCTTTTTGGTGATTGATGACAAATAGGTTAAGTTTTCAATGGGGATAAACATATGAAGTGTAAATACTAATATTGAGGAATTTGATTGCAAGATATAGAAGAACTCCCCCTGAAGATGTGCATATTTGAGGAATTTGCTTTGGACTGCAAATGCACATGGTAGGATAAAATCTTGGAGATCTCCCCTATATCTTGTAATCCATTCACGCATTTAACATATAGTATGAAGAATTTGAAATGCATGATGGAAAATGGTGGCTGACGAAATTCAGCATGCGTGCATTAAGTAACTTGAGGAAATAAGCATGCAGAAGGCTGTTCAAAAGTGTCAGACCACCATCGGACTTAAGTTTACAACTCATCAAACAAACACCTCAGAAGAATGAGAGTTGTAACTTAGACAAAAACAACCCAAATATATAGACCCGCTTGAAGACTAACTCAAATTTCTCCCCCTTTGTCATCAAATGACCAAAAGGGTCTTTGAGGACTAACGCCCCTAAAGAATATCAGCTTGAGGTCGGTGGAGGAACGCCAGCGTTGTTGGGTCATTTGTCGATGTAGGGCCTGCCGCAATGTCGTCGAGATCCTCAGCTTCATCTATCTCACGCAATGAAGAATATGAACTTGTGACCAGCTTAGGAACTTTGACCTTCTTGAATTTCTTCGAAGGAGGATGTGACCAGTCAAAGTTCTGCTGAAAGTCCATTTGCGTGAGGTCTTCATCACTATAAAGATGAGAAAGTATAGCCCAAGTGCGATCGAAGATTTCATGCACATAGTAATGGTTTTTCTTCATAGTGTTCTGCGTGACAGTCATGTTCTGAAGAATTGAGCCAAATTGACGCTTGACCGACTTGTGATTGTGATCGAATTTCTAGTGAAGACTAAGAAGGAGCTCGCGATCAGTCATCACACGCGGGGCAGTGGCTTGAGGATTTTGCTCAGTGGCTTTAGCAGCGGAGTCCTAGGTTGCAGAGTCGTCATTGGTGGAGTAAGATGCAGCCTTACGAAATTGGCCATCCAATGGACGAGCGCCTTCATCAATAACAACAGCTTTGCATTTTTCAGCAACTGAGGAAATGGTCCTTTTGAGGACTTCAATAGGAGGCAGAAAGCTGAAGTGATTTTGAAAATCAGCCTTGTATGGAATTGAAGACCTGGTTCTGATGAACCTCATAACCCAAGGAGCATAGGGCTTCAATTCAAATGGCAAAAGAGCAACATTTGGCAAAGTCCTCATGAAGAAATCATGATAGTTTATGGGAATGCCATGAATGATGTTGAACAGGAGATTCTTCATGATGCCAACAACTTCTTCTTCAGAATTGTGGCCTTTGATAGGACTGAGGGTTTTGGTCAGAATGTGGTATACTATCCTGGGCACATACAATAAATCCTTCATGAGGAAAGTGGTTCTTGGAGCTTGGCCTGGATGCAACGGCTTCATTAACACTTGCATGAGATGATTGGGAAGTTCAAGTTCCTCATAGATAAGCCTCGCACCTTCTGCGGGAGGACTAACTGAAATGGCATGAAGCAATTCAGTCGCTGGAGCTTTGTAGTGAGTGTTTTCAGTCATCCAGTCCAGAACCCATGAATTGACATCAGAGACATTGCCAGTGAGGTGCAGAGTTGCATAGAACTGAAGAATTAGCTCTTCATTCCAATCACATATGTCAGCACAGAAATTGAGGAGTCCAGCTTCATGAAGAACATTCAGAACTGGTTGAAAGCATGGAATGGACTCCATATCCACATGAGGAATTTGAAGGTGTTGGAAGACTTTGTCCTTGCCAAAAAGAACAAAGGCATAGAAATTCATCTGACTTGTAGTCCAGAACCTTTTGCGCCTTAGTCTTGCTGAGTCATAAGGATTTTCATCAGTGAAGAAATGATGCTCAGCGAAGAAATCAGCATTGTTGAATTTTGGCCTCCTTGTGCCAGACTGAGGATTTTGAGGCTTGGGTTGAAGATTTACAGTAGTAGGCCTCACAACCTCTTGAGTCACAACTTCTGGTGCAATAGACTGAGGAATTGAAGCGGCAGTTTCATCAGCAGTCTGTGTCTCCATTTCTTCAGCTGTTGCAGCTGGAATTTCTTCAGGAATGGACTGGAGAAAAGTTGGACGACCTTCAGATCTGGTCAGTATTTCTTTAGTCTGCATTGGGGATTAAGGAATTTGATGGAGAGGTGTGGCAATTGGAGAAGTTGGGTGAAGAGTTTCCCAATATTCATCATTTAGGACTGGAGTGGTTGAACCAATGTCCACATCCTCATCAATTTCTTCTACGCCAGCCTCTTCAACTATGAACTGAGGCTGGGGCGATGATACCAGTGGTGTTGAAGCATTTGCTTCCACCTTAATTTCTTCGTCAATCTGCTCTGAGGAAGCAGCAGAGTGATTTTCTTCATCATTGTCATCATCAGGAATGACATATTCTTCACCAAAAGGAACTATCTCCTTTGATGGCACAGTAGAAATGGGGATTGCATCGATTGGTTCACTTGAGAAACTTGTCAAAATTCTCATTTTCTTGGGAGCTGAGGATTCTGCAGATGTTGATGCTTTCCTTTTCCTGGCGGCTTCCTTCTCTGCAGCCTTTGTTTTCTTCACTTCTGATGCAGAAGGAAGTGTTGTTTTCTTCACCTTTGAAAATTTTGCAGGAGGAGCAGAGGATGAAGTTGGTGCAGTTTCTTCAGGCATGACTGATGTTGTCGCCCTGGTATTCTCAGTTTCTTGAGAAGCAGCAGTTTCTTCAGCTGGCCTTGGTTGTTCTTTAGGCGCAACATTGGTGGTTGCCCTGTCAGTTTCTTCAGAAGCAGGAATTTCTTCAGTTGCCCTGGTAGCTTCTTCAGTAGCCTGAATTTCTTCAGCAGGCTGAACTGAATCTTCAGCCTGAGGAATTTGTTGTTGCGATGGAGCTGCAACACTTGCCTGAAGGTTCTTGGCGATGTTGACAAATCTGACCTTGGCTCCTAGCCAATTAGCATGGTATCGGTCAAATTCATCACTGAGGACTTTGATTTCCTTCTGAACTCCGACAAGTTCTTCAGGAGACAAAGTGAGAACATTGTTCCTCAGAAAACACTCTTTGTTGTACTGGTCCTTCTTGACTCTTCCAGCCTTCTCAAATTTCTATTTTTCTTCGCCTATGAAGGCAGTCAGCATATGACTTTGACCAGGAGTCAGATTCAGGTCAGGAAGAGGGGTATTGGGACCCTGGTGGCATATGTCAATGAAATCGAGGATCTTCTTTAGATCCAGCATAAGAGGAACAGAGCTGCCTTTGGCTCTTGCAGCCCTTTGTTGCCTATCTCTGATGATTTTAGCAAGTTCATCATCATCAGCAGCTTCATCATCATCAGTTTCTTCAACTGAAGGCTCTTTCAAAGCCACTTGTTTCTTGTGAGGACTTGGCCTCTTACCGCGCCCAGCAGTGGACTTGACCTTCAGCAGAGATGGACCACTAGAAGATTGTGGTTGAGCTGAGGAAGTTGCAGATGCCCCTGAGGCAATAGAAAATCCAGTAGTCCGCTGACACGTTGCAAGATGCACAGGTGTTGAGGACTTTGTGGCAGCCACTAAGGATTTGGCAGCAACAGAAGAAGTTGGCGCTGCCCTTGAGGAAGTTGCCTGTGGAATTTGAACTGAGAGCTTTGTAGTTGAGGAACTTGGCCTTGAGGGCATTGAGCTTGAAGATTTTGTCTTCACAGCAGATTCCTTCAGAATGGCCTTCTTTGGCGCAGTTCTACTGGCAGAGGCCAGAACAGTAGCAGCAGCTTGAGTGTCTTCATTGAATTTCCTCACTGCTTCTGCGGCAACCGTTGAAGCTTTGCTTGGCGCTTGGCCCATTCCTTAGGAAATTCCTCACCACGCTTGACGCTGGTAGGATCAGCTCTTTGGCCAGCAGCCAGAGGTGGTCTTGGGCTTGGAGGATTAACAGTGAATTTCTTCATGTACTTTGGAGTGATATGTCGATATTCCTTCCATTCCTTTGCCCATCTCCTCTCAATCCTCTGAATGTGCACTTTGCGCTGCGTCTTGGTTTCTTTCCCATGAGTTTCTTCATCTGGTGTGCAATATTCATCATAAATATCCTCAGGGATTTTAAATGATGTATTTGTTTCAGGCCTTTTTCCTCCTTTCTGAGGTCTTTTCCCATCTACCATTTTCCTCACTTGAGGATTTTGAACTTTTGAAGATTCTGAGGAG
The DNA here is from genome assembly GCA_011799875.1 of Thinopyrum elongatum. Classification (NCBI taxonomy): domain Eukaryota; kingdom Viridiplantae; phylum Streptophyta; class Magnoliopsida; order Poales; family Poaceae; genus Thinopyrum; species Thinopyrum elongatum. Next base: position 471,004,222 of record CM022302.1, read on the forward strand.
GTATGCAATTTTTCTTCGAGGAACGCTGCAAATGAGTTAAGTTGATGAGAACCTGGAGATTCATCAGCAGACATTTTGTACCTATGAACAGAGTATAGGTGTGAAGAATTTGAAGAAGTCATATGCGTTCTCAGAAAATTTTCAAAAAGTATCAAGTTGAGGAATTTGACCATAGATGTCTTGAGGAATTTCACTAAGCGTTCTTGACTCAGGTTCCAGAGTTGTACAGATTTGAGAATCTAGACAATTGAGGAATCTTGAGGAAATTCATAGCTTAGAGGAGTAGATTTTTGAAGAATAAACACCTTTTGAGGATTTTGTGAAAAACATAAGGATCAAAGTAGGGCAGTAAAATCAGATTTTAATTACCCTTGATGAAGAACACGATGAACTGGGAGTAAGAACGGAGAAGTTCGTCAGTCTAGATCTCCCACGCCCTAACTCGGCGGCGGGAGACAGCTACGGCGGCGGTGGAGTGAAGATATTCGCGGCCAGCGCGAGTACGACGGCGACGAGGTCAAGGTAGCGAAGCTCTTCCTCACCGGCGACGATGGAGTTTAGCGGCGGCGCTAGGTCAGAGCTCGAGCAAGGAGAGACGAGGTCGAGCGGAGTAAATGAGGTCAGTGTAGGGGAAGGGGTATTTATAGCCGAGGTGAAAACTGTTCGCCTGAAGATTTTGGACGAACATGCCCCTGACCCTTGCTATCCAAATGACATGTGTCACCCACGTACTGAGAAGTGGAGATCGTGGGGGATAGTGGGTGAGTAAAATATTCCGTCATGGGAAGTGGACCAGTTTGAGCTGCAACTGCCAAAAATTAGATATGAAAATTTTAATGTGTCGTTCGCAAATTCTTCAACTGTCAAGGACACAGTGAAGACTTCGAACGGGTTTCAAATAGAACGCACATGAAGAATTTGTGAACAGACGGGGTTGAGTTTAGCATAGAGGGGGAACGGGTCCGATCACATTCATTTAGAATAAAATCAACTTGAAGAATTAGCAATAAGTGAATGCTGTTGAGGACATTGAAAACTCAAATATAGATATATAGTCAATGAAGAACACCGGTCGAAAAGTTGAAGAAATTGCAAACTTGAGGAATTTGAAAATTTGAAGAATTTGCAAAATGACGAAAAACTCAATTTTGAAGATTTTCAACTTTGGTTGGTGGCGTGACCCACCGTATAAGAATGATGATTTCAGACACCACGTACAATTGTCGTAGGGCTGTGAGAATCAAATTCTTCATTAATTTCTTCACACTTAGAGGGTTAGTCTTCATTGATTGAAGAAAAATGTTACTTCATGTGTTACACATCAAAGTCATCAATTTTGCATAAGTGTTAGGATGTGTGTCCTTTCAAAGAACATTCAAAGATTCTAAGATATTTAGCTCACACCGCAACTTGCAAAATCTCTTTTCATCCAAGGGCTTTGTGAAGATATCTGCTAGTTGTTCTTCAGTCTTCACGTGGTCGATAAAGATATCGCCCTTCAACGCATGATCTCGAAGAAAATGATGACGAAGCTGGATGTGCTTAGTCTTCGAGTGCTGAACTGGGTTGTGAGCAATCTTGATGGCACTCTCGTTGTCGCAGTAGAAAGGCATGTTCTTCTCATTGATGCCATAATCCTTGAGGGTTTGCTTCATCCACAGCAATTGAGCACAACAAGAACCAGCAGCAATATACTCAGCTTCAGCAGTAGACAGTGATACGTAGTTCTGCTTCTTCGAGGACCAACATACTAAGGATCGTCCGAGGAAATGGCATGTGCCTGATGTTGACTTGCGATCCACCCGGTCACCAGCATAGTCAGAGTCAGAATATCCAATGAGATCAAAAGCCGAGCCCTTGGGATACCATAATCCAAGTGTTGGAGTGTAAGCTAGATATCGAAGAATATGTTTCGCAGCCTTGTGGTGTGATTCCTTCGGTGTAGCTTGAAAACGGGCACACATGCAAATACTAAGCATAATATCTGGCCTAGATGCACATAGGTGCAATAAAGAGCCAATCATGGAGCGGTATACCTTTTGATCGAAGTCTTTACCATTTTCATCGGTGCAGAGTTGGCCATTTGTGGGCATATGGATTTTGACGCCTTTGCAATCTTGCATGCCGAATTTCCTCAGTACATCCTTGAGGTATTTCTCTTGAGATATGAAGATGTCATTGCGTTGTTGACGAATTTGAAGACCTAAGAAGAATTTCAATTCTCCCATCATAGACATTTGATATTCTTCACTCATTATATAGACAAATTCATCATTGTAACGTTTGTCAGTACTGACGATGACATGTACCTGGGGTAGGGTAATAGGCCTGACCTAGACACCCTTCCCAAGGACATTACCTTAAAGTTAGGGATATTCAAAGGACAATATCATTCACTCGACCAGAAGCATTCCACTCGGAAAACCCAATTCCATTCGACCAGAGTGTACTCACTCGACCACATCAGAAATCACTCGGAAGACAAAAGATCCAAAGTCACTCAGAATGGCAACGGTCAGGCGTTCACTCCGTAGTCTTAATGATCATTTATATGCCTTTATTGCTGGCGTTACCAGTAACGTCCTATCTTTATGTACATTGAATCCTGTGTAACTGAGGGCTGGAGGGGTCTGGCGAACTCTATATAAGCCACCCCCCTCCTCAGGCACAAGGGTTCGCACCCCCCTGTAACTTCACGCATAATCCAATCGACCGAGCCCCCGGGCACCGAGACGTAGGGCTGTTACTTCCTCCGAGAAGGGCCTGAACTCGTAAATCTTGCGTGCACAACCTCACCATAGCTAGGATCTTGCCTCCTCATACCTACCCCCTATTCTACTGTCAGACTTAGAACCACGACAGTTGGCGCCCACCGTGGGGCAGGTGTCTTAGCGACTTTCGGTGAGGTTGCGATTTTTTCCGATTCCCATCATCATGGTTTCTGGTGGAGGTTCGGCTGAGGGCCGCGAGATCCGTCTCGGCGCGCTCGTCTTCATCGCTGACGACTCCGCCTGGCTCCAGGAGGCCCCCCTCGATGTCGAGACACTCCCCGTCCGTGGGGCGACGCACTTTCGCGCGTGTGTCCGCGGCGTCCTTCTGCGGCAGCCGTCGACCCAGTATCGGTCGGCTCCTGCAGTGTCTTTGTTCCCCGCTGTTTGCCGTCGCAAGTGATCCGGTCGATCGCGGCTTCAGCGGTGGGTGAAGCATGCGGTGGCACGTCAGTCGGCCACCCCTCAAGTCGCGGCAATCGAGCCCGATGAATCTCTCTATGGCCTGTTCGATCTGTCGACTGGCTCCGTCGAGACCCTGTCCGAGTGCGACAGCAGCGACCCTGCGGCAGAGGTCCTGATGGTCGACACACCGCATAGCCCACCTAGCATGCGTCGCAACGGTGGCGGCGACGGCGGTGGAGATCCGTCGCATGTTCACGAGGAATACCACCCCGAAACCCTCTCTTCGCAGCGGAGGGAGGAACTCCACCGCCGCAACGAGGAGGCACTCCACACGCCCATCGTCGGAGAGACCTCTGAGGCTCGGGCCTTGGAGGCAGCGCGCTTGGCCACTTTGGCTGAACGCACTCGACTGGAGAACCTTCAGCATGCACTCGACGAACGTGCTCGGCAGCAGATTCCTGAGTCCAGTCGACGGCGGCAATTGTTCCCGCCTCAACCTCACGTATACCGCACTCCTATTCAGAATCTTACGGCTGCAGCTCATATAGCAAAGTCCATCCAGCCATCCCAGTCGGAGGCTGGACAAGGTTTGATGCAGATCCAGGCTCTGCCCCGGGCAGCAGGAGAGCAAAACACTGTAGTATCTCAGTCGCGTAACAGAATCCATAGCAGATCTGTGGTGGCTGATACAGTCCAATCGGCTCACAGCCCAAGATCACCTCCGTGGCGTGAGGGACGTGGGCATCGCCAAGAGCAGTACTTGGGTCGGAACCACGAGCAGTTCGATCATCGGCTCGGCCGTGATGACCGTCGTCGAGTGCCTACGCCCCCTCCGAGAGGCGGATCATATGTGCCCCGGCATTATGATGACAGGCGCCCGTACAGCGAAGAGCGGAGGGTGCCAGTCGACCCAAGAGAGCCAGGGTTTGATGCGAGGTCAATTTTGGTGCAAGGTTTGGTCGACAGGAACCGAGAACACAGAGAAGGGCAAGACAGTGATCGCCCGAGTGGAAGCAGAGTACATGTTTCAGGTCTCGAGTGTTTTAGCAGAGCCATCAGAGCTGCTGAGATCCCTCACAACTTCAGGTTGGCGACTGGGGTTAGTAAGTTCACCGGTGAGTCAAAGCCTGACACTTGGCTGGAAGATTACTGAGTAGCTGTTCAGATCGGTGGTGGAAATGATGAGGTAGCTATGAAACATCTTCCTCTCATGTTGGAAGGATCGGCCAGAGCATGGCTGAATCAGTTGGCTCCAGGCAGTATATTCAGCTGGGAAGAGTTAGCCCGAGTGTTTGTCAGGACATTTGAGGGCACATGCAAATGACCTGCAGGGTTGACAGAATTGCAACATTATGTACAGAAGCCGAATGAAACTCTGAGGGATTACATCCAAAGATGGACCACTTTACATCACACAGTAGAAAATGTATCCCAACACCAAGCAGTTTGCGCCTTCAAGGAGGGCGTTCGATATCGAGAGCTTAACCTGAAATTCGGTCGGACAGGAGATATGTCTCTGACCCGAATGATGGAAATAGCCACTCGGTACGCTAATGGTGAAGAAGAGGATCGACTCCGTAGTGGAAAGGGCAAGCCAGTCGCCCAGGACACCGGAAGAGGTCGGAAGCAGAAACGCAAAGTCGAGCCAGCAGGTCCTGGTGAAGCTGTAGTTGTAACTCAAGGAAAATTCAAGGGGAAGCCCAAAGGGCCCTGGATCCCCAAGAAGGTGAAAGATCAGGCAGGGAATGATGTGTTGGACTTGCCATGTCACATTCACACCAAGAAGGATGAAGAGGGTAATCTGATTTATCCCAAACATACCACTCGACAATGTCGGCTCCTGATCCAGCAGTTCCAAGAGAAACAACCCAATGAAAAGGAAAAAGAGTCTGACAAGGATGGTGACAAGGAAGAAGATGATGACGGTTTCCCCAACGTCAATTCCACTTTGGTGATTTTTGCTGACATTGAAAGCAAAAGTCGACTGAAAGTCATCAACAGAGAGGTAAACATGGTTGCTCCGGCAATGACGACATATTTGAAATGGTCAAAGACTCCCATTACATTCGACCAATCAGACCACCCACCGCACGTTGCCACCCCCGGGAGGCAAGCGTTGGTGGTCGACCCAGTCGTTGGGGGCACCCGACTGACCAAAGTCTTGATGGATGGTGGCAGCTTCTTGAACATTTTGTATGCTGAGACCCTCCGTGGGATGGGCATTCCGATGTCCAAGCTCAGTGAGAGCAACATGCGATTCCACGGTGTCATTCCAGGAAAGAAAGCTGATTCACTCGGCCAGATCACTCTTGATGTGGTTTTCAGTGATTCAAAGAATTACCGTAAGGATAAGTTGACATTTGAAGTTGTGGATTTTCACAGTGCCTATCATGCTATTCTGGGCAGAACTGCATATGCCCGTTTCATGGCTCGACCGTGTTACGTGTACCTCAAGCTGAAGATGCCTGGCCCCAGGGGTGTGATCACAGTCACTGGTAATCGGCAACGAGCAGAAGAGTGCCTCCAGAAGGGCTCTAAGATAGCCGATGAACAGATGGCAGCAGTAGAAATGGAAGAATATAAGAAGACTGCAGATCCGAGTGATTTGTTGCGTGCTAAGAAGCCTGCTTCAGAGTCTGCATTTCAGTCGTCCGGTGAAACAAAGCCTCTTCACATTCACCCGACCGATCCCAATGCTGCTCCGACTCATATCTCAACAACACTCGACAGCAAATAGGAAGAAGCGCTCATCCAATTCCTCCGTGAGAACTGGGACATCTTCGCATGGAAGCCGTCTGACATGTCGGGTGTACCCAGGGGACTGGCTGAGCACCGTTTGTGAGTCGATCCAAAGGCAAAACCCGTTAAAGAGCATCTCCGTCGGTCCGCTGTGGAGAAGAGAAAGGCAATCGGCGAAGAGGTGGCTCGGCTTCTGGCGGCTGAGTTCATCCGCGAAATTTACCACTCCGAGTGGCTCGCCAATGTTGTCATGGTTCCCAAGAAGGACGATTCACTTCGTATGTGCATTGATTTCAAGCATATCAATCGGGCCTGACCGAAAGATCATTTTCCTCTCCCCCGCATCGATCAGATAGTCAACTCGACTGCGGGATGTGAGCGATTGTCCTTCCTGGATGCATATTCCGGGTACCATCAGATCCGACTGTATGGACCTGATGAAATAAAAACAGCTTTTATCACCCCATTCGGGTGCTTTTGCTATGTCACCATGCCCTTTGGTCTCAAGAATGCTGGTGCCACATTCATGCGCATGATATAGAAGTGCCTGCTAACTCAAATCAGTCGGAATGTGGAAGCATACATGGATGACATCGTGGTTAAGTCGCGTAAAGGTTCCGACCTGCTGACTGACCTTGCTGAAACCTTTGCCAAGTTGAGAAGATATGATATCAAGCTTAATCCGTCGAAGTGTACATTTGGAGTTCCAGGTGGAAAGTTACTCGGTTTCCTCATTTCCGAACGTGGGATCGATGCAAACCCAGAGAAAGTTGGTGCAATCCTCCGAATGAAACGCCCTGTGCGTGTACACGATGTTCAGAAGCTTACTGGTTGTTTGGCCGCTTTGAGTCGATTCATCTCTCGTCTCGGTGAAAAGGCATTGCCTCTTTACCGACTGATGAAGAAATCTGATAAGTTCGAGTGGACTCCTGAAGCTGATGCAGCGTTTGCAGAGCTCAAAGCCCTGCTTTCCACCCTGCCGGTGCTTGCTACTCCAATCAGCAAAGAGCCTTTACTGCTTTATATAGCAGCCACTGGACAGGTTGTCAGTACAGTACTCATGGTTGAGCGGGAAGAAGAAGGTAAAACTTACAAGGTTCAACGCCCAGTGTACTATATTTCTGAAGTCTTAACCCCATCCAAGCAGAGATAACCACATTATCAGAAGCTTGTCTATGGAATTTAATTGACCACAAAGAAGGTTGCGCATTACTTCTCAGATCATTCGATTACAATCGTCAGCGACGCTCCGTTGTCAGAAATTTTGAACAACAGAGATGCAACTGGTCGAGTGGCAAAGTGGGCGATTGAACTCCTTCCGCTGGATATCAAGTTTGAGGCAAAGAAAGCTATCAAATCTCAAGCAATAGCAGATTTCCTCGTCGAGTGGATTGAACAGCAGCTACCGACCTAGATACAGTCGGAACATTGGACTATGTTCTTCGACGGGTCCAAGATGTTGAATGGTTTAGGCGCTGGGGTAGTCCTGGTATCTCCACGAGGCGACAACCTCAGATATGTTCTCCAGATTCACTTTGATTCCTCCAACAATGAAGCTGAATATGAGGCACTTCTGTACGGGTTGCGTATGGCCATTTCACTCGGCGTCCGTCGCCTAATGGTTTACGGCAACTCAGATTTAGTGTTTAATCAAGTGATGAAGGAGTGGGACATCAGGAGCCCAGCTATGACTGGCTATTGCAATGCAGTGAGAAAGTTAGAAAAGAAGTTTGAAGGGCTAGAGCTCCACCATATACCCCGACTGAAGAATCAAGCAGCTGATGACTTGGCGAAAATAGGTTCCAAGCGGGTGCCTATTCCCAGTAATGTGTTTTTGGAGCATATTCACACACCATCAGTTCAAGAAGATCCCTTCACTGAAGAGCCCCCACAGCCTAAGAGCTCCACTGATCCGACTGAAGTTGAAATCCTAGCTGTGGTCGACTTGATCATGGAGGTTTTGGTCGTCATTCCCGATTGGACAGTGCCATATATTGCATATATTCTCAGGAAAGAGCTTCCAGAGGATGAAGAAGAGGCTCGTCAGATTGTCCGTCGATCCAAAGCCTTCACGGTAATGGGTGGACAGCTCTACAGAGAGAGTGTTACTGGGGTCGTTCAGAAATGCATCACTCCAGAAGAAGGCCGAATGATCCTCAATGATATCCACTCAGGGACCTGTGGTCACCATGCGTCCTCTCGGACCATCGTGGCCAAAGTATACCGAGCAGGGTTTTACTGGCCACGGGCAAATGAGATGGCAAAGGAAATAGTTGACAAGTGCGAGGGTTGTCAGTTCTACTCCAACATGTCCCACAAACCTGCTTCAGCCTTGAAGACTATTCCACTCGCCTGACCATTTGCTGTTTGGGGATTAGATATGGTCGGACCTCTGAGGACTGGCAGGAGTGGCTTCACCCATGTGCTTGTAGCAGTCGACAAGTTCACTAAATGGATTGAAGCTAAACCTATCAAAAACCTGGAAGCAAGTACTGCTGTCAGCTTCATCAGAGGGTTAACATTTAGAAATGGAGTTCCGCACAGCATCATCACGGATAATGGGTCAAACTTTGATTCAGATGAGTTCCGAGCTTTCTACGCTTCCCAAGGTACTCGGGTCGACTATGCTTCAGTCGCCCACCCTCAGTCGAATGGACAAGCAGAAAGAGTGAACGGTTTGATTCTCAAAGGGTTGAAACCTCGATTGATGCGCGACCTCAAGCATGCAGCCGGTGCTTGGGTAGATGAGCTACCGTCAGTCCTTTGGGGATTAAGAACAACACCAAATTGGTCGACCGGTCGAACCCCCTTCTTCATGGTCTATGGGGCTGAGGCTGTGCTGCCGAGTGACTTGCTTCACAATGCACCCCGAGTAGAACTTTTTTCAGAAGCCGAAGCAGAACGGGCTCGAGAAGACGTTGTTGATCTTCTGGAAGAAGAAAGAGAGATGGCCTTGATCCGATCGACCATTTATCAGCAAGACCTTCGTCGATTATATGCTAGAAATGTGGAGGGTCGAGCATTTCAGGAAGGGGACCTTGTGCTCCGAGTGGACCAGCAACGGCCTCACAAACTTGCCCCCGCTTGGGAAGGTCCCTTAATCGTCACCAAGGTGCTCCACAATGGAGCGTATCACCTCTACAATGTGGAGCAGAATAAAGACGAGCCACACGCTTGGAATGCGGAGCTACTCCGTCGTTTTTATACTTAAGTGTTCAGACTGATGAGATGTAATAAGGAGTACCTTTCAGTTCGTTTATCAAAGACATGGTTTTACAGTCTCCTAAATGATTGTTGCTACTAATACATGTGTCCAAAATCCCCCAGTGGGTGGCTTAGCCGCGAATCCGATTCGCCTAATTCAAAAAATCCTACCAAGTGATGGGCAACCCTCTCACTCGGAGGCTTAGCTGCAGTCCTGTACTCGCCTAAGTTTAAAAAATCCTACCGAGTGATGAGCAACCCTCTCACTCGGGGGCTTAGCTGCAGTCCTGTACTCGCCTAAGTTCAAAAAATCCTACCCAAAGAGTGATGGGCAACCCTCTCACTCGGGGGCTTAGCTGCGAACCTGATTCGCCTAAGTTTAAAAAAATCCACCAAGTGAAGAGCAACCCTCTCACTCGGGGGCTTAGCTGCAGTTCCATACTCGCCTAAGTTGAAAATCCTACCGAGTGATGAGCAACCCTCCCATTGGGGGCTTAGCTGCAGTCCTGTAATCGCCTAAGTTAAAAAATCCTACCGAGTGATGAGCAACCCTCTCACTCGGGGGCTTAGCTGCAGTTCGTACTCGCCTAAGTTTGAAAAATCCTAATGAGTGATGAGCAATCCTCTCCCTCGGGGGCTTAGCTGCAGTTCCGTACTCGCCCCTAGTTAAAAATCCTACCGAGTGATGAGCAACCCTCTCACTCGGGGGCTTAGCTGCAGTCCTGTACTCGCCTAAGTTTAAAAATCTACAGATGATGAGCAACCCTCTCACTCGGGGGCTTAGCTGCAGGCATTGTTGTAATAGCCTAAAGTTTAAAAAATCCTACCGAGTGATGAGCAACCCTCTCACTTGGGGGCTTAGCTGCAGTCCTATACTCGCCTAAGTTTGTAAAATCCTACCGAGTGATGAGCAACCCTCTCACTCGGAGGCTTAGCTGCAGTCTTGTACTCGCCTAAGTTTGTAAAATCCTGCCGAGTGAAGAGCAACCCTCTCACTCGGGGGCTTAGCTGCAGTTCCGTACTCGCCTAAGTTTGAAAAATCCCACCGAGTGAAGAGCAACCCTCTCACTCGGGGGCTTAGCTGCAGTTCTGTACTCGCCTAAGTTAAAACACGCTCCATCCTGATCCGTCAGGACAATGAAGTGCAGTTCGACTGCGACCTTCTCTTCAGAGCTACGCCACAAGTACAATGTGTGCTCCATCCTGATCTGCAAGGATGATGAGGTGCAGGTCGTCCGCGATCCTCTCCTCAGAATTGCATCACAAGAACAAAAGTCTGTTCCGAGTGAAGATACAAGTTCCACTCGGAAATAAAAACTAGCATATTTAAGGAAAAACTAAGCTCGGACAAATCCCATGAGGTTCTAGACCGCAGATTAAAGTACTCGGGCATCAGGCCCGAAGGAGTTTAACGGTTACAAAACCACTCGGCATACCGAGGCAAATTTAATCGGATCATAAAAATTTTTGTTCACTCCGCAGGAGGGCTGGCAGGCTCAACGAACTCATCCAGGTCAATTCCATCTGCAATTCGAGTAGCAGCAGTAATAAAAGTCTCCATGAAGGACTGGAAGTCAAGTTTCTTGGTATTGGCAACCTTGATTGCTGCTAGCTTCTCTTCTTTGGCTTCCTTGCAATGAACAGGAACCAGGGACAGAGCTACGTCGGCACCGCATCGAGCAGAGGACTTCTTCCATTCCTGCACTCGACCAGGAATCTCATTGAGTCGAGTCATCAAAGACTCGAGGTCATTTTGGAGCGTTTCCCTTGACCAGAGCGCCGTGTTGATCCGTGACACCGCAACCTTCAGTCAAGCAAGGTAATTCATGGCGCTGGCAAGGCGAGACTCCAGTCAGAGCACGTTCATGGCAGCTTCATCTTTAACAAGGGAGTTGATGGGGTCCAAGCTTGTCTCGACTCGTCCAGTCTCTTCCTCAAAGTTTTGACAGAATTCTGCACTCACAGAGAAATAATGAGTCAACAGTTATATGATGAGTCAACGAAAGCAAATCAATCGGACAGGGAAAAGTACCTTCAAGCATGAGGAATAACTTCTTGGCGAGTCCTCCTAGATAATTCTCTAGCTCGTCCCTCTTGCGGGTGATGTCTTCCACTTTGTCAGTCAGGGTCCCTTTATCCTTCTTCAGTCGAGTTACCTCTTTGTTGGCTTCATCGAGAGCAGCCTTCAGCTTGGTATTCTCTTCCTCCAACTTTCCGACTGAGGCCAGCTTTTGGTCAGCGAGTGCCATTTTTTCTTCTGCTGTTTTCTTCGCAGCCACAAGGTCAAGGTCCTTCTTCTCCAAAGCCCGTCTCATTGTTTCTAGAAAGAATAACATTCGAATCAGAAAAAGGAGGAGAAAAGATGGCGAGAGAACCAGTCGACAAGCTTTCCTTACCAGCAGCTTCATCCTTAGCCTTCTGCAAGTTATTCTGAGCCAACTCCAGATCAAGATTGAGCTAGATCTGCTTCTGCTCTAAGTCAGCGAACCGGGCTCCAAGTTCACAAGATTTCTGTGTTCAGAAGATAGTTAGTCGGCAGACACAAAGATTGGTTGCTTTCGAGCAATAAAGTAACAAGTTCTAAGAGTTCTAAGACTACTGCCGAATCAAACATTCAACAATAGTCTCGGGGACTACACCCAGTGGGTGCACTCAGCGTGCCCCCACTGGTTCGACTTTTCAATTGACTTGGTCTGTCCAATCAGAAAAAAAAACTCAGACCATAGCCGACTGCCCGCAGTCGACTACGGTCTCGGGGACTACACCCAGTGGGTGCACTCAGCGTGCCCCCACTGGTCCAGGTTCCACTCGACATGATCTGCTCAGACCGAGTGGAAAAGTTCTTTTCAAAGACCCCCGCCGAATCAAACATTCGACGGCGGTCTCGGGGACTACACCCAGTGGGTGCACTCAGCGTGCCCCCACTGGTTCAGAGATTCAATCGACACAACCTAGTCGACTCAAGTGGAAAAACTACTCAACAGAAATTAAAACACCCAGTGGGTGTACAGACTGACAATGGGTGTGCAATTAAGGTTCCAAAACGCTCATCCACGGATGTCTTGCAGATAATAAAGCAGCAGTTTCTAAATATCATATCCTAACAGAACAAGCGTCAAGATGGAGTTCAGTCAGAAGTAAGCTAACCTGGACATTGGCCTGGAGTGCTGAGCTGGCATCATAGGCAGCCTGACTGGCCTCGCGCACCACTTTCATCTGCTCCATCATAATGCCTGCCTGGCGTATGGCTTCCTTGGCAGCACTCACTTGGTCCTCTGGGACGTGATGGGTGGTGAAAAGTAGAGACGGTGGATCAGCTGCAGCAGCTTGAGAGCTTGAGGCATGAAGTTGCACAGATGAAGCAGGGGCCTGTGCAGTCGACGTTGAAGGACGACCACTCGACAAGGGAATCACAAAAGTAACAGAAGCACGGTTGAGGTCCCTGGGCTGCTGGATAGCTGGTTCTGCCGCCGGCGTCGACTGAGGCGTCTTGCTAGCTAGTGCCTTCTTGCCCGAGGTCCTGCTCCTACTTCCCACGAGCTTCTGTGGCACATCTTCATCGTCATATGGAAGTTCAATAACATTTTGCGGAGCTGCAAAAGAATCGACCACAAGAGTTCAGTCGACTGTAGAAGTGGTTAGCAAAGAAAAGATAAGATAACAGGAGTCATACCCGCTTTGGATGTGATCGCGTCCTCCATCTCCTCGTCATCATCATCTTTGTAAGCAGAAGTCCCAGAGGTAGCAGCGCTGCAAATTTCAAGGTTCACTCGGTCAAGCAAGAGAATGGGTCGACAACTGATATAAGATTCTTGGAGCAAAGGGTGAAAATGAAACACTTACGCAGAGGCGACTGGAACATCAACCTTGATCTTGGGCAAGGCCTTCTGTGGCTTTGACGGCGCAGTCTTGAGCTGCTTCGGAGCCTTCTCAGTCGGCACCGGAGAAGATATCTGAGTGCGCTTCGAAGTTTGTCCAGTCGGTGCCGCCACTTTACCCCGGATACTTGCTGGGTCGTGCTTCTGCTTGGAATGCTTTTCCACGCGAGGTGGAGAATCGACCTCCTCACCACTACTCAAGTCTTCGCGCTCTTCATCACTCTCGTCATCAGAGTTCCAATCGCCGCTGTCGCCTCCGCTCTCCTCTCCTTCCTGGATCTGCTCCCCGTTGGGCATCGAGTACATCTCAGTATATATCTGCAGAGCAAAGAATCATAAAAATATCAATCGGATTGAAGCCTAAATAGGAAATCAGAGCAAAGGACATTCGGCACTGAAGATTGTACCTTATCCGGTTCGTTGGTCTTGTCGAATGGTGGGACCCTCTTGGACCCCCTGGGGTTATCTTTGTTACCAGTGATGCCTTGTAGCCACTGCTCCACTACCTCCCCTGTGACCTCCTCCGGGTGGATCCGAGTGGTGTCATCAATACCCGAGTACATCCACATAGGATGATCACGAGCCTGGAGTGGCTGGATGCGTCGACTGAGAAATATTTCAAGCAAGTCCATACCAGTCACCCCATCACAGACTAACTGGACTACTCGGTCAACTAGCATATTCACTTCTGCTTTCTCCTCTGGGTTCACTTTCAAAGTAGAGGGCGGCTGGACTCGATCCATGGAAAAGGGAGGAAGCCCGGTCGACTGACTAGGAGTCGGCTGGTCTTTGCAATAGAACCAGGTCGACTGCCACCCTCTAACTGAATCGAGGAGTGTCATAGCCGGAAAAGTGCTCCTACCCCTCATCTGAATTCCCAGACCCCCGCACATCTGGATCACATGTGTTCTCTCATCACTCGGATTGGACTTTTTTATGGCTTGAGAGCGACATGTGAATATATGTTTGAAAAGACCCCAGTGCGGTCGACAGCCCAAGAAATTCTCACACAGGGAAACATATGCAGCAAGATAGGTGATGGTGTTCGGGGAAAAGTGATGAAGTTGAACTCCAAAGAAATTCAAGAAAGCCCGAAAAAAGGGATGTGGAGGCAAGGAGAAACCACGGTCGACATGAGTCGCGAGGAGGACGCACTCACCCTCTTGCGGCTGCGGCTCGGTCTCGTTCCCCGGCAATCGCCAGGACTGGTGGGCAATCAAGCCCCCTTCGACCAGATCCTCCATGTCTTCCTTCCGGATCGTGGATCTGATCCAGTCGCCCTGGATCCAGCCAGGCGGCAGGCCGGACCTAGATGACGACCCGCCCCGACTCGTCTTCTTGCCCTTCGCTGCCGCCATCGCCTTCTTCACACGCTCCAGGGCCGCCGTTTTCTCCTTTCCCATCGCAGCAGGCTGCGCTTGGACGGGGCGGCGGCGTCGAAGGTGATGGAGAATGCGGTGGAGAAACAAGGGAAGAAGAAGGGGATGAAGAGCACAGTGCCAAACGCACCGGCCCGGACGCCTTATATGGACTTGTTGCCGAGTGACTGACTTGTGGGCCCAAGCAATCCCATCGAATCCCGCAATAGTCGCGCGCTCGGTACGTGGCGAGAAAGGTGGCGCGAGGATCGAGGCGTCCCTACCAAATCTGTTCTGTTTACTGCAGGCCTCTCCGTCCCGCGTGCTTCTCCAAATTTCGAATCCCGTGAGATCCGGGAACGACAGTGCAGTCACTCGCGCCAAAGATCTCATACCATGTCCACAATTGAAGCTTATCAACAAAATTCACTCGACAATTTAGGAATGGATCAAGGCGACTGAAAGTGAAGTCGAAGTCGTTACGTGGTTCATTAATCTAAGCAAAACGCTCCCGAAGCGTGAAAACTGGGTCGGAACCATCATCAACTCCTTTTTCCACTTGAACCCTGAACCATTCGGGGGCTAATGACGATGACATGTACCTGGGGTAGGGTAATAGGCCTGACCTAGACACCCTTCCCAAGGACATTACCTTAAAGTCAGGGATATTCAAAGGATAATATCATTCACTCGACCAGAAGCATTCCACTCGGAAAACCCAATTCCATTCGACCGGAGTGTACTCACTCGACCACATCAGAAATCACTCGGAAGACAGAAGATCTAAAGTCACTCAGAACGTCAATGGTCATTCGTTCACTCCGTAGTCTTAATGATCATTTATATGCCTTTATTGCTGGTGTTACCAGTAACGTCCTATCTTTATGTACATTGAATCCTGTGTAACTAAGGGCTGGAGGTGTCTGGCGAACTCTATATAAGCCACCCCCCTCCTCAGGCACAAGGGTTCGCACCCCCTGTAACTTCACGCATAATCCAATCGACCGAGCCCCCGGGCACCGAGACGTAGGGCTGTTACTTCCTCCGAGAAGGGCCTGAACTCGTAAATCTTGCGTGCACAACCTCACCATAGCTAGGATCTTGCCTCCTCATACCTACCCCCTATTCTACTGTCAAACTTAGAACCACGACAAGTACATCCAAAGATAATATCATCCACATATATTTGGCACACGAATAATCCATCATCATAAGTTTTTGTGAAAAGAGTTGAGTCAAGTGAACCGGGTTTGAAGCCTTTCTTCATGAGGAATTCCTTCAGTGTGTCATACCACGCCCGAGGGGCCTGCTTGAGGCCATAGAGGGCCTTGTTGAGTTCGAAGACTTTGTCGGGATGCTTAGGATCTTCAAAACCTAGGAGTTGAGCAACATATACTTCTTCCTCAAGCTTACCATTGAGGAATGCACTTTTCACATCCATTTGATATAAGATGATATTATGATGGTTAGCATAAGCAAGCAATATGCGAATAGCTTCAAGTCTAGCAACAGGTGCAAAATTTTCATCAAAGTCAATTCCTTCAACCTGTGTGTAGCCCTGAGCTACAAGACGAGCCTTATTCCTCACAACTTGGCCATTTTCGTCTTGCTTGTTGCGGTAGATCCACTTGGTAGCTATGATGTTGTGCTTGTGAGGATCTGGTCGCTTGACAAGCTCCCACACATTGTTGAGCACGAATTGATGCAATTCCTCTTGCATTGCTTGAATCCACTCAGGCTCCAGAAATGCTTCATCAACTTTGGTGGGCTTTGTGATAGAGACAAAAGCGAAGTGCCCACAAAAGTTAGACAAATGTGAAGCTTTTGAGCGTGTGAGAGGACTTGGTGCATTGATGTCATCAAGGATTTTGTCAATCTGCACTTCATTTGCCACGCGAGCATGAGAAGGTTGACGACTTTGATTGGGCTGAGCATTTTCTTCAGCGCTATTTTCCTCAGGTGCACCAGCATGATTGTCTTCATTATCTGGAATAAGTTCTTCAGTAGGTTCTTCAGTGAGTATAATATCCTTAGTAGCCTTGAGTTTAATGGATTCCTCAGGAGATACTTCATCTAGCACAGGAGGTAGGTGCTCTCTTTGCGAGCCGTTAGTCTCATCGAACCGCACATCTACAGTTTCAACAACCTTGTGGTGATGGGAGTTGAAGACTCTATAGGTGTGCGAGTCCTTTCCGTAACCAAGCATAAAACCCTCATGTGCTTTCGGTGCAAATTTAGAATTGTGATGAGGATCTCTAATCCAACATTTAGCACCGAAGACTTTGAAATAACTCACATTGGGTTTCTTGTCAGTGAGGAGCTCATATGAAGTTTTCTTGAAGAATTTGTGAAGATATACCCTGTTGATGATGTGGCATGCAGTATCAATAGCCTCAGGCCAGAAGTGATGAGGCTTCTTGTATTTATCAAGCATTGTGCGAGCCATCTCAACAAGAGTCATGTTCTTGTGCTCCACGACGCCATTCTGCTGAGGAGTGTATGGGGCAGATAACTCATGAGTAATACCAAGTTCATCAAGATAGTCATCAAGACCAGTGTTCTTGAACTCGGTCCCATTGTCACTCCTGATATGCTTGATCTTCACACCGAAATTCGTCGAGGCCCTTGAGGAAAATCGTTTGAAGACTTCCTGCACTTCAGTTTTGTAAGTGATGATATGCACCCAGGTGTAACGAGAATAATCATCAATAGTAACAAAGCAATATAAAGATGCTGCATTTGTTAGTGTGGCATAATGAGTGGGGCCAAAGAGGTCCATGTGAAGCAATTCAAAAGAACGAGTGGTAGTCATGATAGTCTTCGAGGGATGCTTGGATCTGGTCATCTTTCTAGACTCACAAGCCCCGCAAAGATGATCTTTGAGGAATTTGACACCCTCGATGCCAATGACGTGCTTCTTCTTCATAAGCGTGTGCAAGTTCCTGATGCCAGCATGACCTAGTCGTCGATGCCATAGCCAGCCTTCTGAAGCTTTTGCAATTAGACATGTGGCAGGCTGTGGTCCTGCAGAGAAATCAACAATATACAAGTTTCCTCTCCTAAAGCCTTCGAAGACTTTGGATTTGTCAGATTCCATGAGTACTATGCAACGATATTTGCCAAAGATGACAACCATATCAAGATCACAAAGCATTGAGACAGACATGAGGTTGAATCCGAGGGACTCGACAAGCATGACTTTGTCCATGTGTCGATCCTTTGAGATTGCAACCCTACCTAGACCCAATACCTTGCTTTTTCCCTTTATCAGCATAGGCGATATGCTTCAGATGTGATGGAGGTAGAGCAAAGTCCAACAATAAGTTCTTGTCACCAGTCATGTGATTTGTACATCCATTGTCGAGGACCCACTCAGTAGCTTTGAGAGATTCATCCTGCAGATGAATTAGTGCATCTTACGAACTCATATACTTCAGAGTGAAGAATATGACATCAAATTCGTCAGATAGAATTTCATCAAGCAGTATAATAGATACATCAATATAAGGATGTGAGAAATGAGTAATTCATTTCTTCATGATTAGCTTGAGTCCTTTCAAGCATTCTCAGGTCTCCAGCAAATTCTTTAGACGTTCAAGTTCGTCTGGAGACCTGACCCTACATAAGAGATTAGTTCTTTTTCTTCACCACCCACATCTGGAGGGGTGGCAAAGAGTTCATCATTCTACGAGCTCCATATGAGAAAGGTGGCATTGAAGCCAATGCACTTCGTTTCACAGAGGAGGGGTTAGAGTATGCATATGAGTAAGCAGAGAAATTCTTCGAGGACTTATGAACATAATGATTTGAAGAAGAATAATGCACATATTCATGACCCTTAGATTTTCCCTGCGAAACAGATGCATTAGCATGATGATGATCATATGAGGAATTTGATCCATGTGAGGATTTTGATCCATATGAGGACTTTGATCCATGTGAGGACTTTGGTCCATATGAGGAATTTGATCTGGGGTTCCTATTCTTCACAGGTGGTGTCATGAGGACATTCACCTGAAGACTTTCAAGACACCTTTTGGGAACCTAGATTTTCTTCATAGGGGGACCGTTCCTGCAGTTAGTTCCAACATATCTGGCAAATACTTCACCATTCTGATTTTTGAACAGTTTATAGTTGGAGTCAAATGACTCATCAGATGAACATGAAGATTCACATGTAAAGCCAGATAAAGTAGATGGACCTACAGGAGGTCCTTTTGCAGCAACCCATGTGGTTTTGGGATACTGCTCAGGTTTCCAGTAGGACCCATCAGCATTGAGTTTCCTCTCAAACGCAATACCCTCTTTCCTAGGGTTCCTGTTCAGGATCTGCTTTTTAAGCACATCACAAAGAGCCAAATGCCCTTTGAGGCTTTTGTACATGCCTGTCACATACAATTCCTTCAACCCTGCATTTTTGTCAGTGATACTTGTGGTATCCTCAGATGAGGAATTTGTGATCACAGAAATAGTTGAAGAAGTTGCAGCAATAGAAGCATTTGAACTTTCAGGTGAGGAATTAGCAGATTCACGTTCGATGCATTTCAAACATGGTGGAATGAATTCTTCCTGAGTGGAACTGATCTGTTGAGCAAGCAAAGAATCATTTTCCCTTTGAAGATCATCATGAGTCACCCTTAGTTTTTCAAGATCTTGCTTTCTTTGAAGAAATTCATAAGAAAGCTTCTCATGATCGCCTAAGAGAGTCTCATGATGACTTTGAAGGCTATTAAACTTAGACTAAAGTCGTTGAAGATCATCAGTTAGGGTTTGAGTTCGATTCATTTCCTCACCCAACAGGTCATTGCTTTTGTCTAGCAAATTTTGAACCCTTTCCAAAGCTTTTTGTTGTTTAGTGGCAATATTAGCAAGTTTGGAGTAGCTAGGTTTGAGATTTTCATCAAATTCATATTCACTTGATTCAGAGGAGGGATATTTGAGTACCTTGGCACCTTTTGCCATGAAATAGGTGGGAGCGAAGTCATCGTTGCCATCGTCAGCAGTGTTGGAGTTGCCATTTTCTTCACAGTTAAAGATAGACTTGCTGACGAAAGCAGTAGCAAGAGCTAGGCTCGCCACACCAGAGTCTAACTCCTCAGATTCCTCTTCTTCCTCATTTTCCTCAGATTCAACTTCAGAGTCCATTTCCTTGCCAATGAATGCCCGAGCCTCTCTAGAACTGCTCTTCTTGTGAGATGAAGACTTTGAAGATTTTGACGATGAGGACTTTGAAGATTTCTTCTTTTTCTTTGAGTCATCTAAACTGTCATCCTTGTACTTCTTCTTCTTTGATTCCTTCACCCACTGAGGACAATCAGCCATGTAATGACCAGGCTTCTTGCATTTGTGGCAAGTCCTTTCCTTGTAGTCACGGGATGAAGAATCTGATCTCAAGTCATCACCTCTTGAAGATTTTCCAAAACGGCCACACTTTGAGAACTTCTGAAATTTCCTCACGAGCATTGCCAGCTCCTGACTTAGGTCTTCAGGATCACCAAGGCTACTGTCAGAATCTTCCTCTTCAGATGAGGAAATTGCCTTGGCCTTCAGTGCACGTGATCTTCCATATCTTGGCCCGTAGAGGTCTCTCTTCTCAGCTTGTTGGAATTCATGAGTGTTCAGTCTCTCGAGGATATCAGTAGGATCTAGTGACTTGTAGTCTCCATGTTCTTGAATCATCACTGCCATACTATCGAATGAGGAATCAAGAGATCTCAACACCGTACTGTCCTTTGCTCAGATAGCCACATATGATATTCTTCGCTTGAGAGTCGAGTTGCTTGAATCTCTTCACATCAACAGCGTTCACGGAAGGAGTGATGGAGGGAACGCCATTCTCCACAACGTACCAGAGATCATTGTCAATTGCCTCAAGATGCATGCGCATCTTGTTCTTCCAGCAGGGGTAGTCCATCCCATCAAAGGTAGGACACCCAGCCGAGACCTTGATCATGCCTGCAGTCGACATAACTAAAACTCCAGGTAGTTAAACGAAAATCGCACAGAACAAGGGAGTACCTTGCTCTAATACCAATTGAAAGTGCATTATATCGACTAGAGGGGGTGAATAGGCGATTTTTATAAATTCATCACTGAGGAAATACTACTTGAGGAATTTGCTAAGAGACAAAATACAAGCAGCTGATAAAGTACTTAGGTATATGCATAACAAGACAGTAGCATAGTCATCATGATGAAATGAAACATGCACAGAGCACAGGTAGCGTGTAAACAGGATAAGCAGGCAGAAGACAAAGTGACTGAAGAAATAGGGTTGAGGAAATTGAGAAAGTCTTCAGTCAAAGTCTTCAAATAGTAACAATCAATTTCATGAACAGGTAGATGAGGGAATGAAAGGGTTGTGGAAATAGAACCAGTAGCTTGGTGAAGACAGTGATTTGGTAGACTAGTTACAACTGTTGTGACAGTTATATGTCTGGTTGGAGCGGCTTGGTATTTAAACCAAAGGACACACAGTCCCAGGACACACAGTCCTTACTGTATTCTCCTTGAGCTAAGGTCACACAGACCTCGACCAATCACTCGTGGTAAGTCTTCAAGGTGACTTCCAAACCATCACAAACTCGGTCACCCGCCGATCCACAATTCCTCTTGGACGCTCTAGACCATGATGCCTAACCATCTGGAAGATGCACAATCTTCAAAGGTAACAAGCGTCGGTTCCACACAGGAACAATCTCTTCAGTGATGCTCAATCACTTTGGGTTTTAGGTGTTGGGGTTTTGGGTTTTTCCTCACTGATGATTTTCTCTCAAAGTCCTCGGGGGATGGGATGCTCTAAATGACAAGTGTCAATCTATCTCTCGGAGCAGCCAACCAGCTAGTGGTTGAGGGGGCGGCTATGTATAGCCAGGGAGCAGCCCGACATGATAAGACATAAATGCCCCTAATGATATGACCGTTGGATGGATAAGATATTTTGGGACAGTTGGCGTAAAGCACAGCAACGGTCGGAAATTTGAGCTCTCAATTTCCTCAGGGCTATCATGTTCCTCACTGTAGGCAATTCGCACTGGCGAAATCCTAACTCCTCAGTCAGAACAAATTCCTCATAGACCAGAAGAATATCATCTCTATCACTGAAGAAATTGACTGAACTGCAAGAGATTTCCAAAGGCTTCACTCGAAGGATTGGGTATGTGTATAAGCTTTGAGATGAGCATCACTTGGAAACTTTTCTTTAGTATTACCTCGACCCCCTTTAACAGTACGGTGTTTCCTATGAATCAAAAGAAAGAAAATGAAACTATGAAAACAAAAGTCTTCACGCTTCATAGTCCTCGCATCAATATCTTCAAGGTCACACCAATTTCCTCATTTTCAAAGTCTTCAAGAAAACCAAAGTCTTCAGATGAAGACATTCATTTTTAGGGGTCGACTTTCTTTGGATTTATCAAACTCCTCATAGACTTATTAGACCTGTGTACACTCACAAACACATTAGTCCCTTAACCTATAAGTCTTCAATACACCAAAATCACTAAGGGGCACTAGATGCACTTACAGAAGTTCGCACGTTAAGCTCACGTTCTGGCTCAAGAACTTCGAATGGATCCCAATCACCTGGCCATTTGCTATCTGGGGGCTTGATATGGTTGGCCCGTTCAAGTGATCGAAGGACAAGAAAACCCAACTTTTGGTTGTTGTTGATAAATTTACCAAGTGGGTTGAAGCAGAGCCAATAAGCAATTGTGATGCAGCCACAACAGTTTAGTTCCTGAAGAAGTTGATCTTTCGCTTTGGTTATCCTCATAGCATCATCACTGATAATGGAACTAACTTGTCCAAGGGAGCTATGAAGCAATTTTGTCAACGAGAGCATATCCGACTTGATGTAGCATCAGTAGCACATCCTCAGTCCAATGGGTAAGCAGAACGCGGCAACCAGGAAATTTTACGAGGTATCAAGCCAAGGCTCATGGTTCCTCTGGAGCATATACTCCAGGTTGTTGGGTTGAGGAGCTCCCCTCCGTCCTTTGGAGTATATGGACTAACCCCAACAGATCAACGAGATATACACCTTTCTTCATGGTCTATGGTGCAGAAGTTGTGTTACCTAGCGACATCCGTCATGATTCTCCAAGAGTGGCAGCTTATGTTGAAGCAGATAATGAACAAGCTCGTCGGGACTCTTTGGATGCTTTGGAAGAATAACATGACTTCACCACAACACGATCTACAATATATCAGCAAGACATATGTCGCTATCACAGCCGTAGAGTTTGCAGCTGTACGTTCCAGGAGGGCGACTTAGTGCTCCGTCTGATACAGGAATAAACAGGTATGCATAAGCTTTCCCCTCCATGGGAAGGGCCTTTTGTCGTCAGCAAGAACCTAAATAATGGGTCATATTATTTGATCAACATACGTGAACACAAAAAGTCACGTACCTCTGAGGAAGAAACAAACAGGCCTTGGAACATTGCTCATCTTCGGCCTTACTATACCTGAGAGCCACTGGCTCCTTGTCTTGTAAAATACCTTTGTATATATCTTTATGATCATTATAATAAAGCCGGCATCCCCGAAACTTGGGGCCTCTGTCATTTCGTCTCATATATTGTGAATGAGTCTTTATTTTTTGGTCATAGGTCACTTGAGGGCTTCCAACTCATCGCAGTTTAGCTATTAACATCCCTCTTGACCTGGCATATGCCATTATAAAATCATGGTTAAACCTGCATGTTTGCTTGATGCTACTCCGCCAAGATGACCCGACGTACTCTTGACAGTCATCAGTTATGACCCTGAACTTGCCAAAGTTAAAATGCCGGCTTATGTCATGTGAGAGCCGGCTTATAGAAAGCTAGGATAAACCATGGGCTATCAAGCCAGCTTCATTGAAGCAAGACCTAAGCCTCGAAAGCTGGTCTTTTTGTCATGCCTCGAAAGCCGGCTTAACATTTATCTTTATCTATATCTATTTAGAATTCTGTTTTACAGGATTCTTTGCTCCTTGATCAGTTATAATCTCAATAATGAGTCACCGGGTCAACAGTACACCGGGTTATTTTGATCAAGGATAAAGCTCCCAGTGACCACAAGTCACCGGGTTAAAACAACACACCGGGTTATCATTTATCATCAATGCTAAAATCTAGTCATGAATCGGTGTCCCGGATTATCAACCATTGCTCAGCAATGCAAGCAGAAGCATACTACAAGCATGAAGAAATCGGGCAGGTTAAGAAAACACCGCACCGGATCAAATATATTCTGCAAAAGTATCAAGTGCATGGCATCACAGATAAAGCAAGTATCATTACTACTCTATTATAGAGCCACAGCTGGGCTCAAAAATATCAACAAGTTTTATAGGAGTCATCTACTCCTGTAAGCCGGCTCCTGCGGTCTCCGGGTTGTC
Organism: Thinopyrum elongatum; assembly: GCA_011799875.1. Taxonomy (NCBI): domain Eukaryota; kingdom Viridiplantae; phylum Streptophyta; class Magnoliopsida; order Poales; family Poaceae; genus Thinopyrum; species Thinopyrum elongatum. The sequence goes on from CM022302.1 coordinate 471,027,959, forward strand.
GCTCTCCGGGTTGACACCTTCTTGGCAATCTCGAGCGTTCGATCCTTCTGGGTTATCCTGCGCCTACTCTTCTTCTTCGCCGATCTGAAGGTTGTCCAGATCCCATTCGATGGTTGTTAATTGTTGGAAAATGCGTCATCTTGAATGATGACTGACGGAACAACATCAGGAGCAAAAATATGCTTTTGCCGTGCGGGAGTTATGTCAAACGGCTCAAATGTTGGCGGGTTGACTCGTGTGTTCGCCTCATCATAAGTCGGTTGGTACTTGCTCAAGTCCAATTCTCCAGTTAATTGACTCGCCAGGATGCGAGTCTCCTTCAAGCAATGAGCATAATCTGATGACGAAAATTAACTACCATCAAGGTTGAATTCAGGAAATCCACCAGACATCTCAGCCAGCTTCATCTCTGGCAAATAAGCCTTGGCACGACCAATTGACATCATAACGCCAGCTCGGGCGGCTGATCTTTTCCATTCTTCAATCTATTTCGGAATCATAGACAGCTGCTTAAGCACGTCCTTGATAAACTTGGGCGGCTCTTTCCCACCCTTCATGGCCATGCTGGTATACAAGCTCCCTGCATACAGTTGTTCCAGGAAGGTGTATATGGCTTTCAGCTTCACCAAGGGCACATGGACGCCATTTCCATTTTTTTTGCCTGAAAGTTCAAAACACTTAAGGGTTACAAAGCCACATTACCAATTCAGTTTTAACCCAGAAATTGACAGGCGATTTATCAAGACAAATTTCCAAGGGCTACTTAACAAAGATGGCCATAGTCATATTTGTGATATGACGTTTCAGGCCTTGCAACTCTTCAGTTTCAGCCGCCAGCCGGCTCTCAGCCTCTTCCGCATGTTTGATCAAGGCGGCCTTTTCCGTCTCAAAGGTGGCTCTTTCAGTGTCAAAGTTGGCCTTGACCTTCTCCATTTCTTCGGTTGCGTATTGCCGCATTCCTTGCAGGCTTGATTCTGCCTTTACACGCAAGGCCTGTTCCACTTCAAGCTCTTTTTTCAAGTGGTCAATTTTGACTCGGCAGCATTCAGTATATCCCGCAATTCAGCGAAATGATCATCAATACAGTCATTTAAGTCCCAACTCGGCACAAATTGCACGACTCGGCCCTTGGGGGCTACAAGAGGCAAAACTTCTATACTTAAGTCCCAAGCAGCTACAAGCAACCTACATGGCACTTGGGGCTAATGCAAGTCATTTTTTTAAATAAGGATATAAAGATAAGACCCGACTCATCTCATGGAGATGAGCCGGCCCTTTGGGGCTACACGGTGTTTTTTTCCTTCAGTTCAATAGCTGCAATCAATATTTTGAAGACCCGGCTCTCTCATAGAGATGAGTCGGCCCTTGGGGGTTACATGCCACTCTTTTTCCCAATTTACATGAAGACATATTTTCAAAGAACAGGCTTGTTATTTTCATAACAACCTGGCCCTTGGGGGCTATAGTAGGCTTGTCAAAATTCTATACAAGTCTCACACATACTCAGGTTGTCCTATGTCTAAGACTTGGGGGCTACATAAGTATATGTACAGTACTGGAAAAAGGGATCATGTCATACCTCATATTTTTGTTCAGCATGTTAACCATGCCTATCTCAGCATCCCAGCTCTCAGACAGCCGGGTCAGAAACCCCTGGTACAGTTCTTCAACGCTCTTATTCTCTAAGCCGGGGAGTTCCAACTTGGTCTTCCCCTTATCCAGTGGGACCGGCTCATCCTTAGCCAGAATCTTGGCCAAAGTACCTAAGGCGCCAGGAGCACTCTGTCCCTCCCTAGTAATGGTCACCTCTGTGTCAATCTCTATACGATTGACGTCTTCAGCTTCTGGGTGAGGACTGGAGGCGGGAGCAGGGCTTGGCGAGTGAACATCTCTGTTTCATCTGGCCTGGTTTGCTCGCCTGTGTTAACCACCTCTTCTACCACTGGCGGCTTATGAGTGAATACCGACTCATGGACCGTCTCTGGTTCATGATTTGGGTTGTCCATGCTCACATAAGTAACCTAATCTTCCGGGTTATCCTGTAGCGGGTCTTGAGCGTCAGAGGTAGTAGGGGCGGTGGATGAGTCGCCAACCTTCTTCCTGGCGATGGCTTTGGCCCTGATACCAATACAAGCAATTTTTAGTGTAACACCCTAGATTTTTGCCCATTTTCTTTTTCTTTTGATTTTGGTCTGGTTTTGCTTTTCAGTGGCTTAATGGTCTTGAAACCTGGAGAGATCACCTTTGATTTCTCTCCCCAGTGGCTTGTCAATCTCAAAATCATTTCAAGACCTTTCCATTTCCATTTTGGACCAATCCCAATATTCTTTTCTTTGGGAATATTCCTTTTTCTATTAAAGGAATAACCCTGTCTGTCTTGGGTTGTGAAGCAACCCACATTTCCATCACTCTGAAAATTCCCAAATAATTCTCATAAATCCTTTGGGACATATCTTCCTCAGATATGTCAAATACTTTCTTGCCATGTTCCAAAATAATTCCCAAATAATCATTTTCCTATTCTGCCCTAAATGGCACTTTGAGAAGGAAGTGCTATTTATATTTGTTTGTTTGACTCCAAACTTTGTGGACACTCTTTCCTATCCATATCATAGACCTCCACCAAATTTGAGCATCATCCCATCATCTATATGATCACAGCATCAAATCTTTGTTTCTGGTAATTATTTTGGGTTGTGAAGCAACTATAATTTTTAATGCTCCATAATTCATGAATAATTTCCAGAACATTCTCCTACCCATATTAACCATCTCCACCAAATATTAGCTCATTTTGTCTACCCATTAATTCTCAAGAATTCCTCCAAGTTTCTGTCCAGTGGGAAGTGTTGTGAAGGAAGTACCATTTATACTTGTCCAAATGCTATGAAATTTTTATGGCATCTTGGCAGTATCAAATAACTCTCCTAACCCAATTTTCATGCAAATACATTTAGCCAATTGAGCACTACTTCAAGATTCTCATTTCTGGACCAGAATGTGGTTTGTGAAGGAACCATGAGCAAATCTTGTTGAAAGTGTCTCAAACTTGGTCAGTGGGTAGTCCTTCCAACACTGAACACTCTAGACAACTTGTTTGACTCCAATGCCTACTCGTCTCACTTCTGGATCCCTCTCTAGTTTCTGTTCAGAATCTTATCTGAGGGCTATCTCTCTGTTCATATCATCTCTTGTCAAACCGGTGACACTGTGAGGCCTTAGGGAGCAGGGTCGATCGTGTAGACACGATTGGATGGGTCGGAGCGCACCTTGGGCGCCAAGGCATGCGGTGACCACGCGTTGGCCGAGGCCAAAACCGCGCTCTGCACGACGCCCGCATCAGTCACGTTCGCCTTGACCTCCTCTCGACGTCTCTCCGTGTCCCCTTGTGCCGACTTCCTCTCCGCCGTCCACGTATCCCCTCCAGAACCCTCGCGGCCGCCGGAGAAGCTCGCCGCCGCTCGCTGCTAAGCTCTGTCACGGGCAGAACAGTGAGCATCCATCGCCATCCTTGTCCTCGCGCCATTAATGGCTCTAGTTCGGTCCCGTCGGTCCTGCGCGCTCAAGTCGACCTCAGCCGCGCCGCGACGACCTGCGCTGCGGCCAGCTCACTGTACTTGACGTGCCCGCACGGCCGTGGCAGGATCCGGCTCGGCCTCCCTCCGTTCCTCTATATAAATAGCCACCCCGATCCCTCCCGAGCTCATCACCAGCCTCACCCCTCTCCACAAGCCCCCCCGAACCTCTAGCTCGAGCTCGAGGAGCTCTCTGACCCCTCCCCATCGCCATGGCCGCCGCCTCGGGTTCCTCTTGATTCCCGGCACCCTAGCACCCCCGAGCCCCATGCGCACCCTGGATGGATGCGCCGCACTCCGGCGAGCCTCCCCGTAGCCTCAGACCCTCCATTCCCCCACCGGAGCACCATGTTCACCGGTGGCCGAAGCCCACCTCCGTCGCGTGCCCTGCTGCTCCTTCTCCCGTGCTCCTCGCCGGCAACGGAGACCACCCCGAGATGCGTCGTTTCCTCCTGAACTCGTGGGTAGGTCGGCCGTCGCGAGAGGTGGCCGGACGCGCCGGCTATCGCCGTCGAGGCGAGCCCCTCCTCTGCCCGGCGCGCGTGCGAGCGGGAGGTTGAAGACACAGGCCAGGCGGGCCCCACCTCCGCGAGGCCCACCCGTCAGTCGCGCTAGGGGTTGACCCCAGGCGCTGACGTGGATAAGTGACCACGTATTCCCGAAAATGCGCTTTCTCTAAGCCAAAAGCGTATTCCTCCTCTTCTTCGGGCAAGAATGCGCTTTCCTCTCTAGAAAGCGTATTTCTCAGAAAGGCGCGTTCAGTTTTCCTACAGGGGCCCATTTGCTGAAAAAATTTCACCGATAGGTCCCTGAACTTCAAACCTTCGTATCTCGACAACCGTAACTCCGATTGAGGTAAAACCAACACTCACGTCTTCGTCTTGTCGAGCCCGTTCTGTTCCCACCATTTTCACTATGTTTCAACATTCTGAAAATGACCATTATGCCCTTGCCTGAAAACAGCCTTCCGAGGAAGAACTGTTTCCGGCAATCGTCTCCGCGGACCCTCCGCACTTCTTCCCGTGGATCCTTCATTCCCAGGCAAGCCACGACAGCCACTTGCATGATGGACTTGCAGTAGCTATGTTTTCCTACTTATAATTAATTATTATGTGCCTGTTAATATATATATGCTTATGCGACCTGCTAGTTATCAAGTATCCGTTGCTATCATTATGCTCATGATTATTACATGCAGTAGTTCAACTAGGATGATGATATGTTTGCATGCCTTGTAGTCATCTGTTATGAATATACTGATGTTGTTCATACTCACCATACTCGTCTGCATTTAAATGATTAAATGCTTGCATGCTATGATCCAGATATTATGCTGTCCATTCCTGCTAGGGTTGTACCATGCTCATGTGCATTACGGTTTCATCATGTTATCATGACTCAGCACATTATCATGCAAATTTTAACCGGATGTTAATCGAACTCGAACACCTGTTGGCTGAGTCATAGTGGGTGCCGAATCAAGCTCACCAGTGCAACCACACTTGCTGGGATGGGGCAGCCCTAATCCGGTCTTTTGTCATGCCTCTCGCCGGTGCCTCCAACCAGGGAAGGTTATGCGGCAGCGCTACCCTGATCAGGTAGGCGGCAGAAGCCTTGTGAACCCAGGTTTGGTTTTGCGCGCGGTCCCCATTTGGGACAGTTTTGTTTGGCCATGACGATGGCAGGTGTCGGAAGGACACAGGGTCACCCATGACATAGCCCAAAGGGGAGTTTGTCGGAGTGGCCGGGAGAGTGCCATGCAATAGATTGGGTTTTGTCGGAACGTCGTTGGTCCACCCGAATGGGAGCACGAGGCCATGAGTTCCGTGGTGTGGGTACAGTGTACTAACCTCTGCAGAGTGTATATAATCTATCGATAGCCGCGTCCTCGGATATGGGCATAGTTCGTAGTAGGACACACTATGGGTCAACAGTATAATAATCTTGCTTATAACAACCCTGTTCGATGAGAAAGGAGTTGATTGATCTTTATGTGATCGCGAGAGGATCACCGTGGTATCGAGGATACCGACGTTGGTTGATCGTGATCATGTGAGGATCACTGTGGTATCATAGATACTGGATTTGTTTGATAGTGTTATGTGGTGATCTCGGGTAAAGACCAAGCTCCCTGTGATCATGTTATCACTACGGTATTGTAATACCAAGTTTGGTTGGTCCCGAGGTTATCGTGTGGCACACACGATGGTAAGTTCTTACAGGTGATGGTTACGGGGTAACCTCACGACAGAGTAAGTTGCAACCTGTTGCATGTAGTATATGCCATGCCATGCTTATATTGTTCTAGCACCATCATGTTTACACCTGCTTAACCTGTAAATGCCATGCTGTTGCTTGTCTTGACTGCTCTGGTTGTTATGAGCTTGCGAGTACATTCAAAGTACTCACCTGGCGTATCATGCCAGTTTGCAGGTCATGCCATGATTGCTTGCTTGTCGAGGATTCTGAGTTTGCGAGCTAGGATACGCGTTCCAGCCAGAGTCCCTGCAGAGTGGAGTCCATCGTCGTCGTCATAGTTCTGCTGCATCGGGTTGTTCCGCTGTTAGCATAGAGCTACCCTGGGCAGGCGTAGTATCACTGTGCCGATGTAATCCTTGTACCCTTGTAACCTTATTCATAGTAATAAAGAGTTGATTTGTTCTATGCCAACAGTGCCGTATTCCAGAAGACTTGTCTCTGGGCTGGAATACGGGGCGTTCCGGTGTCCTCTGAGCCGGGGTGCCACATTTAGTTAGTACAATGTACAATACCAAGGAAAGAAATTCCAAGTACTCACCCACGGTTGATGGTGAAAGCCGGCAGCTGAGTGTCGGTCGATTCTCCAAAAGATGGCAGTGACTCCTGATAATTCGAATCAAAGGGGTTAAGTGGTTGCCTAATGAGTCCGGCTCGTGGAAGAGATAAGGTTGGGCTATGGGGCACCTCGTTCCGTTGTCTACGAGCAATGGGCTCATCTGATAAGCCGGGAGACAACTCGCCAGAATGACTCCGGAGTGTGCGCTTGCCGGCTTGCTGTGATTTCTTCAAAAGAAAGTTTTGGTCTAAGTAAGCATCTGGATTTGAAAACGGTACTTTTCTCACAGTCCGTCTTTTTTTCTTCAGAGATAAGTGTTTCGAGCTAGATGAGACTGAAATTACCTCGGTGTCGCTGGCTCGACTGACCTCAGCGTTGTCCTGAGAAGAAGGGGCATCAGCAAATTGAATAAAAGAAGGCCAAGCGAATCAAGTTCTACCTCTGACTCATTCTCAGCGGCCGACTCATCTGCATTGACCGGCTCATTTTCTTGAACTGGAGTAGGGGCAGATTGGTGTGGTTTGTTCCTCCTCCAGAATTTGTCATTGGCCTGCATTTGTGACAAGTTGGAGATCAAGATTAAGATAAACAAGTCAAACGCATAATAAGTAGGAAGGAATGCAAGAATGCTTACTGGAGGCACAGGGTTCTTCAAGCAAAAGGGAGCAAGCCCCGTCTTGTCACATGTTTCCTAGGACTCGCCCAGTAACTTCTTGGTGGCTTTGTTAACTTTAGCTACATTCAAATCGACTTGACTGAAGCGTTGTACATCATTTAACTCGTCGGTATAATTGCACATTAAGTCGGTCCTTAGACTTAATGGCTGGATCCGCCAGCTGATCCAACGCCGGGTCAGGTCAACCCCAGTGAGGCCATGTGCCTTTATGGCCGTCAGTTTTGAGTAGAAGGGGGCGACTTGTTGTCGTTCTTCATCGGTTGCCCAGCCTGGAAAAATAATTGTTGCGTTGAGCCGGTCCAATCTATAACCCGGCAGAGGATTTTCATCTGCAGGAGCGGTATTCTTGCAGTAGAACCAAGTTTTATTCCATCCTTTCGGATGACTCGCCAGCTTGGCTTCTGGAAAGGGACAACTTTTCTGCCTCTGGACCGACACTCCACCAAGTTCGATACTAGGGCCATCTGTGAACTTGGTCTAATGGTTGATATAGAAAAACTCCCGGAAGAGAGTGACAGTTAGCTCTGACAAAGGTTGGTCATTGAGTTTGGACCAACGTCTTGAGGGCAGAGGTTGAAGAAGTTAAGAAAATCCCAGAAGAATTTTGAGTCGGGCGGTGAGAAGCCACTCTGAAGATGGTCTACAAAGATAACAACCTCCCCTTGATCAGGCTAAGGGGGATTTTCCTTGTCTGGTGCTCGCCAGCCAACTACATTTTGAGCCAGTAGCAGGCCTTGGGTTACAAGGTCGTCAAGCATTAGGGTGGACACTTGAGATCTGACACAGTTACAAGCCTTATTGGTTCTCGCCATGATAAGTCACCTAAAGCTGGAAACTACGAAGCAAAATGATGATAAATTGGCGCATTATGTTCATGGGTGGTAAGTCGCAGGGTCATTTATACGATGAGCCGGCAAATTATGAGTTTGCTATAATTAGGCAGAATGTTCGTTCTACTACTGATGAGTTGCCAAGCTACTAAAATTGATTAAGTCGGCAGGATAAGGAGTAGTCATATCTACTAAAGGCTATGGTTAAGCAATGATGAGCCGACAAACCATGAACCGGCTCATCCTATTAAGGGGACTTATGATTTTCTACTAAGTGTTGGCTGGAAACAAGTTTCTGTTGAAACAATTGCGACTACGGATCTACAAAATTGTTTGAAAAGGAAAATATTCACTAAACCTAATGTGTACAGAGGAAGCATCGGCTGGTCTATTGACAGGATCTAACAGGTATATGAGTTCTCCAGATGCAAAAATGGCGCTGCTGTCACTAATGGAGTATTTCTACAGAGAGTTCATTTGAATCTAGATCTAGATAGCAGATAATGGTGGTATGAACTGATGAACACCAATGAACGCCACGAACTAAATGAGAAGGCAGAATACTGCAGATCTAGAGAGAAAGGTCTGAACATACCTAGGTGCGGTGGTGTCTAGTCAAAGCGTTCTTGAGGGCTCCAGCGACGACCTAGACGGCGTTGAGGTCGCAAGTCGAGGCAGTCGAATGACGGTGCGGCGTTGCTTTGGTCGCAAAAGAGCTCTGGCGAGAGGAAGAAGAAGAGCAGGGGACGAAGCAGTAAAAGTGAAAACCTAACCCCTATGGACGTATTTATAAGGTGAAGAGAAGGGGAAAAGGCATGTGCGAGAATAGAGGAGGCACAGTAACTTTTTGAGTAAGGGACGCCTCAATTTTTGGGCCTGACAGACATGCACAAAAGATTCTTTGTGACGTCACACTTGAGCTCGGGAAATTCTGGGGGATGACGTCATATTTTAAGAGGTAGAAAAAGTCAAGTGTGGAAGTATCATAAGCCGGAACATATGAACCGGTCACGATGCAGACTTAAAGGGGGAGATGACCCGGAATTATTATCAGTCTGAAGATTAACATGGCTGAATCCAAGTCAATCTAGGGACTAATGTTGGGGATATAACCCCACGATATGACCCGCCCGTTCAGGGCCGGGTTCTACGGTAGTGGCCTGGCGACTAAGCTTTAACATGGGCTGTGACGATCGAGACCTCAAGGCCCATGGGGCGACTCATAGTGGGCCGGCTCATGTCCCAGCGCCAGAGGCGGCGGCTCACCGAAGGACGCCGTAGTTCCCTTACTTGGGAAGTAAGATGAGTAGGAAACTGATTAGGGCATGGGTTGTAGTACGACCTGGACTCTGTTGTAAGCCCAGGGCCTCAACCTGTATATAAAGGAGATCCCTGAGGCAGAAAAACTTAAGTTACAAGCTCTCGAGTACTAGGATAGCCAAGTTGCACCCTTGTAATCGAGATCCCATGCAATAACAAAATCAAGCAGGAAGTAGGCTATTACCTCCATCGAGAGGGGCCGAACCTGGGTAAACCCTTGTCTCTCGATTCCGATCAACCTAGTTCAAGCTACTACCTCATGGCAATGGCCTCACGACTAAGTCCTTTCACGAGGACATATGCCGTGACCAAACCACGACAGCCGTGCTTCTCGGATACGGAAAAATAACACGTTTTCTCTTTTTTTCCTTTCGTGAGAAGCACGGTTTTGCATCCGCGAGAGGCACGGTTTTGCTTCGGCGAGAGACACGGATGTGCCTCTCGGAAACGGCTTTTGGAAAGGAAAAAAAAGTGCTCCAGGTTCAGTTTTTTTGTCCGGTTTTTCGTGAAAGAAAAGTTCATCAAAACCTATCAATATGGGATCTAGTTTTGAAGATCTCAATGCGAGGAATCCAATGGTGAAAACGGTTCGAGATTTGGACGCACGATTTAAGAGATAAAACGTTTTGAATAAACGGATCTACGAAAAAAGGAAAAACTCTCAGGTTGCGACAAGTGACGCACATGCAGTGTGCCACTTGTCGCAACCTGGTGAGGTGGGAGTGATCTTTGAAATGAGTACTTCTTAATTAGTGATTTTGGTGTCATTGGGGCAGCCTTTACTGGAAAATAATGAATGGTTTATCTCGACTAGTAAGCTTGCACGTGCAACGCACGTCTCGACCAATGCTCCTTTCAAAGATACACATACTACGAATTGCACCCGCATAAGTTAACCACAACAAACATGAATTCAAAGATCCAACTAAAGACAGTATCAGTGCTTCAAGGTAAAGCAAGACACCACTGACAGAACATACTACAAGCAGAAAATAAATATAATGTAAATGAATAAAAAATTGGTAAAAGGAATACAACCACAAATAAAGAGCATATAATGGTGGAGAAAATGGAACATAATGTAATGGACAACAATGCCCAACCATGTTATGAATTTTGTAGAGCAACTTCAAAAAAAATTGCGAGGAAGAGTAACTTCAAATTTTTTTTGCAAGAAAGAGTAACTTCAAATTTGATTGTGAGGTATCATCTATTCCAAGTTGATAACGCGTAAAAATACATCGGGAAGGGAATATAGAAACGAAACAATAAAATTTTCTATTGCTATAGTCCAATAAATTTACTTGTACAACATTGTCCATCTCCTTTGAGATGTCTTCACTTTATTCAGATTCATTACTGAAACAACATTTAGGTTGCTTGTTCGTCAACACACAACATGGGAGATCAATAATACTTTCGCAGTAAAACACAAAAAAGAAAAGACACTTCACAAGCATGTACCATATTACAATATATTTATAGTACTTACTGTGTGGTTCCCACTTCACTTTGACTCCAAAAACAGCGAAACCCTTGTCATCTCATGGTGGCGTGAGGAAACAGTGACGAGCACCTCCTGTCTTGGTGGCATGAGGACGAAGGCGCTTGCTAGATGCATACTGAATCGAACTCTCCCCCGGTCATCTTCTCGAGAGACAAATTCCCAGGAAAATGAGGTACTGCAGTGCTGCCTGATGTTCCGTCTCCGGACTCCCGATGGATCTCCTCTTGCGTCATCTCAGAATGGTCATTGAGCAGGTATTAACATCAGTTTCTACATCCGGCCATCCCTAACATTTAACATCACACAAGACAAACAACTTGTGCACAATTTTGGCAAACATACAAATGCAGATATTCAAGTAGCTATCACAGGTGCAGAGACGTGCTATACAAACGGTTTTAACCCCCTTTCCGCAACGGAGTTTTAAACCGTCGCCTTGCCTATGTGTATGATAGGAGGGTCCTTCCCACACGGCCCAGAAACCGTCGGGGATAGGTCCTCCGGTCACACACGCGGGGCAAAATGAGCTCGTGTGCGATCGGGCGAGGCATTGGAGACAATTATGCAGGCCCAATCATTTCTGTTCGTATGTACATCCCACACAGTGAATCCCAGAAAATCATTTCCGTTCGTATGTATATCACACACAATCTTTTATGTGCAAATGTTTGTGCAAGGTGGCCTAACACAAACAGTTCTCTAGCTGAAGTCATGTGTGATTCTTCATTGATCCAAGATGCCTACTTTCTAGAAACCATGTGGGTTGTTTGAGTTCATCACCCACGGTGTTGTCTGAGAAACCGTCTGCAATTGAAAACCCCAATAAGTAGGCTAATTGGTCTATTATTGATAATCGATTTAGTACTAAAATTGACATTTCTTATAAAACACACCATATATTTCATATTCGTATTACGGCAACCAGGATTTCATAGTTGAACTACATCAGATAGCTTTAGCACTCAGTTACACCATATAGGCATATATATAGGTAGCTACGCCATTACACAACAGCACCAAGTTTCACATGCAACATCGAAAACCCTTGGAAAGTAGCATCATACACGGTAAATAGACAGATGAATCTCATCTGGGAAGCTGCAGAAGCGGAAGGCAAATATTGAGCCTTAAGTGATGTTGAATGTCCTTGCAACTTTAGGCCAGTAGCTATGGATAATTGCCCACCCAACCTTCGTCCTCTTGAGGGAGATTTCAATATTGTACCGTGGGTGTTGAATGAATACCTTCCTCGCCTCTTGACCATGCAGGTGGTTTGAGAGATAATCATGGGTGAACTGCTTTGGAAAGGACTGAAAACAAAGATATGCATAAATAGTTGTTCTAAAATTTGAAATGGCACAAGGGGAAAAAGAAGGTAAAAGAGTTAGTACCATCCTATAGTTGACTGATGTCTTCTTCATTGTGCAAACAAAGATCTTGCTGCTATTCGTCGCAAATTTATTTATCCTAACAATCTTTCTGAGTTTCTTGACTTGACTAATATTCATGGACATCTCATTTCCCCATATGCAAAATGGGCTGAACAGTGGGTCTAAACCTCTGACAGCAGGACCTACATGTGCAAGACCAAATTGTTAAAAACCTAAATATTAGAATGATTCCTGCAACTACACAATAATGTGCTATTAGCCAAAGGACCATGCATGTGCAAACCTCGATGGTAAACCTCATTGCCTCCCATTGTTTCCCTGCAACACATATAAGGCAGATCTTGGTCAGATTATCTGAGAGTTGGCATACTATCAGTAGAATTGTTAATGTAAAATAGGCATACGCTGAAGACCTCTACAACACTACCAAGACCCAAGGATAACACATACCTTGCTAAACAACTTGGAAATAGAGCAATTGTATATGTTTCTCGTGTATTTAGTACAACCAAACTCGATTTATTTCTCACATGCATAACAATACAAAACTGTACCCACAACAAATGAACATCAGATTGCAGAATTGAACCAAATAGTTAACTGGACAATGGAACAATTGAACCAAACAGTTAACTGGACAGCAGAACAAATGAACCAAATAGTTAACCGAGCACCACATTGCATAATAGAACATATACTAGAAGATAAGAGAGTTAACCAAACCAAGAATGCTTGATAACTACTAGGAAATGTAGCAATTGTTGGACCAAACTGTTAAATAAACATTACATTTTAGAAGATCGGATTGCATATTAACATTACAAAGGACAATTCACTAGAAGGCACCGGCGGTGGCCTCGAGAAAATACCACGAACTATATTTTAAAGTAGCCAACCGCGTGACGGCGTCGGCGGTGGCCTCGAAGATGAGGTGCTCCTCCAAGATCTGGTGGTCGGCACGCATGGCAGCTATCGCGACCTCATCCATGCGTGCGGCTGTGATTTGCTTCTCCACTGCCAGATGCTCCTGAGCTCCAGCTATACTGCGTGCAAAATGGCTGTGGGCGGTGCTTATTTGGAGGACGGGGCAGTGATTTGGGCGGAAGGTGTCACATCGTCGGTCGATGCATGAGGGATGGAGAAGGAGGAGGAGGACGGGGATGGGTGTGGATTACCTGACTATATCAATGAGGCGTCGCAGCAGTCATCGGCGAGGAGGTGGCACTACAAGTAACCAGTGAAGGCTTGAACTTAGAAAGGAAGGAGGAACAATGGAAATGTGGCTTTTGGTCGGGGAGCTAGATATTTCCGTGTTTGCCGAAAATTTTTGCTCGGTGCCGCGAGGAACTGGCACGAAGTGTGGTTGAAGCGCGGGCGGTGGACTGTAGACGACGAAGCTTCCGGCGTAAGTCATACAAGAGGGTGCACCAAGATATTTTATATCGCATCGCACACGATTCTTGCTAGTAAACTGTTTGTTGTGTACCTGGTTTTTTTCATTCTGATTTGAAAGACAAAATGGTGTTACGGAGGGAAATGATGGTGTTTGAATTGCTAGAATATTTATCTGCAGTGAACATGCAACTATATGAGTGTCGTATTAAAATTTGGAATTATTCAAGGTTTGTTTGGCCTTTTTTATACATTAATTGAGTTTCTAGGCATTTAATGTGTATAATTCAAATTTGAACTACAAGCACATGCTCCAGTGCACTAAAATGAGTTTAAAAATCATATATGTGTCCTTGGGTGAATGTTTAGGTCCCATGCAAGAAATGGGAATGAATTTCAAACACTTCGGCATCGTGGCTCAGCCAGAAACATTGAGATACTTGGTTTTTAAATTCCTATAAATCCAAAAATCGCCTGAAATTCATGAAACTTGGCATGGTATCATGAAATGGCACCAACATGTTGTGGTAAAAAAATTGTCCGATTTGGGACTAGTTTTGGTATAAGCTTCTTAATAAACGGAGCTTCTCTCAAGAAGCATCATGGTTCCGAGAGGGACGTGTCACCTCTGTGTGCGAAACGACATACACCGCCTCTTCCTGCCTTGATTTTTTTTACAGAGGCAACATGGACCAATAGGAGTATCGTGCTAATTTTTGGAATTGATCCGGGTTCGGCTGGCCTTTTTATACATTAGTTGAGTTTTATATGCATTTAATGTGCATATTTCAAATTTGAACTACATGCACATGCTCCAGTGCAACAAAGTTGGTTGAAAAATCATATGTGTGTCCATGAGTGAATGTTTAGGTCTCATGCAAGAATGGGAATGAATCTATAACATCTGGGTGTCGTGGCTCGGCCGGAAACATTGAGAAACTTGGTTTTTAAATTCCTATAAATCCAAACTTGCCTGAAAATCATGAAACTTGGCATGGTCTCATGACATGGCACCAACATGTTGTGGTACAAATTTCAGCCGATCTGGGACAAGTTTTGGTATAAGCTTCTTGCAAGCCAAAGCTTCTCTCAAGAAGGCTCGTGGTTCCAAGAGGGAACATGTCACCTCTGTGTGCGAAACGACATACATTGCCTCTTCCCACCTTGATTTTTTTATAGAGGCAACAAAGACCAATAGGAGTTCCGTGCTAAATTTTGGAATTATTTAGGGTTCGTATTGCCGAGTAATACGCTGCTAAGTGGGAAATGATAACCCACAAGTATAGGGGATCAATTGTAGCTTTTTCGATAAATAAGAATGTCGAACCCAATGAGGAGCTAAAGGTAGGGTTTATATTCCCTTCAAGTTCTATCGACCACCGATACAACTCTACGCACACTTAACATTCGCTTTACCTAGAATAAGTATGAAACTATTTTGTAGTTGTGATGCTAGAACTACTTTGCAAGAATAAAACTAGGAGTACTTTGCGAGATAATAATAGTTAGTTGTTTAGTAGAAAGATTTTTATAACACAAGAGAAAGATTTGTCCAAAGGCAATCGATAACTAGACCGGTAATCATTATTGCAATTTTATATGAGGGAGAGGCATGAGCTAACATACTTTTCGTACTTGGATCATATGAACTTATGATTGGAACTCTAGCAAGCATCCGCAACTACCAAAGATCATTAAGGTAAAATCCAACCATAGCATTAAGTAACATGTCCTCTTCACTCCCATACGCAACAACCCCCTTACTCGGGCGTAAGCTTCTATCACTCTAGCCACCCACCATAAGCGAATCATGAACATATTGCAACACCCTACAGCGGGAATCCCACACGCTTGCGCGACACGGAGGGCACCATAGGACAGCACCAAAATAAAACATACAACTCAAACCAATCACGATCATCAATCAGCCGATAGGACAAAACGAATCTACTCAAACATCATAGGATGGCCATACATCATTGGATAATAATATATAGCATTAAGCACCATGTTTAAGTAGAGATTACAGTGGGGATAAGAGGTGTTACACTGCTGCATAGAGGGGGAGAGAGTTGGTGATGACGGCGGTGAAGTTGTTGGTGTAGATCGCCGTCACGATGATTGCCTCGACGGCATTCCGGCGCCACCGAGAAAGAGGGGGAGAGAGCCCCCCTCCTTCTTCTTCTTTCTTGGCCTCCCCCCTAGATGGGAGGAGAGCTCCCCCGCTGGTCCATGGCCACCATGGTGGTGGAGGGGCAGGAGCCCCTCCAAGATTGGATCTCTCTCTCTCTCTCTGTTCTCTTCTGTTTCGCGTTCTCGTTTTCTGACCGAAAACCGTTTCTTAAATTCCCAGAGATCCGTAACTCCGATTGGGCTGAAATTTTAACATGATTTTTTAATGAACATTATCTTTCTTGCGGCGAAAGAAGGGCAGCAACCGACATGCGAGGTGCTCACTAGGTACCACGGCGTGCCCTGATGCCTAGTGGGCCCCTCAAGCACCGTCTTGCGTTGATTCTTCTTCCAAAAATTCACATATATTCCAAAATAATTCTCCGTAAATTTTTATCGCGTTTGGACTTCGTTTGATACCGATATTCTGTGAAACAAAAAACATGCAACAAACAAGAACTGGCACTAGGCACTGGATTAATATGTTAGTCCCAAAAATAATATAAAATGTTGCAAAAAGTTTATAAAAGTTGTAGAATATTGGCATGAAACAATAAAAAATTATAGATACGATGGAGATGTATCAGCATCCCCAAGCTTAATTCCTGCTCGTCCTCGAGTAGGTAAATGGTAAAAAAGATAATTTTTGATGTGGAATGCTACCTAGCATAATCTTGATCATGTAATCTAATCATGGCATGAATATTAATACACGAGTGATTCAAAGCAATAGTCTATAATTTGACATAAAGACATCAATACTCAGGCATCCCAACAAACAATCATGTCTTTCAAAATATCAATGCTAAAGAACGTTATCCCTACAAAATCATATACCCTTGTCATGCTCCATCTTCTTAACACAGAGTATTTATCATGTACTACCCTGGTGTCAGCCAAGCAATTGTTTCATACTTTTTAACGCGCTTCATCTTTTTCAACTCCCACGCAATACATGAGCACAAGCCATGGATATAGCACTATGGGTGGAATAGAATACGGTGGTAGAGATTAATATGGAGAAGATAAAAAGGAAGATAGTCTCACATCGACGCGGCTAATCAATGGGCTATGGAGATGCCAATCAATTGATATCAATCCGAGGAGTAGGGATTGCCATGCAACGGATGCACTAAGAGCTAAGTATATGAAAGCTCAAACTGAAAACTAAGTGGGTGTGCATCCAACTTGCTTGCTCGAAGACCTCGGGCATTTGAGGAAGCCCATCATCGGAATATACAAGCCAAATTTTATAATGAAAAATTCCCACTAGTGTATGAAAGTGACAACCTAGGAGACTCTCTATATGAAAAACATGGTGCTACTCTGAAGCACAAGTGTGGAAAAAGGATAGTAACATTGCCCCTTCTCTCTTTTTCTCTCTTTTTTTTCTTTTTGGGCTCTTTTTGGTCTCACTTTTTTTTATTTTTTTTATTTTGTCTGGGGTCTCATCCCGACTTGTGGGGGAATCATAGTCTCCATCATCCTTTCCTCACTGGGACATGCTCTAATAATGAATAGTGATGATCATCACACTTCTATTTACTTACAACTCGAAAAATTACAACTTGATACTATGACTCTATATGAATGCCTCTGGCAGTGTACTAGGATGTGCAACAATCTAGCATAGCAAAGATATCAAAAAACGGACAAGCCATGAAAATATCATGCTACCTATCTTACAATCATGCAAAACAATATGACAATGAATGCTCAGGTCATGTATATGATGATGATGATGATGGAATTTGCATGGCAATATATCTCGGAATGGCTATGGAAATGCCATAATAGGTAGGTATGGTGGCTGTTTTGAGGAAGATATAAGCAGGCTTATGTGTGATAGAGCATATCATATCACGGGGTTTGGATGCACGGGCGAAGTTTGCACCACATCTTGAGGTGAGAAAGGGCAATGCACGACACCGAAGAGGCTAGCAAATTGCGGTAAGGTAAGAGTGCGTATAATCCATGGACTCACATTAGTCATAAAGAACTCACATACTTATTGCAAAAGTTTATTAGCCCTCGAAGCAAAGTACTAATACACATGCCCCTAGGGGCACTACTGCAAGATGGTCCAAACGCGACAGTCCAATCAGAGACCCTTCGACGAAACTGTGTGCGATGCATTAATCGCAAACGGTGGTGTAAGAAAACCATCAAAAATGAGACGAACTGTTTGCGATGGCGCATACATCAAACACGATTCAGATCAGAGTTGCGTGTGCGATGCATAGCATACGGTTAATCCATACAAACTGTTTGCAATGATCCAGAACAACAGAAATGGTCAGCCAGATGAGGGTGTGTGCGATATACGGCATACAGTTCACTAGGATGAACTATGTGTGATTAGGCAACACAATAGAAATGGTCAGCCAGATCAAGGTGTGTGTGATGGAGGGCATACAGTTCACTCGGATGAACTGTTTGCGATGATCCAAGACAACAGAAACAGTTCAACTGAACAAGATGTGTGTGATACGCGGCAAACAGGTCTATAATCAGAAATGTGTGCGAAGACCAATAATAACACAGACGATTGCTGCTAATAAGCCGTGTCATTTGCTCTGTCTACAGTAAAACAACATATATATAACTGAAATAAACATCCAATTACATAAGTGACTATACAGATCATTCGCACACACCTCAATAAACAATTGCATGCATTCTAAACTAGGAGAAACGATCGTCTAGTCATCTATTTCTTGTGACACTCCCGCCACTGCTCTGTGGCTCGATCCCTCATCTGGGGTAGGACGAAGACACTTCCTCATGTCAACGATCCGCCCAACATCTCGTAGCTTGTGTACGCGTCCTTGGCCATGTACTTGACGTGTTCTTCATCCAGTCTCTGATGCCAGGCACTGTGCCAGGCGTTCTTGTCCTTCTTGCTCTCATCCTTCATTTCATGTAGTAGGGGTCGATGATGCCCGAGGCGAGGTCAACCAGGGAGTTATGTTTCTTGTTGGTGTTGCCCCAGACCTTGTAGTGGTCACGGATGTTAACAATATTCTAGCAGGTCAAGCCCGAAACCTTGAGCACTTTTAGATCGTTGGTGGTGTCCACCATAGCGAAACTGTAGTCGGACCTATTGATAAACCTAGAGAAACGCTCACAAGGCCTTGTGGCCAGGTGGTAGTAGTAGACGAGGACATTTGTCGCACGCACAACTGGGCGACGGCAACCTTCTGATCTTGCCCGGCACGACCGCTGGTGAACTCGAGGTCAAAGCCGACCACTTAGTACTTGTCCTCAGCAAGCAACTGCTCCATAGTTTGGATGGAGATCTCCACCGAGACCGGCTCGTTCATGTACACCACCGAGAGGTCCTTCCCCCTCACGTGGATGTCCACTATGTGATGCGTGGTGAACTGCCCCCCATTGTCGTCGTCAGCCACTGGGAGCGCCATTGGAGCCACGGGGAGCGCCATTGGAACCACTGGATGTCCTCTCTGTATGTGTCGTCGTGGGTGTGCTTATTGTGTCGTGTGGCGCGAGAGATGAAGGTAAACGGCCGCGGGAATAAATGGGGTCCAGGCGGCCTGGATTCTCGGCACGTCCGCATGGCAGTTTTTGCAGCGGGTAACTGCATCATGGCACCGTGCCCGGCGCAACCGCATGCATAATGGCAGCACGAACGTACGTGATCGTGCGCCGGCCCCAAACACTGGCAACGCGCATGGAGGGACGAGGGCAGAGCGCGCCGCGGCCGCCTCAACCACATGCATAGAGCAGTTGAACACGCAGGGAATGGTCGTCTACAAGCCATATGTGTACAGTGTTTGGGGCTGGCGCACGATCACTCTGTCTTGCGGCCGTGTGCTACTACCTTCGTCTTGGTCTATTAGTCCCCTTTATATTATGTGCCATATTTTAACCTTATATTTAACTAACAAAATGTTAATGCATGTTAAAAAATTATATAATTGGAAACTATGTTCAAATACGAATCCAACGATATAATCTTTGGCGACATGCATTCATATTTTATTAGTTAAATTCTAGTCAAAATTTGGCACAAAAATACAAAGAGGACTTATAAACCAGGACAGTGTAGTAGGTAATTAAATCGCAAATGTTTTTTTATTAACCGTATGTGTACATGTCGTTTCGTCCTCCGCTTGCACGTCTTGTCACCCTGCTGCTACAGACGGCTTCGAGCACAAGCTTGAGCAGCGCGTGGGGGCGTTCTTTTGGCAAAATGGTGGCTCGAAGTAGGACCAATGAATCGTCAGTGATCCCATTCCCGCGCAACCGTGCAGGTTCCCGCGCATAGCCGCGCAAGCTTCCCGCCTGACTCGGCGAAATCCCCCAAAATCCCAATGCTTACCGGCCTGCTATATAAACCCTCACAGCCGGTGAGTCCTGCGTCGCATTTTCCCCTCCCTCCCTATAGCTTATCTCATCTACTTCTCCCACAATCGCCAATGGCACCGGTCTGTCATTGTCGCTCAACCACTCCACCGTCATCAGAGGACAGCTCTAGCTGGGAGGCTACACCACGGCGGCAGCACAGTCCCCAGCGTAGTGTAGTGCGCGTGGCGTCCCTGTTGGGTGTGCGCGCAACACCCACCACATGCTCTGCCGCCGCTTCCCGTCGGCAACTGTTGCCGGCTGCCGTTGCCACCACCCCACCGTCTGCCGCCATGGCCACCACACCACTATCGAAAGCCAGGGCCATTGCCCGCTCCGTCGCCGCGGCCCGAAGGCGGGAGGTGGCCGTCATGGCCGCCACCCCACTGTCGGCCATCGTGGCCATCACCCGCTCCGCCACCGCGGCCTAAAGGCAGGAGATGGCGGTCGTGGCCGCCTCCCCACCATCGGCCGCCATGGCCGCCAGCCCACCGTCGACCGCTGGGGTCATCACCCGCTCCCCCACCGCCGCCCAAAGGCGGGAGGTGGAGGTTGATCCCCACACGTTCGTCAGTGACCTTGCGCGCTACATCGAGTTCCTGCGGGAGGAGGAGGAGCGCCTCATCGAGCACGCAAAGAGTCTTACCGCCGTTGTGGCCGCAGCACACGCTGCCGCAGAGGCGAGGAATGAGGAGATCTACGAGGAGTCCCGCTGCTTCGAGAGGGGTCGTCTGGAGCGGCAGAGGGCGTTCGAGGTGAGCGTCGCTAAAGGTGCAGCAGCGGCAGGCACCGGATTGCAGTTGTCCAGCTCGTCGGTAGGCTCCTCCTCCTCCTCTGCCTCTTACTGAGCGCGCTTGGCAGAGGAGAGCTTGCTGAAAGTAGTACAAAGCCCCTCCGTAGTAGTAGTATTTAGGGGCTATTTTGTTCAGTTCATCTAACTATAGATGTGGTTGAACTGTACAACGTACTTAAAATTAGCTAGTATATATAGTTGAACTAGCTATTTCAGTACGTGGTTGGCAAGAATTGGGGAAAAGTTTGGTCGGTTCAGCTGTCGAGTTGAACTGTTTGTATAAAGAACAACTACTTAATCTATGAATGAAATCTATGCTTACTGAATTTTAGTTGCAAAAATTAGATAGTGCTAGTGATTTTTAGCTACAAATTTTGACAAATGACAGTGTTACAAGGTTGACAAAGGGCAATGCTACTAGATCAACAAATGTTAATCTTTCCAGTTTGACAAATGGCAATATACCCAATATGACAGATGCAAATCTTACCAGATTGTCTATACGTGGTTGCACACGAGTCATCCAAAAAAATCATTTGCGTTGAGTACAAATCCTACGTGCCAGATTTTATCTTGGCTTAGCGGCGAAGGAACCATAGCTCTCGCTTTGCAGACCGTATACAATATGAACTGTTTGCAATGAAGCAATGCACAAATCTTGCGCGGCAAATTTTCCCTTGGCTTACTGGGGAAGACCATAGCTCTTGCTTTGCATACGGGTGTTCTATCTAAAACGTTTGCGATGAAGAGCTGCATAAATCCTGCTCGACACATTTTCCCTTGGCTTACTGGGGAAGCTGTCGGTTTGCATACGGGTGTTCTATCTTAAACATTTGTGATGAGTGTTTTAAATTTAAAAACCATTGACATTTAAAAAAATCGTTTGATAAGTCTGTACATTCAGAGAGAAAAACGCAAGTTTGCTCAAACCATATGTTTCATTCAGTCACACTGCAACTTTATATTCATACGATCTAGATATAGTATTAAACCCAAAAAAACTAATTCTGGCGGCGACGAAGGCGGCGTGCCACACCAGCGTTGTCGTTGTCGTCCTCCGGGACGCCGTTGTTGAAGTCTTCAAGCCAGCACATAATGTTCTTCACTTGGAAATCAAACATCATGTCGTCGCGCGATCGATGGACGGGGCGCGGGAGGATGGCAACTTGCGGGGCTGCAAGGTAGCGGTCGATGGCGGCGTCCCATGACGCTGAGGGGGGCGCGTGCACGGGCATGTGCGTGACGGGTGCAGGCAAACGCACGGGGACCGGCACCGTGGTGGGTGCAGGAGCGCGCACGGGCACAGGCACGGGCGCTGGCGCTAGCATGTACACGAGCTCGCGCGGGTCCGCGGGGACCTCGCTGACGCCCGCGGCTTCCAGCTCTGTGATAGTGCTCGGCAACCAGCCCGTCAATGCTATGGGGATGGTCGCTGGCGCGAGCGCGGGGATGGGAGCTGGGACGGGCGCGGGGGCAGCAACCGCCGCGACCAGCTCGTTCAGGGCCATGTCCATGAGGCCCCATTCCTCCTTATTTTCTATCACGTCCGGCTCGGAGTCGACTTCACCAAACTAGAAGGCTAGTGGCAAATGATCCTTTTACGCCATGGCTTTGGTGGAGGTCTGTGGGAGGGGATTGGGAGGCAAACAGTAAGGCCGCCCGTATTAAACAGCGGCTTGGACGGTATTAATGGAGAGGATGCGAGCAAGGCGGGCGGCCATGGAATTCAAAGGGCTCGCTTCCCAGTGAGCCTACACAGCGTACATCTCGCACGCTTCCTGGTGAGCCTGCGCATTGGAGGACAGCTTGCATGCCTCCCGGTTAGCCTGCGCAGCGGACTGCTCTCACACGCCTCCCGTCTACTCAAGCAGTTGTCCACATGGCACCTCCGAGACATTAAAAGTGTGACGCATGGCGTCACGTGAATGGTTAACAGAACACCTATGATTTAAATTATACAAATGTTTGCGATGAGTGTTTGAAATGCATTCCCATTTCTTGCATGAGACCTAAGCATGTACCCAGGGACACATATTTGATTTTTCAACCCATTTTTCTGCACTGGAGCATGTGCCTTGAGTTCAAATTTGAATTATGCACATAAAATGCCTAGAAAACTCAGTTAATATATAAAAATGTCCAAACGAACCCCAAAAAATTCCAAATTTTAACACGACACTCCTATTGCTCTATGTTGCCACAAGGAAAATATTTGAAAGCAAGAAGAGGCAACGAATATCGTTTCATCCACGAAGGAGGCACATTCCCTACTGGAACCATGAGGCTTGTTGTGAGAAGCTCTGGTTTGTGAGAAGCTTATACCCAAACCTGCCCCAAACGGGACAAATTTTTTTACCACATCATGTTGATGTCGTTCCATGATAGCATGCCAAGTTTCATGAATTTCATATGAGTTTTGGATTTACTAGAATTTTAAAACCATGTATCTAAATGTTTGCGGCCAAGCGACGGTGCCGAGGTGTTTGACATTCATTCCCATTTCTTGCATGGGACCTAAGCATCCAACGAAGGACACGCATTTGATTTTTCAACCCATTTATATGCACCGGAGCATGTGCCTGTAGTTCAAATTTGAATTATGCACATAAATGCATAGAAAACTCAGTTAATGTATAAAAATGTCCAAATGAACCCTGAAAATTTTCAAAATTTAACACAACACTCCTGTTGTTCTATGTTCAGACTAGAAAAAATTTGAAAGCAATAAGTGCCAACGAATATTGTTTCATCCACAAAGGTGACACGGTCCCTACCAGAACCATGAGGCTTGTTCCCAGAAGCTCTGGTTTGTGAGAAGCTTATACCCAAACCTGCCCCAAATGGTACAATTTTTTTACCACAGCATGTTGATGTCGTTCCATGATAGCATGCCAAGTTTCATGAATTTCAGATGAGTTTTGGATTTACTAGAATTTTAAAACCATGTAAGTCAATGTTTGCGGCCAAGCGACTGTGCCGAGGTGTTTGATATTCATTCCCATTTCTTGCATGGGACCTAAGCATGCAACCAAGGACACACATTTGATTTTTCAACCCATTTTTCTGCACTGGAGCATGTGCGTGTAGTTCAAATTTGAATTATGCACATAAAATGCCTAGAAAACTCAGTTAATATATAAAAATGTCCAAATGAACCCCAAAAAATTCCAAATTTTAACACGACACTCCTGTTGCTCTATGTTGCCACTAGGAAAAGATTTGAAAGCGAGAAGTGGCAACGAATATCGTTTCATCCATGAAGGAGGCACATTCCCTACCGGAACCATGAGGCTTGTTGTGAGAAGCTCTGGTTTGTGAGAAGCTTATACCCAAACCTGCCCCAAATGGGACAAATTTTTATACCACAGCATGTTGATGTTGTTCCATGATAACATGCCAAGTTTCATGAATTTCAGACGAGTTTTGGATTTACTAGAATTTTTAAACCATGTATCTCAATGTTTGCGGCCAAACGACAGTGCCGAGGTGTTTGACATTCATTCCCATTTCTTGCATGGGACCTAAGCATCCAACCAAGGACACTCATTTGATTTTTCAACCCATTTATATGCGCTGGAGCATGTGCCTGTAGTTCAAATTTGAATTATGCACATAAATGCATAGAAAACTCAGTTAATGTATAAAAATGTCCAAACAAACCCTGAAAAATTAGAAAATTTAACACAACACTCCTGTTGTTCTATGTTCACACTAGAAAAAATTTGAAAGCAATAAGAGGCAACAAATATCGTTTCGTCCACAAAGGTGACACGTTCCCTACCGGAACCATGAGGCTTGTTCTGAGAAGCACTGGTTTGTGAAAAGCTTATACCCAAACCTGCCCCAAATGGGACAATTTTTTAACCACAGCATGTTGATGCCATTCCGTGATAGCATGCCAAGTTTCATGAATTTCAGACGAGTTTCGGATTTACTAGAATTTTAAAACCATGTATCTCAATGTTTGTGGCCAAGCGACGATGCCGAGGTGTTTGACATTCATTCTCATTTCTTGCATGGGACCTAAGCATGCAACCAAGGACACACATTTGATTTTTCAATCCATTTTTATGCACTGGAGCATGTGCGTGTAGTTCAAATTTGAATTATGCACATAAATGCCTAGAGAACTCAGTTAATGTATACAAATGTCCAAACGAACCCCGAAAAATTCCAAAATTTAACACAACACTCCTGTTATTCTATGTTGACACTAGAAAAAATTAGAAAGCAAGAAGAGGTAACGAATATCGTTTCGTCCACACAGTCGACACGTTCCCTACCGGAACCATGAGGATTGTTCTGAGAAGCTCTGGTTTGTGAGAAGCTTATACCCAAACCTGCCCCAAATGGGACAATTTTTTTACCACAGCATGTTGATGCCATTCCATGATAGCATGCCAAGTTCCATTAATTTCAGACGAGTTTTGGATTTACTAGAATTTTAAAACCATGTATCTCAATGTTTGCGTCCAAGCGACGGTGCTGAGGTGTTTGACATTCATTCCCATTTCTTGCATGGGACCTAAGCATGCAACCAAGGACACACATTTGATTTTCAACCCATTTTTATGCACTGGAGCATGTGCCTGTTATTATCACCAACCGTGTGAGATGCAGTACAAAATATCTTGGAGCACCGTCGAAGTAGTACGTATATGGCTTACACGAGAAGGTGCGTCGGCTACAGTCCATAGCGAGCGCGTCAAGCACACGGAGCACACTAGCTCGCTCCCCAAATATCATTTCACTGTTTAATCATCGCCGGTGAAAGATGGGGATGTGGACCCGTGTTGTGAGGGCAACTTCGACAGACCACTCTGGTGAGAGCGCGGCCGCAGTCGCCATGCACATGCTAACAAGCTACATGAGCGCGGCCGCAATCTGCGACAGGGTGGCCAAGGCAGCCCAAACAGGCGTTCTTGCTGCTCAGGTGGCGGCAGCAACATCTGCGTCGGGGATAGCAACTGGCGAGAGCGGCATAGCAGATGTTCGTTCCACAGCGGCGGCCTTAGCCCTGATGGAGGCTGCCCACGACCATGTCAAGGCCGCCCACGCCCAGCTCGTGGTGGTCACCGCACAAATCGAACGAAGCTTCTCCGACAATGGTCGGCAACCCACGGCCGAAAAGTTAGCAGTCGCCGAGAGCGTTCGAGTAGCCGTCCATTCCTTCGCGGCATACCTTGCCACGATGGAGCCCGTCCAAGCCCAGATCGCGGCCGCCCATGCCCAACTCGTGGCGGCCTTTTCCAAAGAGATGGCGGAGGTGGATGGCGAGATGCTTGCCGAGTATGGTGTGATGGATGCCATGGAGCCCCTTCCCCACGAGATCGTCGGGCGCGAGCTGGACATGGAGGAGGCGGCGGAGATCGACGAGCGCTGGCCGGAGTAGTACTCTTTGTTTAATTTAGAGTGCCGGTCTTTAATTTGTTAGAGTAATGTTTAGGCCAGCTAGCTCTGTTTAATTGCTAAACTTGCTCGATTAAGAGGTGTGGGTATGCCGTAGGCTCCTTTGTGTGCCCAAATTATGCAATGACGTGGATGACCATTGTAACCAGGGAAATTCGGACCAAAATTTGCACGTTTAAACTCATCACACACGAGGTAAGCTATATGAATCATTTGTGATGTTCACATATCATACACAGTGCTGAATAAGGGACCGTGTCTGATGACACTTTGCGCGCCAGTCTTTTCGCTGCACCAAGCCAAAATATTCGGCTTCCGCGGAAATATCTACCTCCCCGCCCCCTCCCCGTTACCAAAAGCCACATTTCCCCTCTTTCCGCCTTCCTTTCCAAGTTCAAACCTTCACTCCTTGCTTGCAGAGCCGCCTGCTCGCCGACGACCCTCCTTCACGCTGCTCGGCCTCATCGATCCAGGCAGGTAATCCACACCCGACCCCCATCCTCCTCCTCCTTCTACATCCCACATGTCCCGACCGCCGATGCGACACCTTCCACCCAAATCACCGACCCCTACCCCAAATAAGCGCCGCCCTAAGTCATGGTGCACGCAGTATAGGGAGGAGCTCAAGGAGCATTTGGCAGCGGAGAAGCAAATCGCGGCCGCACGCGCGGATGAGGTCGCGATGGCTGCCATTCGTGCCAACCCCCAGATCTTGGAGGAGCACCTCGCCGTCGAGGCCACCGTCGACACCTCGTGCGCCGATACTGCGACATGGTTGGCTGCTTTAAACGACATTTCGTGGCGTTTTCACGAGGCCACCGTCAGTGCCTTCGACGAAGACTACAAGGTGTTTTCTCAGCGTTCCTGTGCTTACCTCAACTCAAGAGCCGACAGGTTGGTGCCCGGAGCAGCTCAGGCAACTCACCACTACGAGGAGGGCACCCACGATGTGGAGGCCTCGCCCTCTTCCATGTCCAAGGAGCCAATCATCATCGATATCTCTGACGATGAGGAGTAGCTTGTCTTATTAGCTCAGTATAAGGACCTATGTTCAGTTAGCTAGCTACACCGGTTAAGCATGCTCGGTTTACCCATTGCATGTGCTGCTCCTGCCTTTCCTTAACAAATTCTAGTGAATTGTCCTATGTACTTTTACCATGCAATCTGTTCCTCTAGTGTATATGTTCTATATGTCGTGCAATGTGGTGCTCACTTATTAACTGTTTAGTTAATTTGTTGTCGTGTTCAGTTAACTGTTTGGTTCAATTCTGCAATGTGATGTTCAATTCTTCTAGGTGCAATTTTGTATTGTCTTCCATGTGAGAAATAAATCGAATTTGGCTGTACAAATACATGAGAAACAAATACAATTGCTATATTTCCAAGTTGTCAAGCATGCTTGGTTTGGTTAACTGTCTGATCTTCTAGTATGTTATATATTGTGCAATGTGGTGCTCAGTTAATGTTTGGTTCATTTGTTGTGGTGTTTAGTTAACTGTTTGGTTCAATTCCGCAATGCGATGTTCAATTGTTGTGGGTGCATTTTTTTTATTGTCTACCATGTGAGAAATAAATCGAATTTGGTTGTACTAAATACATGAGAAACAAATACAATTGCTATATTTCCAAGTTGTCAAGCATGCTTGGTTTGGTTAACTGTCTGATCTTCTATTAGGAGTATGTTATATTATGCAATGTGGTGCTCAGTTAATTTTTGGTTCATTTGTTGTGGTGTTTAGTTAACTGTTTGGTTCAATTCCGTAATGTGATGTTCAATTGTTGTGGGTGCATTTTTTTATTGTCTACCATGTGAGAAATAAATCGAATTTGGCGGTACTAAATACATGAGAAACAAATACAATTGTTATATTTCCAAGTTGTTAAGCATGCTTGGTTTGGTTAACTGTCTGATCTTCTATTAGGAGTATGTTATATTGTGCAATGTGGTGCTTAGTTAATGTTTGGTTCATTTGTTGTGGTGTTTAGTTAACTGCTTGGTTCAGTTCTGCAATGCGATGTCCAATTGTTGTGGGTACAATTTTGTATTGTTATGCATGTGAGGAATAAATCGAATTTGGCTGCACTTAATACATGAGAAACATATACAATTGCTATATTTCCTAGTTCTTAATCATGCTTGGTTTGGATAAATGGCTTTTCCATGTGGCTCGAATTAATCTGATGAATTTGCAATGTGTTTATTTTTCATCAACATATTTTACTGATAGCATGCCAACCCTCACTTAACCTGATCACTAACTACCTTATATGTGTTGCAGGGAAACAATGGGAAGCACTGAGGTTTACAATCAAGGTTTGCACATGCATGGTCCTTTGTCTAATAGCACATTATTGTGCAATTGCAGGAACCATTCTAATATTTAGGTTTTTAACAATTTGGTCTTGCACAAGTAGGTCCTGCTGTCAGAGGTTTTGACCCACTATTTGACCCATTTTGCATATGGGGAAATGAGTTGTCCATGAATATCAGTCAAGACAAGAAACTCAGAAAGATTGTTAGGATAAAGAAACTAGCGACAAAAAACAACAAGATCTTTGTCTGCACAATGAAGAAGACATCAGTTCACTACAGGATGGTACTAACTATTATACCTTGTCTTTTTTATTCCTTTGCGCCATTTCAAATCTAGAGAAGATATTTATGCATATCCTTGTTTTCAGGCCTTTCCAAAGCAGTTCACTGATGATTACCTCTCAAACCACCTGTATGGTCAGGAGGCGAGGAAGGTATTCATACAACACCCATGGTACAATATTGAAGTCTTCTTGAAGAGGACGAAGGATGGACGGTCAATCATCCACAGGCACTGGCCTAAAGTTGCAAAGACCTTCAACATCAATGGAGGCTCAATATTCGCCTTCCGCTTCAGCAGTTTTCTAGATGAGATTCATCTGTTTATGTACCGTCTATGATGCTAATTTCGAAAGGTTATAGATGTTGCATGTGAAACTTGGTGCTAGTGCAGTTGTGTAATGGGGTAGCTAGCTATATGCCTATATGGTGTAACTGAGTGCTGAAGCTATATGATGTTGTACTCTGATGTATTTCAATTATGAAATCCTGCTTCCTTAATACGAAAATGAAATATATTGTGTGCTTAATATGAAATGTCAATTTGATTAATAAATGGATTATTAATAATAGGCCAATTAGCATGCTAATTGGGTTTTCCTATTGCAAACGGTTATTGAGAAAACACCGTGGGCGATGACCTCAGACAACACACACAGTTTCTAGGAAGAAAACGTGTTGGATCAATGAACAATCACACACGACTTCCTCTTGAAATTGTTTGCGTTAAGCTACCTTGCGCAAACGTTTTCCACATAAAAAATGTGTGTGATGGACAGCCTATGCCACACGGTTTCTTCTACGCACCATGTGTGATGCATTCAATAACGCAAACGATAAAATTGTTGATATCGTCTGCAATGGCAACGCTATCACAAACAATTTAATGGGGAAAATTATGTGTGATGTACATGCAAACGGAAATGTTTTCCCTGGATTGACTGTGTGGGATGTACATACAAACGGAAATGTACTTCTTGGATTGACTGTGTGGGATGTACATATGAACGGAAACGTATTCCTTGGATGACTGTGTGGAATGTACATACGAATGGAAAGGTTTGTCTGGGACCGACTGTGTGTGATGTACATACGACCGGAACCAATTGGGCCTGTATAATCGTATTTGATCGCTCACCCATCGCACACGAGCTCATTTTGCCCAATGTGTGTGACCGGAGGGCCTATCCCCGATGGTTTCTCGGTCGTGTGGGAAGGACCCCCTATCGCCCACACTCACTAGGCGACGGTTCAAAATGCCGTCGCGGAAAGGGGTTAAAAACCATTTGTATAGCAGCTCGATGTACCAATGGGGGGAGGTTGGTAGGAGTTAACCATCACGCGCCCCCGGCCTCCACGCAAAGGAAGACAATCAATAATAAATCATGCTCCAAGTTCTTAGCATAACGAGAGACTATACGTGCATGCTTCGGGAATCACAAACCTTAACACCAATATTCCTACTAAACCACAATCATTCACTAGTACCTCCCACATATTATCATCTCTATATCGCAAAACTATTGCAAGGAATCAAACATATCATATTCAGTGATCTACAAGTTTTATGTAGGATTTTATGACTAACCATGTGAATGACCAATTCATGTTGACTCTCCAAATAGATATAAGTGAAGCAAGAGAGTTTAATTCTTTCTACAAAAGACTTGCACGTGCTCTAATAAATATAAGTGAAGCAAAAGATCATTCTACAAATAACGGTTTTCTATATGTAGAGAAACAGGCAATCCAAACTTCACATGATATAAGTGAAGCACATGAAGCATTCTATAAAGCCATATTCAAAAGATATAAGTGAAGTGCAAAGAGCATTCTATAAATCAACCAAGGACTATCTCATACCAGCATGGTGCATCAAAGAAAAGAGAAAAATAAACACAAAAGACGCACCAAGAATTTACGCATATCATGTGAACAAAACAAAAACCAAGACATACCGATAATTGTTGAATAAAGATGGGATGCCTTCCGGGGCATCCCCAAGCTTAGACGCTTGAGTCTCCTTCAATATTTACTTGGGGTGCCTTGGGCATCCCCAAGCTTGAGCTCTTGCCTCTCCTCATTCTTCTCATATCGATACCTCCTCAATCTTCGAACACTTCATCCACACAAAACTTAACAAAACCTCGTGAGATCCATTAGTATAATAAAGCAAATCACTATGTTAAGTACTATTGCAAACCCATTCATATTTTGTTTTGCATTATAGATACTGTATTCTAACTTCTCCATGGCTTATACCCCCCGATACAATCTATAGTTTCATCAAAACAGGCGAAACAGTGCATCAAAAACAGAATCTGTCAAAAACAGAACAGTCTGTAGTAATCTGAACATTGACCATACTTCTGTAACTCCAAAAATTCTGAAAAATTAGGAAAAAATAAAAAAATCATAGCAGTACTGTGTACAAATTTCAGAATTTTTGCATGTTCCAGTAAAAAATGTAAATTCACACACTACAGCAAAAGTTTCTGTTTTTGCACCGCACATACCAAACAAGCAATTTAAACATCCTAAAGGCAAATTATTTTTATGATACAATGCATTTTTACAAGGGGTTAATTATTTTTGTTGAAAATTTTCTATAATTCAAGATTTGCAAAGTTTCCATGGGCATGAACAAAGTTCAAGGAGCTCCCCCACTTCAACGGTGCTCGTCTTTCTTACTTTCACTTTCCTTTTTGAAAAGTTTTACGTTCGCCTCTATATTTTTTGTTTTTAAACTTTTTAAAAGCACACAACAGAATAAAATGACTCTCTAAAACTTCTGATTTGTCTCCCTAACAGCACTTTCTTTAAAGCCATTAAGCTAGGCATAAAGTGCTCAAGTAATTGATCCACCCGGATCCCAAGGTATATCAAAGCTAATTTTAATTAACAATGATTTGTAATTTAGTAGTGAGCACAAAGTAATATATCTCATGTAACAACGAAGTCTAACTCTCTTCCTATGCATCGGCATGTCATAAAAGAACAATTCATGCACACAAAATAAAGGCCGATACATAGCATAAATAGTTTCTTGCAATTTTATCGTGTTGGAAACATAGAGAGGCGAAGCTGTTGTTCCTCTCTCATAATAATTGCAAGTAGGAGAAGCAAGCACATGCATATTATATTCATCTAAATCATCATGTGTAACGTAAAACACAACCCATCAATATAATCCTTAATAAGAGCAAACTTCTCCAATATAGTATAGTTGGGAGAATTCAAAAAGATAATAGGACTATCATGTGTGGATGCCATAGCAACAATTTCATTCTTAACATAAGGAACTATAGCAAGTTCATCTCCATACGCATCATTCATATTGGCATCATGGCCACAAGCATGGCAAGCATCAATTTCATCAAAAAGGGATATTTCAAATGAATCCAAGGGATCATAGCAATCATCATAGCATTCATCCTTCGGTAAGAACGAAGGGAAATTAAACAATGTATAGGATAAAGAGTTACTCTCATTAGAAGGTGGGCATGGGTGATCAATCCACTCTTCCTCCTTTTGTTCTTCGCTCTCCTCCTCATCTTTTTCATCTAATGAGCTCACAATTTCAGCAATTTCTTCTTTCATAGTTTCCTGCAAAATATTAGTCTCTTCTTGGACAGCGGAGGCGTCCTTAATATAATCTTTAACATAAGCATTAGAAGCATAGTTTTCATAGCAATATTTAAGTATGGCGAAATTTTCAGATTTGTAAAGAGTAGCATCATACTTTTCAATCAAAGAAGCAATTTTATAAGCACCCTTAAAAGCAACAAATTCTTTAATTTGTTGAATATCATATTAATTATAAACACCTTTAGCATAAGAAGATACAATTCCATTATCACTAAACTCACATTGGTAGGGAAGGTGTTTCTTAGGGTCTTCAGAACAACAAGTAAAATCATATATTTCGCATAAATTCCAAGCATAGCATTGCATAGTGTTAATATGATGCCATAAAAGTTTCCCTTTTAGAGATAAGCGGTGTCGCACAAAATAAACATGCTCATTTAATGATTTTCCCTCAACTAAGCTACTTGGGTTTTCAGCACGAGCACATAGGGATCGAAGATGATCCAAGTAGAAAGCTTTAGCAGTATGATAGATTTTGGGTGGTTCTTCAACCATTGGTTTAGCAGGTACAACTAATTTTTTTGGTATTTTATGTTTCCTACCCATAACTAAAGATAGAAAACAAGAGCACAAAATAAAAAATACTTTGTGATAAAGCAAACAAGCACACACGAGAATATTCACCCCACCCTATTGAACCCCGGCAACGGTGCCAGAAAAAGGTCTTGATAACCCACAAGTATAGTGGATCAATTGTAGCTTTTTTGATAAATAAGAGTGTCGAACTCAACGAGGAGCTAAAGGTAGGATTTATATTCCCTTCAAGTTCTATTGACCACCAATACAACTCTACGCACACTTAATGTTCGCTTTACCTAGAACAAGTATGAAACTATTTTGTAGGTGTGATGCTAGAACTACTTTGCAAGAAAAAAAACTAGGAGTACTTTGCAAGATAATAATAGTTAGTTGTTTAGTAGAAAGATTTTTATAACACAAGAGAAAGATTTGTCCATAGGCAATCGATAACTAGACCGGTAATCATTATTGCAATTTTATATGAGGGAGAGGCATGAGCTAACATACTTTTCGTACTTGGATCATATGCACTTATGATTGGAACTCTAGCAAGCATCCG
The DNA here is from genome assembly GCA_011799875.1 of Thinopyrum elongatum. Lineage (NCBI taxonomy): Eukaryota > Viridiplantae > Streptophyta > Magnoliopsida > Poales > Poaceae > Thinopyrum > Thinopyrum elongatum. The sequence continues at coordinate 471,061,523 of CM022302.1, forward strand.
CAACTACCAAAGATCATTAAGGTAAAACCCAACCATAGCATTAAGTAACAAGTCCTCTTTACTCCCATACGCAACAACCCCCTTACTCGCGCGTAAGCTTCTGTCACTCTAGCGACCCACCATAAGCAAATCATGAACATATTGCAACACCCTACAGTGGGAATCCCACACGCTTGCACCAAAATAAAACATGCAACTCGAACCAATCACGATCATCAATCAACCCATAGGACAAAACGAATCTACTCAAACATCATAGGATGGCCATACATCATTGTATAATAATATGTAGCATTAAGCACCATGTTTAAGTAGAGATTATAGCAGGAGGTGTTACACCGCTGCATAGAAGGAGAGAGAGTTGGTGATGATGGCGGCGAAGTTGTTGGTGTAGATCGCCGTCACGATGATTGCCCCGGCGGTGTTCCGGCGCCACCGGGAGAGAGGGGGAGAGAGCCCCCCTCCTTCTTCTTCTTGCTTGGCCTCCCTCCTAGATGGGAGGAGAGTTCCCCCTTTGGTCCATGGCCGCCATGGCGGCGGAGAGGCAGTAGCCCCTCCAAGATTGGATCTCTCTCTCTGTTCTCTTCTATTTCGCGTTCCCATTTTCTGGCCAAAAACTGTTTCTTAAATTCCCAGAGATCCGTAACTCCGATTGGGCTGAAATTTTAACACGGTTTTTTTTTAATATTATCTTTCTTGCGGCGAAAGAAGGGCAGCAACCGACCTACGAGGTGCTCACTAGGTACCACGGCGCACTCTACCCCCTGGGCGCGCCCTGATTCTTCTTCTAAAATTTCACATATATTCCAAAATAAATCTCCGTAAATTTTTATCGCGTTTGGACTTCGTTTGATATGGATATTCTGCAAAACAAAAAATATGCAACAAACAGGAACTGGCACTGGGCACTGGATCAATATGTTAGTCCAAAAAATAATATAAAATATTGCCAAAAGTATATAAAAGTTGTAGGATATTGGCATGAAACAATTAAAAATTATATATACGACGGAGACGTATCAGGAAACCGTTTAGGTTTTGATCGATGTGAACAGGTTTGCAATTAAATATAGCGTGGTAATTTGGAATGTGACGGGAAGCAAGCTCAAAATTTATTGACGGTTCTAGTTTCGAAGTGCGTCACGATTCCCGGATGGCGTAACGTGGGCACGCGTTCTCGGATGCGTACGTGGCGTTTGCACCATAGGATGCACCGCAATCGGTGATGTCAGCACACGAATTGTTCCATCAACCGTGCGCGCTCGTTATTACCATCGCGCACGCTTCTTTTAATTAGAATGTGTGTCCGTATAGTGCACACACCTTGATCTGTCTGACCATTTCTGTTTGTTGTTGCTAATCGCAAATAGTTCATCCGTGTGAAGTGTATGCCGTCTATCGCACACACCTTGATCTGGCTGACCGTTTCTGTTGTGTTGCCTAATCGAAAATAGTTCATCCGAGTGAACTGTATGCCGTATATCGCGCACACCTTGATCTGGCTGACTGTTTCTGTTGTGTTGCCTGGTCACAAACAGTTCATCCGAGTGAACTGTATGTTGTATATCACACACACCTTCATCTGGCTGACCGTTTCTGCTGTTATGCTCATCGCAAACAGTTCATTTGAGTGAACTGTATGCCACGCATCGCACACGCAACTATAATCTGAATCATGTTTGATGTCTCCGCCATCGCAAGCATTTTGTATCTTTTTTTATGGTTTTATTACATCACCATTTGTGATTAATGCATCGCACACAGTTTCGTCGAAGGGTCTCTGATTGTAGTGTCGCGTTATCAGCATCCTGCAGTAGTATATGGTCTAAATTCACAATTGATGCAGCCAATGGAGCATACCTCTTAGCAAAGTAAGTCTCAAGTATGTCTATTTTCATAGATATGACATCAAATCACATTGTTATATTTCTCATAACACTTGCTAGTTACTCTCATAACACAAGAAGCCCTATTACTACAAAACAATTCTTGTAGTTCCTTCTTTCAGAGTAAACGCTGACCGAATTATAGTTGCCAACACTCACGCATCACAATGGCAGGAGTAACTTGTAAAATAGCAGAAATATCACCATTTTTAAAATCTGTAGCACAAATGCAGACAAGGAAAATAATCTAAATCCCTGGCATTAAAGTGGCAATATTATAGTTGTCTTTTGATTTTCAGTAGAACTGGTAGCAAATCACACATGGAATATTCCTACAAAAACGCACGGAGATGAAGTACCCCAGAGATAACAATTGGACAACATGTAGAACAAAATACATCAGAAAACTGAAGTGAGCACGCCTGAATAAAGGTAGAGAAGTGCCACTCGGATTCCTTGCTATCACCGTGCCATTGCGAGCATGCACAACCACCATGTTGTGGATCAAATCCTGATAAGGATGATGGGAGGTGCAAATTAAGAACAGAAGGAGAAAACCAATATTCTCTCAATATTGAACAAAACTTAAACTCACCCATAGATGTAGCATGAACCTGGGCAATTGAATCTCTTGTTCGTGATGTAATGAAAAATAGGATGATGCCAATGAGGTTAGGATTTGAGACACCTCTTACCAAAGGAGGTAGAGATACAAGAGAATGTGCAGATTTCTTTTGCTGATAATGACAAACCAGAAGTTGCAGAGGTGAGTGAAAGAACATGCGGTGCCCCCATGTTTGGTTTTGGTAATTGATGACAATCTCTATGGACTAATGGTTGCCTTGAGTTATATTTGAAGGGTTTGTCCACAGGCTTTTCTTGGAGTTCATTTGTTGGTTTCAAGGAGAGTTTGTGATGACCAAGGTGCTATTCAAGGAATTACCTAAAGTTTGGTCATGTGAGAGGTTGACCAAGACTAAGTCAAAGAGTGAATCAAGTTGATCAACACACAAAGTGTAGAAGATGTACCGAGAGGGATCAAGTGATCCCATGGTATGGTAAGCATTGTCCATTACGCTTTGTGTACTAACCCATGGTCTACGTGAGAGTTCTATGTGGGGTTAGGTATGTTTCCATGGGCTTGCGTCAAGAGAAAGATATTATACAACCCATGGAGGATGACATCAAGTGGTGATCGTCATCAAGATTGCAGTGTGCAAGTTCAAGTGGAGCATCACGAAGAGATCAAGTGCTTGAAGCTTTCCGTCCATTATGGTGTCAATGGACTTGTGAAGATGTGCCGAAGAGTGGCTCACCCATAGTGGAGTATGGGAGAGCAATCTACTAGTCTTCATCGAGCCAACGCAATCAAGAAAGGTGGTCCAACTTGAGGAGGTCAAGATCGTCATCATCTAGCTCAAGTGGACTTTGTGCAAGGCAAAGGTTTGCCCTTGATAGGTTTTCTATTTTACCGGTCTCATGGCGGTAGTTTGGAGACCGGGTTATAGGAACGATTGTCGTACTATCAAGGGGGGCTCTCAAGTGAGTAGCTTGATCGTATCGTTCGTAGAGAGCTCAAACCATTACATGCTTGCATCATCTTTCTTGGTTCTTGTTTGGTTTTTCTCCTTGTGAGATTTGGAGCTTATGGTCATCTTTTTGACAAGCTCGAGTTCATCGAAAAAGGAGTTCACATGCATCTTCTATGATGTTTTCGATGTTGGAGGTTATGTCGGTTCTTCTCTGATGGAGGGTTCACTCCTCTATATCTTAGGCATACCTCTCCTGCCTCTTCTTACTATAACCAGCCGCTGTTTTGATGCTACTCATCTTCCTCTATCCAACAAGCTTGAGTTTGCTCAATTCGGAGCTCATATGCAGAAGTTATGGCAGTTCTGGTTTTATTGTATCCTTCTGTTGTCTTTAGCTGCGATATGAAGGCAGCCAAGTGCTAAAGCCTCTGTGGCGTGTGGTAGTACTGCTCAAGGGAGCGGTAGTACCGCAGGGGCCAGCGGTAGTACCGCTCCTTGTGAGCGGTAGTACCGCTGCCCCCAGCCCTGACGCTGACGCATGCGGAAGTAGGCGTGGATGTATTTTTTTACATCCGCCCTCATGCCGTAGTACCGCGACTCCTGTCCGGTACTACCGTGCCGGACTTTCGCACAGCTCCAACCTTAGCGGAAGTTGTCACGAAAGTAATTTATTACTCCCGTGCGTTTTTCGGGCCAGTTGACGCCTGCCTTATGGTAGTACCGTAGGGGCGCGCGGTAGTACCGCTATGGCGGTTCTACCGCTCGTTGCCCTGTGCAACAGGCCCTCATCTGACCACTGCCGCGCAAGCGGTAGTACCGCAACCTGCAGAAGTAGTACCGCAGCCCTCTGTGGTAGTACCATGGTTGTGTGCGGTAGTACCGCGTCGCGCGGGCTGAGAGAGGGGATAACGGTTGGATTTTCCCCCTCCTATAAAAGGGGGTCTTCTTCCCCTTTGAGCCTTATCCTTTTGAGCTCGTGTTCTTCCCCCATTGTTGACCTTCTTCGAGCTTGCTATCTCTCAATCCCTCCATGGATTCTTGCTAGTTTTTGGGGGAAAAGAGCTAGGAGATCTAGATCTACGTTTCCACCAATCACTTTCTCCTCTAGGTGAGGGGAACCCTTTGGATCTAGATTTTGGAGTTCTTCGTGTTCTCTTCTTCGTTCTTCCTCTCATTTTCCTCCCTAGCATTAGTTGCTTTGGTGGGATTTGAGAGAGAAGGACTTGGGCACTCCGTGTGCCCTTGCCATTGCATTTGGTGCATCGGTTTGAGTTCTCCACGGTGATACATGGAAGTGAAGTTGAGTAGCTTATTACTCTTGGGTGCTTGGTACCCTTGAGCTTGTTCCTCTTGGGTGCTTGGGTGCCCTAGACGGTTGGTGGTGTTCGGAGCTCAATCATTGTGGTGTAAAGCTCTGGGCAAGCATCGGGGTCTCCAATTAGGTTGTGGAGATCGCCCCGAGCAATTTGACGGGTACCGGTGACCGCCCCCAAGGGTTGCCAAAGTGTACGGGTTCGGTGACCGCCCCCAAGGGTTGCCATTTTTACGGGTTCGGTGACCGCCCTCAAGGGTCCCTTAGTGGAATCACGGCATCTTGCATTGTGCGAGGGCGTGAGGAGATTACGGCGGCCCTAGTGGCTTCTTGGGGAGCATTGTGCCTCCACACCGCTCCAAACGGAGATTAGCATCCGCAAGGGTGTGAACTTCGGGATACATCATCGTCTCTGCGTGCCTCGGTTATCTCTTACCCGAGCCCTTTACTTTGTGATAGCCATATTGTTTCATGTCATATATCTTGCTATCACCTAGTTGTTTATCTTGCTTAGCTTAAGTTGTTGGTGCACATAGGTGAGCCTAGTTGTTGTAGGTTTTGTGCTTGACAAATTAACTGCTAGGTTTATTCCGCATTTGTTCAAGCCTAAACCATAATTATTTTAAAGCGCCTATTCACCCCCCCCCCCCTCTAGGTGACATCCTCGATCTTTCAGCGAGAATATAAGGAATCACTCAGACCTGGAGAGGAAGCAGGGTCGTCTGCGCACGGTGGGGTAAGGTCCGGTGGGTGAGGTGCAACAAGATCAGGCGTCGTGCGCGGATGGTGAGGCAGCGGTGAACCAGGGGCCAAACGTGCGGTGCGTCGGTTGACGCAGTGGGCGACAACACGTGGGTACCTGAAAGAACACTACTGCAGGATGCTGCTAACGCGACACTACGATCAGAGACCCTTTGACTAAACTATGTGAGATGCATTAATCGCAAATGGTGATGTAAAAAAACTGTCAAAAAAGATGCAAAATGGTTGTGATGGCGGATACATCAAACACGGTTCATATTATAGTTGCATGTGCGATGTGTGGCAAATGGTTAATCCATAAGAACTGTTTGTAATGTGGCAGAACAACAGAAACGGGCGGCTATATAAAGGTGTGTGGGATATACGGCATACAGTTCGCTCGGATGAACTGTTTGCTATTAGGGAATGCAACAAAAATGGTTAGCCAGATCAAGGTGTATGTGATATATGGCATACGGTTCACTCGGACGAACTGTTTTCGATTAGGGAACACAATAGAAACGGTTCAACTTAACAAGATGTGTGTGATGTGCAGCATACAGTTCACATAGATGAACTGTTTGTGATGAGCCAAAAGAACACAAACAATTCGTGTAAACAAGATGTGTGTGATACGTGACAAACAGCCCACTCGGATGAACTGTTTGCAATGAGAAAATATAACATAGACTGTTACTACAGTTAATTCATGTGTGATTCTGTGTGTACAAAAAACTTTGAAAAATGCAAACTAGTTGCTTGCGGTGGCTAGGAGTATCGCACACGATGCGTCTGCGAGTACTCGTGTGCGATGATTAGTAAGTTACACATACATTTCCTTATGTTAACACGTGTGTGATAGATAACACGTGACACCGCATACGGTTGTCGGGTTGTGTGCTCCACTTAGTCTTCCCGCGCTCCAGGGAAGGCTTCCGCGCTCCAGCGAAGGCTTCCCGCGCTCCACATGGGTGAATTGTAAAATCCCTGCCTCTTCCCTCATCAGTTTCCCGCCACCAGCAAGTGGCTTGCTCCATATGACCCAGGGTAACGTGGCCGCGGGTCGGGACACTCGGAATGAACGGCCACAAGGGTGCTATGTTGATCATGGAGTCCGAGAAGACCATCATCGGAAGGCCGACAGCTCAGAATTTCATCCTATATTTTGTTATAATTGTATGGAAATGTCGCATATCGACATTTTAAGTCACTAAGCATATGTAGCTCGTGTGTGTTTTGGGCATTGCTGCATGTGGCATTTTAAATTCTCCTGAATATGTAAGACAATTATTAACCGTTGCAATTGTAAATTTGCCTCAACGGCGAACAGAGCGCGCGCAGGGACGCCAGAGCGGAGCGCGCCACAGCCGCCTCAATGGCGAGCAAAACGCGTGGACGGGCGCGAGCAGAGCGCGCCGCGGCCGCCTCAACGACGAGCAGAGCGCGCCGCGGTCGCCTCAACGGCGAGCAACCACACCTGCATATTGCAATTCTGGTCAACCTTCTGGCACCCCGTGGGAGGCGCGATGGCGCATCCATCGGACACGATGGTGAAATTTGGACCGTGTGTGATAGTGGGCAGACACGTACATGTACATCCGAGAACGCGGGCCCACGTACGCCATCCGGGAACCGTTTCGGGCTTCCGACGCGTGTGCGATGCGTGGCATACGGTTGATTCATAAGAATTGTTTGTGATGAGCCAGAACAACAGAAACGGGCAGCCATATGAAGGTGTGTTTTGGGCTTCGAGCCCAGAACCATCAATAAATTTTGACCTTGTTTCTCATCACATTCCAGATTACCACGCAATAAGTAATTGCAAATCTATTCACACCGATCAAACCTAAATGTGTTCACACTTAGCACCGGGCTATAAAAACTACCCACTCAAAAATTACTTTACAGTTCCTCTCCTCATCACCCACAAAATAGGTCTTTCCTGTCAAGTCGTTCCGCCATGACCGGTAGGAGTTTCGGGTCGACATATAAGTAGGGAGCAAAGACCAAGGCCGCGGAAGCACTAGAGAGGTTCTGCCTCTACGCGGCAGCCGCAGCAGAGGTGTCCTGGCGCACCGCGGAGCCCTCGAACGAGCTCTCACCGACACACGAGGGCTCTCACAAGCGCATTCGCCGCGTCGGCGATCGCGACGAGCTAGCCGTGCTGAAGTCCTTGGCCAGCGGCGACGACATTCTCGCTGGCCTAATTAAGCAGCAGGAGCTGGTCGACTGCTTGATGAAGCTGCTCGAGATTAGCGATGCCTCGGTTGAGAAGGTGACCGGCCTCGTCGAGCAACTCATGGGTGACAATGCAAAGCTCCTCAAGGCGCTCACCGAGACGGAGGAGGAGGCCGCCAGCTGGAAGAAGCTGCATGAGCAGAGTAGTGCCTCGGGGATGACACTGAAAGCGGTCATTGAGGAACTGATGGGTGACTTGAGGAAGCTCCGGATCGAGCGCGAGCAGGAGGTGGAGGAATCCGTGGCTGCTGTCAAGCAAAGTCGTGATGAATTGAAGGAGCTGGAGGATCTCGTCGCCCGGTGATCCATCGAGGAGTAGAGACAGTAGCGACCCAGATCGTTGTCTGCGATTTCCTTCTTCTCTTGCCCCCGTGTCTTCCGAGCTTTGCCGCATGTGGCATTTTAAATTATCCGGAATATGTAAGACAATTATTATCCGCGCCATTGTAAATTTGTTGTCGTATTATCCTTTGCCATTTTATTTGTCGTATTATTATCCGTTGCCATATGTGGCATTTTAAATTATCCGGAATACGAGTTGAAAACATGAACAAAGCAAATGCTAATGTTAAGCAGGGCCATGGGATCACAAGCAAACACCCTCCGTCTAGGTGCTTTAATTAACCGCGTGTTAAATAGTGGCTTGGCCGCCATTAATGGAGACATTGTGAGCGAGGCGGGCGGCTGGTGGATGGAGGTCAAAGAGCTCCCTTCCCGGTGAGCATGCGCGACCTTGGCTGCTCCCACGTGTCCCATCGAGTCTGCAAGGTGGACAGGTCGCACGCCTCCCGTCGAGCCTGCATGGCAGACTACTCGCACGCGTCTCGTCGAGCTTGCACGGCGGACTTCTCGTGCTCGTCCCGTCTAATCAAACAGCTGCACGCACGCCACCTAGTATGGTTAAATTTTGGCACAAAATATAAAGGTGACCAATGAACGAGGACCGAGGTAGTACTATCCCATAAGAAAAGAGGGACGTGTGGCCGCACTTAAATGGTTACGGGAACACACACGGTTCATATAATACAACCGTTTGCGATATTAACGTGTCAGCTATTTGTTTCAAAAGGACTTCGTTGGCTATTAATGTGTGCGCCTTGTCTCAAACTGGACGATTTTTTTACCACGGCATATATGTGCCATGTCTTGAAACCATGCCAAGTTTCATGTTTTTTGGGTGAGTTTTCGATTTACTGGGATTTAAAAACTGAGATTCTCAATGTTTCAGGACGATGAGACATTTGTAATTCATACCCCTTCCTTCAATGAGACCTAAACATGCACCCAATGACACATGTACGTTTTTCCACCCATTTTGCTTCACTGGAGCATGTGCTTGTAGTTCAAATTTGAATTATGGACTACATTAAATGCCTAGAAAACTCAATTAATATATAAAATGGAGCAAGAACTACGATTCCGATGATGAGAAGAAAACGAATAAGTTCTTCAAGAAGAAGGACAGCTCCACCTCCAAGTCGTCATCAAGATCTTCCTGAAGGAATCCTTCCAAGTCCTCCTCCAACCACAAGAATACCTCTCGCAAGGCCAAGGCATACATCAGCAAGGAGATGGATTCTGATGAAGAAGAGTCATCTGACTCCAAAGAAGTTGATGAATCCGATGAAGATTCAGATTCCGGCATGGCTGGTATAGCATGTGCCTCCACCCCTGCATCAAACCTCTTCGAGAATCGTTCAAGCAACGATGAATCTCCTGCCTACTGCTTCATGGCCAAGGCTTCAAAAGAACAGGTATCCTCCAAACATCACAAAGTTCACTCTAGTGATCAATATTCTTCGGAAGAGGATGACCATGCTAAACTGATCAAAATTGCTAATATACAACAAAGCTCTCTTGAGAAAATTGAGAAAACCCTCAGGAAATCTGAAGGTTTGTTGGTTGAGGAGATGGAGAAAAACCAGTCGTTGACCGAAGAGCATTCCACTCTCATGTCACGAATGGAAGAACTATCAAATCTTCATGATTTTCTCTCGGCCGACCATGAAAGATTGATTTATGATTACCTGAAAAGGAAACAGGAACTTGAGTCGCTGAGAGAGGCTCACAAGGATTTGATTAGAGAAAATTCTCTTCTCACCCAACAACTTAAAGAGAAACCTAGAGTGTTTGTTCCACCCTTCTTGAAATGCCTTGAACAAAATAATGATGAATCTTCTGTGAATGCTAACCCCTCTGTCAAGGAAAATGGTTCTGTGTCTGATGAAAATGCTAGGTTAAAGGATCTTATTCAGACAGGAATATTCAAGTCTCTCAAAGGGCATCAAACCCTGTGTGATGTTCTGAAGAAATCCATTCCTCACAAAAATCCCAAGAAAGAAGGTATCGGTTTCGAAAGGAAACTGAATGAAAATGGCTCCTTCTAGAAACCTTAGCAATATTCTCGCACCGTGTGGGTGCCTGCCAAGAGCAAAACGCTTGATCCAGCTTTGCTTTCGGGATATGACTCTCCTATCCCCGAATACTCTTATGATGATTCTCTGGACAACTATAAGTTGTTCAAAAACCAACGTGGTGAGGCTGTTGCTCACTGTGTTGGACCAAATAGCAGGAATGGCCCCCCAAAGAAAGCTATCTTGGTGCCAAAGAAAACTATCGATGCATTGCCTATTACTCCAGTACTAACCATGCAGGCAGAAAATGCTCGTTATTGCATTCGACAGAATGAGTACATGCATACCTCATTCAACCACTATACTCATTCGTCTGGAAAGAATTTCAATGCATATTCTTTCGATTATGCTCGTACTACTTCGAGTAACAATTATGGTTACCGAAAGAAATCCTATCCTACTCGCTCATTTGTTTCGAAGCCACCTGCAAAGATGTGGGTGGTTAAGAAAGCCTAATTCTTCTGCAGGACTATGTCTCCGGGTGTACCAAATGGATAATGAATAGTGGATGCACTAGTCATATGACCGGAGACAAGTCATTGTTTGTCGACCCCAACTTAACTGCTTCATCTCTGAAGTACATTACTTTCGGCGACAACAACAAAGGAAAGGTAATTGGGCTAGGTAAAATTGCTATATCCAGAGACAAGACTATTGATGATGTTTTACTTATTTAGTCTCTTGGATTTAATCTTATGTCAGTTGGCAAGCTGTGTGATCTTGGCATGCTAGTTCTATTTTCCATATCCAAATGCATTGTCTTTATGGCCTCTGACAATTCTTTCATCTTTGAGGGAAATAAAAAGGGTGATTTATATATTGTAGATTTCTCTAAGGTCCCTCAGTCCAAACTTGTTTGCTTGCAAAAGCAACCGAAGGTTGGCTGTGGCACCGAAGACTTGGTCATGTAGGTATGAGAAATTTGCAGACTCTAGTAAAGAAAATTCATCTCCGAGGCATTACTGATGTAAAATTCGACAAGGATCGTCTTTGTGTTGCATGTGAGGCTGGTAAATTAGCCAAGAAGCATCATTCATCAAAGACTGTCATGACCACGACAAGACCTCTAGAAATTCTTCATATGGATTTATTCGGACCTCAAAACTATGCAAGTTTCGGTGGCAGTCATTATGGTCTGGTTATTGTGGATGATTTCTCTCGTTATACTTGGGTATTCTTTCTCGAAGACAAAACCTGCACCCAAGACATCTTCAAAAGGTTCGCCAAGAAGGCCCAGAATGAATATGATGTGCGAATTAAGCATGTCAGAAGTGACAATGGTACTGAGTTCAAAAATACTCATATCGAGGATTTTCTCGACGAAAATGGTATAACTCATGAGTTCTTAGCCGCATACACTCCCCAATAGAATGGAGTTGTTGAGCGAAAGAATAGAACTCTCATCAAAATGGCGAGAACAATGCTCAGTGAGTGTAAAACTCCTATTCGCTTCTGGGCTGATGCTATTAACACTGCTTGTCATGTTGTGAATCGTGTTTATCTTCACAAATTCCTTAAGAAAAATTCATATGAGCTTTTCACTGGCAAGAAACCAAATGTTTCTTATTTACGTGTTTTTGGTGCACCTTGTTACATTCGTGACATGAATCATAATTCCAAGCTTGCACCTAAGGCACATGAAGGTTTTCTTCTTGGTTATGGCTCGAACTCGCATACTTATCATGTCTATAACTCTCACCATGGGAAAGTTATGGAAACGGTAAATGTGCGGTTTGATGAATCTAACGGCTCCCAAAAGGAGCACCTACCAAATGTGATAGATGAACCACTGATTTCGGATGCTATTCGGCAAATGGCTATTGGGAGCGTCAAGCCTGTTGAAGGAAATGCACCTGATTCTTCCGATGATGATGCCCCCATGACTCGAAGCAGAACATGCCAAGCCACTGCCGAAGAAAATGCCGCTCCGAACACAAATGGCAACCAGAATGCTAATGCCAATCCGAATGGCAATCCCGATGAAAATGGCGATACAAATGCCAATCCCGACGCTGATGCTGAGGAAAATGAAAATGATCATCAAGATGAAAATCCTCTCCCTCGAGTGGCAAATCGAGTTGACCCTACATTAATTCTCAAAGATCTCGAGAATCCAGGTTATCGACCCACAAATCGTTCTCGCACTCGTTTGGCTAACTACTGTGGCAGTTTCTCCTTTGTCTCATTGGCAGAACCTACCAACTATGAAGACGCCATGAATGATCCCGATTGGATGAATGCTATGCAAGAAGATTTGGTGTAATTCGAATTAAATGATGTGTGAGAGTTGGTTGACAAACCGAATCCTAAGAAGCACAATATCATCGGCACCAAATGGATATTCCGGAACAAGCAAGATGAAAATGGCATTGTTGTGAGAAACAAAGCACGTCTTGTCGCTCAAGGGTATACACAGGTAGACGGTATTGATTTCGGTGAAACATATGCTGATGTTGCTCGCCTTGAGGCAATTCGTATTCTTCTTGCTTATGCCAATTACAATGATATCCTGCTTTATCAAATGGATGTGAAAAGTGCTTTCCTTAATGGTGAACTTGATGAGGAAGTATATCTTAGGCAGCCACCTGGCTTTGAACACCCTCAGTATTCTAACAAAGTTTTCAGGTTGAAGAAGGCTCTATATGGGCTGAAGCAAGCCCCTCGAGCTTGGTATGACACCCTGAAGAAGTTTCTGCTCGAAAAAGGGTTCAAGCCAGGATCCACTGATTCCACTCTTTTCACATGTGCTATTGACGATGTTCTTTTCGTGTGTCAAATTTATGTGGATGATATTATTTTCGGCTGTACTAACAATGCTTGCAGCTTGGAGTTCGGGAAAATGGTGTCCGAGAAATATCAAATGTCTATGATGGGTGAACTTAAGTTCTTTCTCGGACTGCAAATTCGTCAATAGGACAATGGAATTTTCATATATCAGGAGAAATACCTGAGAGACTGTCTGAAGAAGTTCAAAATGCAAGATTGCAAACTCAAGGGCTACAAAACTCCAATGCCCACGAATGGTAAGCTGGATGCAGATGTGTATGGTAAGGATTATGATCAAAAAGCCTATCGTTCGATGATTGGTTCTTTGCTCTACCTTTGTGCATCCAGACCTGATATTATGTTGAGTGTATGTATGTGTGCCCGCTATCAAGCTACACCGAAAGAATCGCATCACCAAGCGGTCAAGCGTATTCTGAGATATTTGGCTCACACCCCCACCTTAGGTTTATGGTATCCTAAGGGAGCACAGTTTGATCTCGTTGGATATTCAGACTCAGATTACGCAGGTGACCTAGTTGACAGGAAATCTACTTCGGGGACATGTCATTTCCTCGGTAGATCTTTGGTATGTTGGTCCTCAAGGAAGCAGAATTGTGTATCTCTCTCTATGGTTGAGGCCAAATATATTGCTGCTGGCGCTTGTTGCACTCAGTTATTGTGGATGAAACAGACTCTGAAGGATTATGGCATCAAGGTCAAGAATATTCCTCTCTATTGCGACAATGAGAGTGCGATCAAAATTGCACACAATCCAGTGCAGCACTCTCGCACCAAACATATTTCCATCAGACATCATTTCATTAGCGATCATGTTGCTCGAGGAGATATTGTTATTGATCACGTCAGCACCGAGGACAATCTCGCTGATATCTTCACCAAGCCTCTCGATGAGAAAAGATTCTGTGTGTTACGGTGTGAGCTAAATATCCTAGATTCCGCAAACGTGCAGTAAGCTGGACTCGGCACCCGTACCAACATTTCCACATCTTAGAAGGAATGGGTGCACAACACTCAAAGAGTTTGAAAATTTCGACAAAGTGAAATTTTCTTTCTGAGAGTGAATATATTAACTAAGAACTAGACTAACCATGTGCCACGATAATTGTCCGATGCTCGGGGTCATACAGTTCTTATACGGTGGGTCACGCCACCACAATTTTCCTTCGTTAAGTTGATTTTCGGTTGAAGGGTTATGTGTTAGTCCGAATGTATTTCACTCATAGCTTTTCATTTGGGTGTTTTCTGTTTCTTTGACTAAGTGAAATGCCTAGGACCCTGTTTTCCCTCTGTTCTATCTCTTCTAGTCTATGCTATTCTGTTATGAATGCTCAATTTCATCTGGCAACGAAACTTTATCTGGTGTCCTTGACCACGTTAAAGGTTCATTCCGAACTTAAATCGTTTTGGCGAAAGCCGTCCAAAATTTGGGGTTTCCTGCCCAAGTATGGACCACGATCTTTGATGACGGTTGCCACGTGCTATCCATCAACTGCCACTTTATCCTATCCGTTGAATCGCAATAGTCATTTGACAGTAGCCATTCGATTTGATCTACCCGATGCGGTTATTTCCCCTTGCTTATATATACCGCATTGCCACCGCTCCCTCATCCTCTTCTTCCATTCGCTTCTACCATCTCCGAAGCCCTATCTCACTGCTCCTCCTAGAGCTCGACGCCGATGATCCCTTCGCCGCTTTGCTGCCGGAAAGTGGTCGCCGAAGTCCTTCCTCGTCGGCGCGAATCATCTCTCTCCTCGCGCCGCCATAGCTGCTGCACATCACCGAGTTAGGGAACATGCAGTCAGTTGAGGATTCTGCTCAACCAGTGAGTATGGCTGATGGAGAAGATGTTATCTTGGGTACAACAGATGAGTCTAAAGACCGAATGCAAAGGGCCCAACGGTAGGCCCATCAACCAGCAAGAGAAAAAGAACCGAGCAAAATGCTGACGAGCAAGAAGAAGATGCTCCTAAGAAGAAGAAGGGTGGAAGACAACCATATACAAATACAGCTGAATACATCTCTCATGATCGATACAATACTGTTCTAGGAGAAACCAATCATGACAGAGATAAGCGTCTGCAATGGATTCGACGTCAACGGGTGCGCAAGTGGTTCAATTATGAAATGGTTCATCCTCGGTTTGCGCAGAACTTTGCATTTCATCCTCCATGGGGTGACTATCGTGAAATTGGTCTCATCAGATCAGGTGATCCCCAGGAGAGACCGACGCCGCCACCAAATGCTCATGATTCATCCCTTCGTACTCCCGAATCTTATTCTGATGAGCTGGCTAAGCGCCAATGCAATGCCATCAAACGAGCAAAGAAGGCTGAAAAGGAAAGGGCTCGTGAAGAAGAAAATCATCGTCTGCTCAAGGATGACGTAGAGAAGAAAAAGGCCGGAGGAAAATCTGAAGGTCGTTCTAAGCGCAAGTGTCATGGGAGAACACGATCACCTATGGGGCCACCGGCCCCTTTGTGGTTCGGCAAGGGGAAGATCACGTTGCACAAAGAGCGGAGGCCATGATGCAGCACGACGACGGGACTCTGGTGGTTTTTACCCAGGTTCGGGCCACTGGGAAGCGTAAAACCCTACTCCTGCTTTGGTGGATTGGATGGAAGAACACAATGAACACGCAGCGCTCAAACCCGGCAAGGTGGCCTCGGGGAGAGCTGTTGCGCGCGTACAAGTGTGCAAGGGTCCGGATCCCTTTCTAGGTAGCCTTGGACCTCCTTTTATAGCTTAAGGGGTAACCACAGTGGAAAAATAGTCATTATCCTGTGATTAGATAGCTAATAGTGCTATCATACCTAACTCTGGCAGTTAGGACAAAGTGCATTAAATGCACTGCTAGGTGTCGTGCTGAGGGTGAAACCCGGCAAGCCTGCCATGCCGCTTAATCATCTTCTGCTTATCATCTTGACACGCCTCTAGACGGGTGTCAAATGGGTGTGATCTGTCTTCTAACAAGATGCCATGTGCTTAGTGGAAGCCACTTAACCACCTGGGGGCTCGACACCGCACTGATAAGTGACTTGCGTCGCTGTGCGGTGGAGCGGTGGTGCATTGGTGGGGTTTTCAGTCTTGGCGACCCCGGCAGGCCTGCCGGGGTTATCCTGGATTTGCTTCCGGGGTGGTCTCGACCTGGCCGAGCTCTCCTGCCCGGCAAGGGAGGCCTTCCCAAAGTGATATCTTGTTGTCTTGATATTCTTGATGCGCTCCTTGATCTCACGAAGAGCGGCTTTTCTGGCTTGGCCTTGCTCTGTATGTTGGGGGAGCCATTCCTTCGTCAAGCCTTGGCTGCCGGGGTGGAGGCTCTTCGTCCATGCATAAGTTAGGGGGGAATAAACACCCCTGTCTGTGTACCCCGACAGAAGCCCCCGGGCCTGAGCCAAACGTGTCGCTGGGCACGTTGGGTTAGGCCCCAAACAGTGCACGGACACGTGTCGAAGAAATGATGCCCATGTAGTTGTTGTTATGATGAGTAGTCAATCCAATGCCCACTCCGCGTAATTACCGCAGGTCGTGGGGTTGTGGAACAGTAGCAGTTAATGCGTAATGCGCCTGCAAAAACGATAACTTTCCGAGGAAAGATAGCGAAGAGCCAGCCCCCCGCGCATGTTCCCAATAAAAAGGCAACGCGAGGGGGCGCTGCTCATTCATATTTGCCTCTTCTCCCTTCATCTTCTTCCTCAAGCCAAGCAACCGCTTCCACCGCCCACATCCGCCTCCAAAGCTCTGCTAGATCTTTCGCCCATCCCGTGAGCCCAAGAGCTGGGGCGAAAGACGGGCGCCGTGAGGGAAAGCGGGCGGCCACCGCAAAAGATGCCGCGGCGGAGGGGAGGAAGAAAAAGGCGGAGGAACTGGACAAGAAGCGACAGGAAGGCGTGGTTTTCTTCTCGTCGAGCCTGGATGGCAATACCTTAATTGCGAGGTACGCGTATATGTGGGGGAGGGAAGTTCCGAAAGGGATGGAGCGCCCGTGGTCCTGCCGGAGGGGGCCAAGACTCCGGCGAATTCGTACCGCTTTTTCTGCGCGTACTTCCTCTACGGCCTCACCTCCCCTTCTCCGATTTCTTCTGCGCCATGATGACAGTGTATGGGTTCCATCTCCTGGATTTCATGCCCAATGCAATGGCGTGCATTGTAATCTTCGCCCATCTGTGCGAGAACTTTGTTGGAGTCGCCCCCAACGTGGACCTGTTCAGGCACTTCTTCATCACACGGATAGAAGACAAATCTCACCACTCGGGAAACATAAGCTGGATTCCCCGAGGCAAGAAGGATGAATGGGATTATATCCCCGGCCAGTAGCGCAGTAGGTGGGAGGAATGCAGGGCGGATTGGTGCTGGATCCAGGACAAGGATGCCCCCGAGTTCTGCTCGGCGCGGACTGAATGCGTCACGCGCGGCAGCGACTGGAGTAAGTTGGGCCTCACCGACGACATGCTTTGCCCAACGCTGAATAGGATTGCTCGCCTTAAAGCTGTCGGGCTAACCATCGAGCATGTGGGGGCCGATTTCCTCCAACGCTTCATCGCACCGCTGCAGAAAAGGGACAAGTTTGCCTGGGAATACGGGGATTCTGCCGACAGGATGCGTCTGTACCCAGGCCCCGTCAATAATCTGTTGATATATGGACATTGCTGGTTGTGCGAATAGCTATTCAGCAACCTTGGGACATTCCATCTGCCGGCAAAAGTTGTCCCTCTGCACCTCAACTCTGCCCGGAGCCAGATCCTGCAATGGATGCCTGATTGCAATGCCTACGGAGTTGAGGCTGACTGGCAACTGCCCGAACTGGATGCGGAAATGGTCTGGGTCTCTCGCTTGGAAGAAAGAGCTTCCAGGGAGGAGAACGACCTTGTCAAGTGCACCTCCAAGGTGGAGGCAGAGTTCATTGCGAAGCGGATCGCAAAGGACAGAGCGCTCCGGGCTGCTGGAGGAACGAGGCCCGAAGAGGAGGAGGAGGAGGATGTTGAAGGTGAGGGCTCTTCTGATGAGAGGAGTGAAGAGCATGCCATGGAGGAGGCTGCCGGGCTTGATCCTGCCAGGGCTGGAATTCCTCATGCCACGGCAGCAGGGGCCCAAGAAGAAGGCGGGGCTGAGGAGGCAGAGCAGCCTGAGGTGGAGGAGGAAGGGCTCGAAATGGGTCCTTAAGCCCTAGGGCCAGGGCCAAGTGGACGCCTTCGCAGGAGGGCCGGCCAGGGACCAGCGGCCTCCGCTCCCTCGCAGGCCACAAAAAGGGTGAACAAGACCACCTCCAAGGGCAACAAGCTAGCGGTGGTACGCCGCCAATCCACTCGCCTGTCGGAGGCCAAGACCCCACCCGCCAAGCGACGTGTGGTTACGGGAATTGATCCTAGCCCCCAGTCAAGCCCGGCTTCTTCGCAAAGCTCGATCCCGCCAGAGACTTTGGCCCCACCGACGAGTTCAAAGCTGCCGGGAAGCTCTGCTCCTCCAACCCTGAAAAGGGGCAGAGCGACCCCGCCGTCTGCGGGGTACGCGTTGGGCGCCATGCTCATGGATCCAGAGTAAGCAGAATGACTAAACTTTTTTTGTTGAAGTAGTCTGCACTTGGTTGCTGATTTAATCTTGTTTTGTTGGCTTGGCAGAGATGAAGAACCCCTCGCCCAGCGGGCCAAGCGAGCCAAACACGCGGAGGTGCCGGGCCATTCAGCAGGCGCAGTTCTGGCGGGGGACAAGACAGGGGATCCCATGCTGAGCCCCCAGCCCAGCCCCCAGCGTGAAGGCGTAGGACACATTTTGCCCGTGCGTGGAGCCATGTAGAAGCGCCCGCCATCCCTCGACAAGGGGTTGGGCGAGAGTCAGCACGGCGGAGCCCTCCAATAGGGGATCCACCCTCCAAGGGTCTTCGCCAGCCAAGGTTCAAGCAGAAGCATCTCTGGCAAAGGCCTCCTCCGAGGGGCGTGCTCGCGCCAGGGCCACAGCCATCGATGGGGTGGTTTTGGATCGTGCGCCGACAATCTATGCTGCCAGGCAAGGAGATGTCACCTTGCAGCAGCCACCACCGGGTAATCCACTTGTCTTTGCTTCTACTCGCCTTGAATGACTTATCTTCTGAGTTTTGATCTAGTAGTGTCTGGCCTCTTATTGTTCTGTCTGCTTGATTTTATTAGCAGGCTCGTCGACTGAGGAACCCGAGCTCTTGGAGGAGGTGGCGAACATTGGGAAAAATGCTGCCGAAGAAATAGTCAGAATCGCTGCCACGGAGGGTCACGAGCAGGCTGCCGGGGAAATCCAGGAATCCTCGAAAGAAGCAGAGAAAAACCCCGGTAGCATGTCTGGCCCGGAGTTGGTTGTAGAGGAAAAGACTCCCCTCCAATCTATGGGGCCTCTTCCCGTGAACATTCCCCAGGCTGTGGCTCCGCAACCTTCTCCAAGCGAGTTGGAAATAATCCTTGCACAATCCTGCCCTGCAACTCCTAGCTCATTTGCTTCCGCAAGTGCAGATTTTGATGAAGAGATCAAACATATACTAGCACTGCTGTCCCAGAGAGTTGAAGAAGCTGGTGACCCTGCTGACAGCGCCAAGGATTTAGCCTTTTTGGAATCGATTGCAGCAGGGCTCGAAGATGTGCAGAACAGGTCCTCAAGTGGCAGGCGATCAAAGAGCAGCACAACTCTGTCATTCCTATAGACCAGAAGCTGAGGGACAAAGGTAATGAACTGCGCGAGTGGTGCAAGAAGCAGTCCCACTCCCTTATGCGGCAAGAGGAGGTGCTGACGATGGCCAAGGAGGACATTGCTGCCCGGGAGTCCCGGTTGGTGGAGCGCGAAGCGCGTCTAAACACCAAGGAGAAGGACATCTCCGCCCTGGAGGGGGCGCTCGAAGCCACTCTCCGTAGCAAGGACGAGGAGCTGGAGGCCCTTGTCTAGCAGCGCAACAAGGACTTGGCGGATGGCCACAAAGCCACCCTCGATGCTCTCACCCTTGAATCTTCTGTCCAATTGAAGAAGGTTACCGACGAGCTAGCTGTTGCCAAGATTGATCTTGGAAAGCAAGTGAGCAAGTTGACAGAAGACCTTGTCGGGAGTAGCAAGGAGTTCCAGGCTCTCAAAGAGGAAGCGCGGAAAGCACAAGCCACTCTGGAGGGCGTGCAGTCGCAACTCTCCTCCAAAAGCCAAGACTTTTATACTGCCAACGGCACCACATCTCCAATATGAAGGCCAGGATTGGCTCTCTAGAGAAGGATCTTGAATCTGCCGGTTGCCGTGAAACGTTGCTGATGACGGACTTGAACAAGGCAAGGACTCTCTAGAAGGACGCTGAAGACAAACTGGAGAACCAGATTCAGCAATGCGACCTTTGGATTAAGAGCATGGTTGACATCACCGAACGCCTCACTACCCAAATTGCAACCATGGACATGAAGAGCTGGGCTTTCACCGTCGACAAGCATGAAGTTCCAAGCATCAAGCTGATGCTCTTCTTTGAAGGTCTGATTGAAGGGCTGAAGATGTATGAAGACGACCGGGTTGCTTGCTTTGCCAACGAATCCCGGAAGCTTGCCCGTGATGCCCTCTTTCTGGTCTTGAGCAACCTCGCCTACTTCCATCCAGTCCTCAACCTTTATGATGGCTTCAAGGAGCTGCCGCCAGGCGCCGACGTCCCTGCTGCCGCGGCAAAGGCCGGTCCCCTTGACGACAAGGTCCTTTCCGTCCCAAGGATCCCGGGAGGCCGCCGGACCGGTCATTAGGCCATTCTTGCTGTTGTGCTGCCCTATACTAAGACACAATGTGTATCCCGTATTAGGTTCTACACTATTTTCGTTTTAATGCTTGTTGAACAGATGTTTATGTGCACATGTATGCCATCCTCTTCGTTTCCCCGCTGGTATTCGTATAGCTAGTTCCTTCACGCATTTTGGTTGCCCGCCAATAGCATGTTGCCGCGATTGCTTTGAGGAGCAGGTCCTTAGCATTCAGCTGGCCAAGGACACGCTGCCGGTGGGTTTTTCCTTTTCGGCTTTTGATGCAGCCACCTACTTCGTTGAGCGGGGCTCGAAACAAAGCAAGGGCACAAACAAACTCGGTAAGGTTCCATCGCACGGGAGACTCGCCATACGAAACCTTGGTTGACCAAGGGATAGCATATATGAACTTGGAAGAAAATCCTTAAACATGCCAACTTAGCTTTTGTTCATATTCCCCCCGGCCGGAGGGGGTATATCTTGATTAAGCACATTCTCCTCCCGTGGCTATCTCTCCTTTTCATGTCTTCCGGCGCAATCACGCACGCGCTTCCACTTTCGCCCTGGAAAGAGGGAAAAACAGGAAGGGACCAAACGGAGGAACTCGGAGGTTCATTAGTCACGTGTTCACCCTTGGCATGAGCCAAGGGGCCAACGTAAACATTCGCAATTAAGGAAACATCTCGAGAAGCGAGGAGAACTGGTCCCACCCTCCCTTCCCTCGCTTCCTATGACCCGTCAGCGGCTGGCGTGATTGGCACGCTGGCATGTGAGGGCCTGCCGTGGATTGCTTGCCGGGGGTGCCAACCGACGAATTCGCTCTAACATTTAGCTCAGGATTTATCCTTGGCAGGACAAATGCAGGACCAAGCTTCATGTGAACTTATCGACGCCGGCGGCATCACCACTACGCATCCAGACCATTGGCGAGGGAGGAGGGAAGGGAGGCCAAGTACGCACCATTCTTTGGCCTGCTAGACCGAGCGGCACCGCTTGGGATCAAGTGTGCTCAATCGAGGACTGTGATAAGGGTGGCGGCGTTGTCCGGCCCGCCCTGCCTTCTAACTGCAGGTGGCACAACAGCTATGCTATCTGCGCCTAGCCGCGCCAATGTCCCCCGCCCTCGTCGCCGTCATTGCTGTCGGCGGAGATGTGCGATGGGGTTTCAGAAGGAGGTGGCTAAGGAGCAGCACTGCTCCTCTTCTTCATTCATGATGAAGATGGCGATGATGGAGATAGGCGCGGTATTCACAACCTCGGGTTCACGCAAATGATCCCCCCTACCTGGCGCGCCAAAGATGTCGTGGGAGAACACGATCACCTATGGGGCCACCGGCCCCTTTGTGGTTCGGCAAGGGGAAGATCACGTTGCACAAAGAGCGGAGCCCATGATGCAGCACGACGACGGGACTCTGGTGGTTTTTACCCAGGTTCGGGCCACTAGGAAGCGTAAAACCCTACTCCTACTTTTGTGGATTGGATGGAAGAACACAATGAACACGCAGCACTCAAACCCGGCAAGGTGGCCTCGGGGAGAGCTGATGCGCGCGTACAAGTGTGCAAGGGTCCGAATCCCTTTCTAGGTAGCCTTGGACCTCCTTTTATAGCTCAAGGGGTAACCACAGTGGCAAAACAGTCATTATCCTATGATTAGATAGCTAACAGTGCTATCATACCTAACTCTGGCAGTTAGGACAAAGTGCATTAAATGCACTGTTAGGTGTCGTGCTGAGGGTGAAACCCGGCAAGCCTGCCGTGCCGCTTAATCATCTTCTGCTTATCATCTTGACATGCCTCTAGACGGGTGTCAAATGGGTGTGATCTGTCTTCTAACGAGCTGCCACATGCTTAGTGGAAGCCACTTAACCACCTGGAGGCTCGACACCGCACCAATAAGTGACTTGCGTCACGGTGCGGTGTAGCGGTGGTGCATTGGCGGGGTTTTCGGTCTTGGTGACCCCGGCAGGTCTGCCGGGGTTATCCTGGAATTACTTCCGGGGCGGTCTCGACCTGGCCGAGCTCTCCTGCCCGACAAGGGAGGCCTTCCCAAAGTGATATCTTGCTGTCTTGATATTCTTGATGCGCTCCTTGATCTCACGAAGAGTGGCTTTTCTGGCTTGGCCTTGCTCTGTATGTTGGGGGAGCCATTCCTTCATCAAGCCTTAGCTACCGGGGCGGAGGCTCTTCATTCGTGCACAAGTCAGGGGGGAATAAACACCCCTGTTTGTGTAGCCCGACAGCAAGCATGATCCAAGCACTGCTGCATCGAAGAAGAAGAGTGCATCAAAGAAGAGAAAGGCTGAATCTACTGATGAATCTTCCGATAAAGATGATCCTCCGCTTACAAAGGAAGAAATTGCTGCTACTCTCAGCAAGCAAGTGAACATCCCCACTTCAACGGTGCTGCCTGATCTTCGAGTCCCTATTGTTCCAAAAGCACCACCAAAGAAGATCATTCTGAGGAAAACTCCACCTACCACTGTCACCATGAAACAGCATGTGGATACAACTCCTCATCCAGAAGCTATCAATCTGAAGGATTTGGTTGTTGATGCTCCTGTGAGTTCTGCCAAGCCTGGCGAACAAATTCCCAAACCAGAACCAAAGAAAATCATGGCCTCTACTGCCGAGCCAAGTGCTCCTCAATCTCTTGCTCCAAAGGAAAAGGCTGCTAAGTTTGCCCCTACACTAATGCAACTGTTGGATTCTATGCCTCCATCCGAGCAAGTTTCTGTGCAACTTGCTCCAACTACTCAACCTGCTCCAACTGATGCTCCTCACTACTACAATCATGTGTTCATCATGGAGCAGCTTGATAAGTTTGTGGACAATCCATTCGATGGTGAAGTGGCATCTTTGCCAATCCCTCCTGAAGTTATTTCACAGGCCACAAATGTTGTTCATGAAATGAGAGAAGACTCTGTTGAAATCAACACCCTCACTGCCGAACTTAATGACCTGGATGGTTGAATGAAAACTACTTCTTCCAAGTTTGTCATTAGACAACTTGAAGACTCCTACAAGGATGTCAATCGAGCTTTGACTCTTATTCACAACAGAAGGGTGCGTTTTCACACGGATCTAGATGATATTGTTCGCAAGATCTGCAATGAGCATCAAGCACAAGTCACTGGCTACAATGATCTAGTTAAAGGCCATATCGACCAAACTGCTCAGCAAACGACGAAGCGCCGAAAGAAAACTGCGAAGAAGAATGTTCCTCCTGCTCCGACAGAAAATTCCCCTGAACGCTCAAAAGCTTAGCCTCAGAAAGAAAAATCTCCTGAGCCAGCTATTCCTTCGCAACCCACTGCTCAAGTCACAGATGCTTCTCCCTCGCCAAGGCCTACTGAACCAGTGCTTGTGGCCTCCCCTGTTAGAGCCGACATTCCATCTCAGCAAATTGTGTCTAAAGAAGGTGAAATCCCTCACTCCGAACCTCAAGCTTCTCCCACTCGTGAAACACCAAATGTTTCGGCTCCTCCCATTGCTCAGCAACAACAGATTCCCGAAGAACAATCTCAACCACCTCCAATGCCTGATTCGACTTCAGTGCCGTCTATAAAAGAATCTGCTCCATTACCCAATGCCTCTGCAGCTCCCACTATTGTGCCACTAGCTCAGTCACCACTCAAGTTATCCATCGACACAACGATCAGAATTCCAGATGCTGGTCCGTCCGAACATAAATTTGTTTCTGCTTGTCATACGGACTCCGTTGTATATGGAGATGAAGTGATTTTAGTCGAAGACAAACTCAAATATCCATATCCTCGTGAAGAACTGCCCTTGTTTTCGGCAGGTGCTGGCGCCAATGGTCCGCTTTTCAATCGGAATACCCATCCCCAATTCTTTCAAGATAGTCTGTACAATGGGCCACATACTTCTGAATCACCTAGTTTCTGGACAAAGGAACAGGCTATCTATTACTCTCGGGTCCTCTATGACATCAAGAAGATATTCCCTCATGAATATCCGGATATCCCAACTATGAAGAACATTGGCTGTTTCAATCAGTTGCTGCAAGATCTGGAAGATTTCTCCCTCACCAATGTATTTGCATTCGAACATCCTTGGAACAGAGAGATTATTCTTTAGTTCTATGCCACCTTGTACATCTCTGGTGATGAATTTGATAGTTCAAAATGGATCATGGAGTGGATGACCAAAGGCAAACGCATCAAGTGCACCTCCGCCGATTTTGTCTCGCATTTTCATTTCCCTCGCTTTGAGCATGGAAATAATGAAATTCGAGTGCACAACATAGACGTCATTTCAGATGAAATGTTTCGATGCACTATGGATGAAGAAAAGATTCTTGACTACAATGGACCTCCAAGCCCTGAGCATTTAACTTTTGAGAATCAGACTTTATATCACATGCTCACTTACACCATTTTCCATCTGGACGGGATGAATACAGACAATACCATCTCAGATGTTCTTCGAAATGCTATCTACGCAATCTCTGAGCTATATGTCTTTGACGTTGAAGATATGTTTCTGCTCATCTTGAAGGATTCTGCTTAGTATCCTGAATGCCTCAAAGTCTATGCACCATGGATCCAGAAAGTGGTTGATCATGCCATGCGCACCGAGTATTTGGCAAAAATTAGTCATAAAAACTTCATTCCTCATGTTCGCGATACTCTGCAAGTCATGGAAGATATCTCTTCGGGTAAATCGCCAGTGTCAAACCCTCAAGATTATCACAAGAAATTCTATGGGCCACGTCTGCCTCAGCGCGATCGAAAGATATCTCATCAACCTCCATCGTAGCTTGAAGTCAGTTTGCGTGCTCAACAACTGTTCCTGCAACACATTGCTGAGGATCGAAGAGAAAAAGAACACCTCGCCGCCGAGCTGAATACAATCAACAACCGAACAAAAATAGTGCATATGATTGCGGATGAGAACAAGAAAAGGCTCTGGAAATTGC
Organism: Thinopyrum elongatum; assembly: GCA_011799875.1. Taxonomy (NCBI): domain Eukaryota; kingdom Viridiplantae; phylum Streptophyta; class Magnoliopsida; order Poales; family Poaceae; genus Thinopyrum; species Thinopyrum elongatum. The sequence goes on from CM022302.1 coordinate 471,087,090, forward strand.
TTCGCAAGTTCTTTACGGAGAAGCAACTACTGAATGTCAATCTCAAAGAGCTCTATGATTACATTGACAAAGGCTTCTCTATTGAAGATTTTCAAGATCGAAGAACCCCTTCGCTGCCTGCTCGAGAACCAACCACTGATCTTCTGCATCTTAAGATTCACAAGCTGATCGAAGAATCTGAAGCCACCTCACCAGTAGAGAAACCTGCCAAAGGAAATGTGCTTTCATGTATTACTCAAGTGGCTGACCCCAATATGCCCTCGTCTTCTCAGCATCAAGTTGTCATTCCCGAAGGAAAATCCACTGCTGTTGAAGCCGAAGATGATCCAGTCACTTCCGAAGCAGAACTCTCCTCCGACAGTTCTTCGGGAGATGCCGCCGAGTGAACCTAGTTCGCCACTTTTGCACTCATGTTATTCGTCACCTTTTTGACACTAGTTGACAAAAAGGGGGAGAATTACATCGAGTTTCAATAGATTTGCTTTCTGTGTTCCTTTGGTTTGGTTTCATGTGAGTTTGAAACTTATGCCTTAAAGACTATCTGCTCTATGATGTAAATTTTCCGTGTTGTAATGTTAATAACCCCGCCTGCTGCACTATTCCTCTCGAAGCATTTGTTTTGCAGGTGGAATTATTATCGGAAGTTATGAAAGATTACACTGCAATCTCGATGGATTATATATCATCAGTGCCAATCAGTAACTTGAATGATTGAATTTTCCTCTGTATACTTCAATACTTGCAGGAGAATTTATCTCATATCTTTAACCCTGCATACATTTAGGGGGAGTACATTTCATCATCGAGCAAGTAACACTTATTCATTCTTGTTCGAATTACTTTTTCACTTATCTATCTTCACTTCGATGATTATATGTTTTGTCAACAATCTTCTAAAAAGGGGGAGATTGTTGGTGCAATAATTTGCCTCCTTATGTTTTGGAGTTTGTTGACATAAATAGTATGGGACTTATGTGTTTGCTAGTGCACACAGAGTAACAGGTCCCTGGAATCAAGAGGAGTTTGATTCAAACGACGAAGATAATCCCCTGCGTAGAAGTGAAGGTGATCACCGAAGATTATGATAACAAGAGTGACCCCTCAAAAATTGCTAACGTGAAGCAATTGGTTCGGTGCTTGTCCGAAGGAAGCGACTGCGACCGAGAAGTTTGAAGACGAAGTGAAGAAGTAGCATTTACTTCATAGTTTCTCTTCTCTTTATGGAGTTATAGGACCACCGTACTATTAAGAGGGGTGTAGCGTTCGAAACTTTGATTCTCTGATGCTAAACCCAAATCCTATGAAAGTTGCGAGAGAAATCACTTTGTGCTCCGAGCAAATACTTGCCAGCAAGAGACTATGATCTTCTTCGCTGCGAGAGATTTGTCTCAGATCGAGGAGTTAGCATTACTTGTTCCTCAAGTAATATTACCGTTGCTCTTTGAAATCCGACCGTTGAGAACGTGTCGGTTGATCATTGGCTGGACCGCGTTTTCAAAATGGTCATTTCCCACCAGGGAAGACTGCGGCTATAAATAGCCACCCCGCGCCGGCTTTGTCCGGTGGTTGCTCCGTTTGATTCCGAGAAGATTGTTGAGCAACCCCCTCTCTGAGTGATTTGAGTTTAAAATCTACTGAGAGAAAACACCTAGAGCCAAAGAATTAGATAGTGGTTCAGCATCACTCGAATCTAAGTCCAATACGCTCCGCCTATTACTCTTGAGAGCTGCAAACTCTTTAGACGGTTAGGTGTCAATTTTTTCAGAGACCAAGAGTGATTGTGGTTCTCGAAGAAGAAGTCTGTAAAGGTTCGGCGATCGCCTCAAGTATCTACCACGAGTGATTGGCACTGGTTGACGAACCAATTGTCGAGGAGAATAGAGCGAAGAGAGTTTATCTTCTGTGTTAAATCACAACCCCTCCAACCAGACGTAGTCCTTGTGCAGAAGGACGAACAGGTCGAACAAATACCCTGTCGCCATCGAGCATCACTGGTTACATCTGCTTCCCCACTTTCCATTCATACTATTTCAGTCATGTGATTTGCTTCGATGCTTGTATCAGTTTCCATTCGGTAGTTCATATTCGCTCAATGTACTTTATTTTCATTCGCTCTGCTGCTGGGTAACGAGAGTTTTGAGATTTTCGTAGAAATTTTAAAACTCCCATTCACCTCCCTCTGGTAGACATACTTCATTCCTACACCGACGAGGGCGTGGGGGTATTTTGCTCCGCGCTGGAGTACGGTCAGTCAACGTAAATTGCTAAATGCACGCAGAAAATATATTAGGATATGGCTAGCCGTTAGATGAGTTTAGTAGGCCTAATCATGCGGTGGTAATTAGTCTGTGTACATTTTGTTGGGTGTGTTTAAAGAAGATTTATTTTGTTCTTTTTAAGTAGTGTAGATTGATATGATTTTTCAGATATAAGATTGGTTATTTTTTTAGTCTACTTTTTTTGTGAGAAACAAGCCTCTTTTGAGTCTATATAAGATTGATTTTTTTAGAACTTCTAGATAAGATTGATACGTTGTCCTAAAGCCTAATAACATCCAACAAAGAAGAGATGGGCCAGCCAATCCAGTCCTGAAGCCTAATATCCGAATTGTGCACTTGGGAGGCCTTCTCCGAGTCACAGGAAGAGTCGGTCTGCGTAACAAGGGCCAGCCCACCCAGTTGCCGACTTAACCCACGGTCCTGGCAACCTCCCTATCCCTTTTTTCCCAAAATAATACAGTACCACAAATCGAACCAAACCCTAGCTTCTCCTCTTCGACCCCCGATCCCCATCCGGCGACTCACCGGAACCATAGTCGGCACAAGGCTGGACCCTTTAAAAGTTCAAGGGTCAGACAGGCCCGGCCGTTTAACCTAAATGGGCCACTGTTGGGCCTTGCCATGTGTCGACGTATCATAGGCGCCTCCTGTGCATTGGACAGCTGACATCTGTTGCAACGAGGAGCTGACACGTGGTTTCTTCGGCCAATGAGAATTTTACACGTGGAAAATCGCCATTGGTCCGGGCTGTTATCGGGTTATCGGATCCAAAACCGGACTCGATAGCTTAACGACAACCCGTTACGGTGGAAGCCACGTGTCGGTTACCCTTGACGAAACCACTTCCATGACGCGCCGATTATCGTCATGAAAGTGGACACTTCCGTGATGATAATTTGAGTGTTATCATGGAACACTTCTACGACAGCACATGTATGACTATCTTGATTCTCTCATAAAATCGTCATGGATGTACATGCATGACAGAAAACGCGACCTACTATGACAAACACGTATCATCACGGAAGTGTTTTTTTGTAGTGATAGGTGTGGTTAGCTCCGTCTCGACCAGCCACGAGGTCTCTTGTTCCTAGGCGATTCATCTATTTTTCCAGCATTTTTTTAGTTATAATAACACCACGGCCAGCTCGCGCCGTTCTTCGTGTTTGTCCGTGCGTCTAAAGGTTGTAGATGAAAACGAGAGAGAGAGATCACAGACAGGGGACCCGCCAGTAAGTGAGCCAATGTTCATGCACGTGCTGATAAGCCACTCCCTCTACTCTACTCAACGTAATACATAATATCAAGTTATGCGACAAAGCCAACAACCGTTGTTGTCTTTGACTATCGACGTACGCTTTGTAGTCCAGGTTGCCGGTTCAAATCTCGTCTTTCTGATTTGTTATTTTTAGGTCCAAATTTGATCAATGACAAGTGGGACCCCCCGTGTGTTGTTCTGCTCTTTCTGTGTACGAGGTTTTTTTTTTGCACAAACACTTTTGCGCGGTTAGACAAGTTACGACACCAGTTACACACATTTTGCAAGTTTAGGAACAAAAGTGACAACGGCGGAGAATATCACGTGCTCCCCGCAGCTTAGATGCTACGGTGATACAAGATTCTACGTCATTGGATCATTGAATCTGAGATCCAATGGCTTGGGAGTAGTCTTTGTAATTATGCGCAATTTCCAAACTCTTCAAGGTAAACTCTTCAAGGTTTTTTGCAAAAAAAAATCAGGCCTTCTGTGAGCCGCTGGATCTTGGATCCAACGGCTCCCAGTAGCTCATATCACTATAGCATCTAAGGTGTGGGATCACCCGACATTCTAATGTACAAGAGAATATAAGGTGCTCCCCGCAGCTTAGCCGCTACGGTGATACAAACATCTAGGCCGTTGGATTTGAGATCCAATGCCATGTGCATAGTATTTGTACTTCTGCGCAATTCTCAAACTCTTTGAGGCCTATATTGCAAAAATATTCAAACCTCCTACTGGGAGCCGTTAGATCTCTCGAGAGCTCGTATTACCGTAGAATCTATGGTGTGGGAGCACCTCATATTCTCTCGGGCGAGAGAACATCAGGTGCTCTCGCAGCTTGGATGCTACGGTGATACGAGTTTTGAGGCCGTTTGATCTGAGATCCAATGGCATCTGAGTAGCCTTTGTACTTGTGAGCAGTTCCCGAACTCTTTGAGGTTTTTTTTGCAAAAACTATTCGAACCATGTTGGATCTCAGATCCAACGGCTCCGAGGAGCTCGTATCACCACAACATATAAGGTGTGGTAGCACGTGATATTCTTACAGACGAGAGAATATGAGGTGCTCCCGCATCTTAGATGCTACGGTGATACGAGCTTCGAGGCCGTTGGATATGGGATATGACATCTGAGTAGTTTTTGTACTAATTATGTGTAATTCTCAAACTCATTAAGGTTTTTTTTGCAAAAAAAAATTCCTTGATGAACCCACATTTGAAGGCAATCAACTGACGAGTGTCATTGGGGCAGCCTTTAATCTATATCTATACCAACATAAAAAGACCCAAAGGGCAGATCCAATAAATCTCGGCCATCAATCTAGGTCAATCTAACGACTCACATTGCTTCAATGTCGAGCGCTCAACACATTTAGCGTGCAGTTAATGTCATATCAAATATAAGTTACAATGCTAATCACATAATTAACATGCAAATAATATCCTACCTAATATCCGCGTGCAGTTAATATATGGCCTAATATGAACGTGCTTGCACATACAGATTTACTAGTGAAAAATAATGAATGATTTATCACGATTGATACGTTTTCTTTTTAGAAAAAGATTGATATTTTTTTAGTAGATTTTTTTTTGAGGGTTTAGTAGATAAGATTGATACGTTGTCCTGAAGCCTAACATCCAACAAATGAGGAGATGGGCCAGCCCACCCAATCCTGAAGCCTGATATCCGAATTGCACTTGGGAGGCCTTCTCCGAGTCACAGTAAGAGTCGGTCTGCGTAACATGGGCCAGCCCACCAGTCGCCGACTTAACCCACGGTCCTGGCAACCTCCCTATCCCTTTTCCCCAAAATAATACAGTACCACAAATCGAACCAAACCCTAGCTTCTCCTCTTCGATCCCCGATCCCCATCCGGCGACTCGCCGGAACCCTAGCCCAGATCCGCGGCAACTCCGCCGCATCAGCCATGGGGACCCTTAGGGAGATCCTGCCGTCGCCCAAGACGTCGTCCTCCACGTTCTACGACCACAGCAGCGACCCGTGGTTCAAGGAGCGGTACGGCGGGGAGCCCGCGGAGGCGGCGGCGGGTAAGCTGGCGGGCCCTGCCAAGCCCGTGCCTCCCTACGGCAAGCGCACGGGCTTCGTGCCCCGGCGGCCGGAGGACTTCGGCGATGGCGGCGCCTTCCCCGAGATCCTCCTCGCGCAGTACCCGCTCGGCATGGGCCGCCGCGACGACAAGGGCGGGTCCAAGATCCTCGCGCTCACCGTCGACGCGCAGGGCAGCGTCGCCTTCGACGCCGTCGTCAAGCAGGGCGAGAACGCCAAGAAGATCGTCTACTCCAAGCACAGCGACATCGTGCCCAAGATCGCCACGGCCGACTCCGAAGCCGTCGAGGACGAGGAGTACGAGAAGTTGGTCGATGAGACCACAGAGCGGACCGTAGCTGCCCTGCAGAAGATTGTCAACGTCCGCCTCTCTGCTGCCCAGCCCAAAAACGTTCCGACGCATGATTCGGAATCAAAGTTCATCAAGTATAAGCCGTCGCAGCAGTCGGCAGCGTTCAATTCAGGTGCCAAGGAGAGGATTATTAGGATGTCGGAGATGGCTTCGGATCCTCTTGACCCACCAAAGTTCAAGCATAAGCGAGTGCCCCGTGCATCCGGGTCGCCGCCTGTGCCCGTGATGCACTCGCCACCGCGGCCCGTCACAGTGAAGGACCAGCAGGATTGGAAGATCCCACCTTGCATTTCAAATTGGAAGAATCCAAAGGGTTACACAATCCCACTCGATAAGAGGTTGGCAGCTGATGGGAGGGGGCTGCAGGAGGTTCAGATTAATGATAACTTTGCAAAGCTTTCAGAAGCATTGTATGTTGCAGAGCAGAAGGCGAGGGAAGCCGTGCAGATGCGCTCCAAGGTGCAGAGGGAGCTAATGCTAAAGGAGAAGGAGAGGAAGGAGCAAGAGCTGAGGGCACTTGCACAGAAGGCCCGCATGGAAAGGTCTGGTGCTCCACCTCCATCGACGGGTATGCCTGTCGGAGGTGGGAGGGAGAGAGAGCGGGAGAGGGTTGATGATGGCGATGCAGATATGGATATGGAGCAGACGCGTGAGCAGCGCAGGGAGACTAGAGAAGAGAGGGAGGCGAGGATTGAGCGTGACAGGATCCGTGAGGAGCGGAGGCGTGAGAGGGAGAGGGAGAGGAGGTTGGAGGCGAAGGAGGCTGCTGGAACGCATAAAAAGAGTAAGCTCACTAGAGACAGGGACCGTGACGTCGGTGAGAAGGTGGCCCTGGGTATGGCACACACTGGTGCGAAGACCGGGGAAGTCATGTATGACCAGAGGCTCTTTAACCAGGACAAGGGAATGGACTCTGGTTTTGCTGCTGATGATCAGTACAACGTCTATTCGAAGGGCCTCTTCACAGCACAGTCCAGTATGTCCTCACTTTACAGGCCCAAGAAGGATGGTGATTCTGAAGTGTATGGTGGTGATGCCGACGAACAGTTGGAGAAGGTTATGAAGACAGAGAGGTTCAAGCCTGACAAGGCATTTACCGGTGCTCCAGAGAGGGCTGGCAAGAGAGATAGACCCGTGGAGTTTGATAAGCAAGAGGAGGCTGATCCATTTGGTCTTGATCAGTTCTTGACTGAGGTGAAGAAGGGAAAGAAAGCTGTGGACAAGATTGGTGGCGGAGGAACTATGAAGGCAAGTGGTGGATCTTCGAGGGATGATTACGAGGGTGGAGGATCTGGGAGGTCTCGAATTAACTTCGAAAGAGGAGGGCGTTGAGGTATTTGCCGTGCATATTTATCTTCTGCAATTTTCTTGTCCTCGGTGCATTTTCAAATATCATCCTGAAGGATTTCTTTGGAGAATATGATCCTTCTTACACAAGGAAGAACGCAAATATCATCCTGAAGGATATCTTTGGAGAATATGATCTTTCTTACAGAAGGAAGAACCTGATGGTTTAGTTGCTGTGATATGGCTGCTTGTTCTATTTCAACTGGAGTGTTAAACGGTGTACCTACTTATTAGATCCTATGATGCTTGTATGCTGTGTATCTTTGTGACGGGATCCATGAACTTTGTCGTTACACATGTTACATAGGCTCATCCATGTCGTGTTAATTGCAAAGCTGTATCGAAGTCGTAATATATCTGGCTGGACTGGTTAAATGTCTCATCTCTTGTTTATCATGCTTACTGGTTGGATGAGTTTGTGGTCGTTTGCCAAAATTAGCACGGAGATGTTTGAAGAAGAATGCTAACTTTCTTGCGCTTGTTTTATTCATTTGTATGGGCGGCTTAAAACTTGCTCTGAAATTACGTTTGTTAGATGATCGGCCGTTTGTTGTCAAATCTTCTCTGGTGACTGGTGGGAGGAGTTGATGCCGAAATCCTCGATTGTTCTTGTTTGGCATTGTTGACAGGTTGGTCTGAAGGAGTGTGTGTGATAGTTCTTTTAGCTGGGTTTGTTCATTTGATTTTGATCTTGCAAAAGTAATGCAGACCATGTGTTAGCAGCCGAGTCCTCGGCCAAAAACTGATCCGTGTTTTGGAACTTTAGAGTAGAAGTTCCAAGGGTCAGGCAGACCCACATCAAAATTCAAAACAAACTAGATGATTCGTCTCTATGAGTACAATTTTTATTAGGGTTCGGGGAGTACAATTTTGTGTTGGAAGTAGGAGTTCATCTCCCAGAGAGTACAGTTTCTGTAGGAAAATAATATTCCTGTGAAAACCACTTCAGTGCGAAAACATGTGAAACCCATCCATTTCTTTTCTTCTTTTTTTGTGAAAGAAAGGGGTTTACCCCGGCTCCACTTTTATTGAATGAAGCCATATCACCAACGTAGTTCTCGGGCCATACCAGAAGTGGCAAGCCATTAACTGAACCAGGCAACCAAACGGATTTCTGATGAAAAACGCTTACAAGTTTAGGATTAAGCGTATCCCAATGCCCGACCCTCAAACCGTCCGCGTATGTTCAGACCATGTTGTGTATTAGTCCGCCGAGCGGTTCAGACACATTTTTTCTCGCAAATCAAAAACAAATTTAAGGGTCTTTGCGGGAGTCCGAACATCCATCTGGCTAGTGGAAAGCCACCATATATCCCCATCCTCACTACTATTTGGCGGAAGGAAAGCAAATTAAATCATGCAGGGATTGACTTTGTTTAGTTGGCGGAAGCCATTGTAGGTCATGGCGTTAGTTGACGGAAGGTCATTTTTTTTTTTTGACACAGTTGACGGAAGGTCATAGTATTAGTAGTTAAGGTATAACTAGTATTACTAGGCCATGGCGTTGGCGGAAGGCCACTCTAGGCCAAACCTTAGTTGGCGGAAAGCTAGCTCAAATAGCTCTTTTTAATATATACATGCATGTTTTTATACTAAGAAGTTGGCGGATGTCTGATGAAAAAAGTTTAGGATTGGTAGCCCGGGAATGTATCTGGTGCACCGGAGCAATTGGTGCTACCGGTGCATCGGACTCTATTGCACACTCAAAAATGTTAGAAAAAATCCAAAAAAAAATTAGTGCATTGACACAATATCAATGTAAGTTATCACAAAAATTTGAAACATTGCTTAAGATACAAAAATGACAAATTTGACATCAATGTGTTAATGGGCCAAAACTGAAGCCCAACTTGTGTTATGTACTATTCAGTGTCAAATTTATCATTTTTGTATCTCGAGCAATGTTTCGAATTTTGATTTGAATTTTTGTGGCAAGATACATTGATATTGTGTCGATGCACTAATTTTTTTACGAATTTTTTTGAACATTTTTAAATGTGTAACGAGGGATCGGTGCACCGGTAGCACCAATTGCCCCGATGCACCAGATACATTCCCTTGGTAGCCCGGCGTAGGTGAAGTTCAGTTCCAAGCAATCCTGAGAAGTTACTCCCTGCGCCTGTTCAGCAGAAGGATACATCGCTGAAGGAGCATCGCCTGTGTTGTCGCAGAGCACTTTCCATTGATTATTTTTCGCAAGGATGCAGTTCACGTTTCTCCAAACCCGTCCCTGGAAACAAAAATCATTCCTAAGGGTCCACAAACTCCACAAGGAAACCGCTGCGGCCAAGTTTAAAACAGGTTTACCTTTATGTAAACGACGTAAGGCACAAATATCTTCAAAGCAGGTAGGTATATCACGCATGCCCACTCAAAAAGACGGAAATAGAATTGGATCCGATCAAAAAGTTGCGTACCCTGCTGCGCCGGAAGCAGGAGACCGACGACGCGTCTCATCGCCGAGCAACCAACCCTTCGTTCAGACTTGAGAGTACAGTCAACGCCCCGTTTTCTTTTCTTCCCTGCCCAACACAACACCAGATTCCAACTCCATTGCCTTCCCGGCAGTGACCAAAGAGTATCTCGCTCTCCTAGAACCGATGCCATCGCCGGTCTTCTTATGCCTTCTACAATGCACGGCGTTTAGATGAGGTGCTTAGAGAAATAACCAGTGTTTCTTTAAACACCGATGCTTATTTGTAAAAAATGAATGCTTAATTAGGCGTCTATTCTATAAAAATAGGCAATGATGTTTAAAAAAATTTAGTTTAATTTTCTAACCATCTCCCTACGCACTTAGTATTGTACAAGGCCTCACGGGGCTCTTTTGCATGTGGCATAGCAGCTCGTTTTTTTTTTTAAACGGAAACAAAATATTGGCCTCGTACTACCCCCTCTGTTCCAAATAAGGAGGGGAAAGAGTTTGTTACAACACACACCCAGATTATGACATGACAATTATTCTCGCAATAAAAAGGACCCTAACTTCTTTGCCCCGGCGGTGATCCAAACATTTGCCTCGTCGACGATGATGTTGAGTAAAATTGGCGGAGATGCGCTCTTATGCTGGAACACTCTTGCGTTTCACTCATTCCAAATGACTTACGACACAAGCATGGTAATCAAGGCATTTGCTTTTCGGTCGGTGGTGCCCATGGCGCTCGTGCTCGCCCACTACGCCTCAACTGGGTCGAACAAGCGCCACACGGACGTGTCCATGTCGTGGATGTGAAATTTCTATATAACCAAGTTCCAAAGCCTCAACGTGAAGCGGCACTTAAAGAAAAAGATAGGGTCCACATTCTTGCACCCCTGCACAAGGGGCAAGGGCCTACAATTTGGCCACTCGTTTAGCCAATCTGTGGGCCGTCCAAACCGTGTCTTGCGGCACGAGCCAAGCAAAGAACTTGCCTTTCGATGGCGCCCAAGCCTTTCGAACCATTTGGCCCATGAAGGAGAGGACCAAGCCCAAAAACTACGCCCTATAAGCATGGGCCGCAGCACGATTTCATTACTTGGATTCTTGGCCCTCTTTTGCTTTCCATCGTCCACACTCGACAGGGGCAGCGGCTGAAGGAAGCCGAGCTCCTCAAGCACCCGTTCCTCTCGCAGAGATATACCACGAGATCATTCAGGTCCCGGGATAAGGTCCCAGGCGCATTTACACGTGCGAAAGAAACGTCGCGGGTGTCTTTTCCCCACGCATAATAAAGGCGAAAGGTGCGCGTAGCGCCGATGATCCTCTCCCTTGTGAGCTCTCCATTCAGTCGAGCATATATCGTGGCACCGTTGGGTGAAAGGCGAAAGAGAGGGACGGACGGATCACAACGCAGCGTCGTAACTTGGCAAATCTGACCCTCAAACGTCCGTGGACGCGCCCGGCCGCGTCCGCGGCAGTGACCGATCACCCATCAGAAATCGCATTCCACATCCGGATACCTCAAATTATAAACCTCAAATCCATATTATTACATGCAACGCAACGATCTTTGACGGGAGCTTCGTCCGGTTCCGCTCCCGCCTGCCTGGCTCCGTCCTGGCAATGTCCGGCGGCTGGCTGGCTGCGCCCCTCAGAGTGTTGGCCTGGTCGCCGACAAGGTAGGGTAGGGCATGGGACATGAGTCGGCTCATGGGACTCAAGGCGCCGTCGTCTCCTATACCCTACTCTTTCTCGTCAGAGCCCGAAAACCGTTGGGTGCCGGTGGACGTCACATCGATGACGGATCCGTCCGGGAACGAGCCGTCAACATCCACCACGATGCGGTTGTGGCGCCGGACTGATGCGCCATACGGGACGCCGGAGAATGCAATTCCGCCCCGCCGACGTCCGCCGCCCCCTCCCGCGCCCGGTGCCTTGCACGGTGGGCACGCCGTGCCATAGCCTCGTGAGACGATGGTGTGTCCCGAATATCGGCACACTACCCGAGGGGTTGCGCGTCCGCCAGCGCATTCGGACGCCAGACGGACCGCACGGCCTCGGGCGAGGCAGCTACGGCCGGCCTAACGCCGGATGCATGCGCCATTTGGGCGGACGCAATGGATTCCTGACGGATGGAGTCCGAGCGCAGCCGTGCACGGGCCTCCTCCCAGGCGCGGCGGAGCGCAAGCCGGACGGCCATCTCCTCCTTGGGGCCGCGTGGGATGAGTTCGGGGTCGACGGATCTGAAGGTGAAGGATTCGGATCCGTTGTCCGCCATGCCAGAGACGACCGGAAGGAGCCCCCATATTAGGGTTGAATATGGGGGTGCCGATCAGCCTGGACATTTGAGGGGTCGTTTGGGTCAAAAATCGTGACCGAACAGTGACCGGGCGGCCTGCCCGAGCGTATGAGGCGGGTTTGAGGCACCTGTTCCTCTCACAGAGATATACTACGAGATCATCCAGGTAACGGGATAAGGCCCCTTCCCCTTCCGGTCACCGGTGCAGCTGTAGCCGTCGGCGGCTGGTGGAGGATCGTCCGACTCGTCGGACGAGGAGCCGTTGTCATTGTCGGAAGAGGAGGAGACGGTGATGAGGCCCTTGAGGCGCCGGACGACCCGGTCCTGCTGCCGCTTCAGCTTGGCCAGCCGAGCCGCCTCCATCGCCTTTCTTCTTGGCCTCGCGCTCGGACTGCTCAATAGCTAGCCGGAGAGCCTTCACATTCTTCCGGCGGAGCCACTAAGCGTCTGTCGCCGCCGTCGTAAGCGACCGACGGTAGACCCACGCGAGGAGCCGTTCGTCCTCGTCAGGCTCTGCGGGTTGGCGGCGGAGAGAGCTCTCCGCCGCGTTCCTTTCCTTTGCCCGCTGCCTCTTGCGGCAGGTGGCTCGCGCCTCTGACTCCGGCGTGCATGTCCGGGCCGGCGCAGCGGGGGCGGGCACAAGCACCTACCGCTGCCCGCGTAGGGGAGCAGCAGGCGGCGGGGCAAGGGACGGCGTGGGGGAGGCGCGGACTGCGCAGCCCGCGCGCAGCCAAGCGCGGGCCGGGAGGAGCCAACGCCGGTTTCCTCGCTGCGACGTCGGGGGAGAGGCGAAGCCGATCCGGAACTGTCACCCGTGTCCACCTTGGACCTCTCGAGGGAAATGCAGAGGGATAGATCCTCGTCGGAGTCGGAGGAGGAGCGGCTGCCAGCGCTCGACATGGTGGTAGCAGTCGCCGGAGTGGATCGAATCGGAGAAATCGAAGGGAAGAAGAAGAGACGGATCGAGAGTGGAGTGAGCTAGGGTTTTCGGATTGGGGATATTTATTGGGACAGAGCGGGGTAGGGGTGGGCCGGGCCGACGTGACGGACGTGCCCAGACGCGCCCGGGCGCCCCTATATCCACCCCATATTTAGGCTGGATATGAGGGGTGCCGGACAGCCCGAGCGTTTAAGGGTTGTTTAAGGCGGCCGGCTGGGTCAGTAAAACGTGACCGGTAAGTGACCGGGCTGCTGGTCGTCCGGTTGTTTGAGACCGATACGAGGCGCGAGGGATGCTCTTGTCACGCAAAAGATCGATGGGTTTACCCGCCCCCACGTGATGGGCTCACTCGCCCTCCACTCATCCGCGTGGTGAGCATGCAGCAAGCGCGACGGCCAAATCGCCGGGAGATCTGATCTGGATCGCTTTGGCAGGCAGGTAGGTACGCACATGACACGAGCTTAACGAAAGGCTCGATCGGTTGAGCTTTCTGATGACTTTGCACCAACGCCGGCCGATAACTCGTCCCATCTTCGCAAACCAGCACATGTTTCAGAACATCACCGGTGGTGGTGGTGGTGGTGACTGGTGACACCGATCGGAGGCTGTCCTGCCGATCACGACGGGTGGCTACGATAGAAAGGGCGGACGGAGAGGGGTTTGCGTAGGACGACTGACAGTCGACGGCGACCGATTCGGCGGCCTTGGCCATTTCCTCACCCCCTTTTCCCCTCGCGGAGCAAATAAAATAAACTCCAAGTCCAGAGAAATCAATCGCAAAGTGCAAAGTGCCTTCGTGATCCACACGAATGAAACTGATAGCCAAGATCTCGGCAGTAGACTTTTTTTTTTTTGAGAAAACTTTCGGTTCATTCATCAACTGTCAACGTAATACAAAGAACACTATAAGTAAAATTTACATCCAGGTCCATAAGACTAACTAGCAACGACTACGAGCACTGGAGCGAGCCGAAGACGCGCCACAATCATCGCCCCTCCTCGCCGGAGTCGGGCAAACATTGTTGTAGTAGACAATCAGGAAGTCGTCGTGCTAAGGCCACATATGATCAATACACCAGAACAGTAACCGCCGCCGATGAAAAGAAGCGTAGATCGGAAGGATCCAACCTGCATACACACAGACATAGATAAACGAAGACCGGATCTGGTCGGATCCACCGAAGGCAAACGCCGACCGGATCCCATAAGATCCGTCGGAGACAACCGTCCACACGCCTTCCGACGACGCTTGAAACATCACCGGGACGAGGGCCTAGACAAGGAGGACCTTATTCCAATTTCAAAAAGCCCACCGCCGCCTCGTCTTCTTGAGTATGGCACAAACCCTAATAAAACTCAGAAAAACATCTAAAAACAGAGTCCTCCCACCGGCAAAGGCCAGGATCCACCGCGCCTCCATGGTCCAAGGACCATAGGAGATGAGGCGGACCGGCGGCGACTCCGGCGAGAGGCAGAAAACCCTAGATGAGTTCGCACGAGGGCACAGGCCGGGTGCACGATTGTCGTGCACGATTGTCTAATCTCGTCGGCAGTAGACTTTGGCCATGAAAATCCGTAGCTCATGTGTTGCACGGCGTAGGCGGTATATGTGTCGATGTCTAGTGGCGCCGCGCGGGCCTTTGCTATCGATCATGGGGCGGTAAGCTGCTTTGTCTCGTCCCAATAATTGATTTCCTCTGGGCGGGCGGATGGTGGCTAGCGAGGAAGACAGCGACTCGCGCCGTGGAGGTCTCACGTTCTTTGCCCCGCGCACCACATGACCTCCTTGGTAGAGACTTGTCCAAAAGATTTGTGCTCTTGATTTTCGGATGGCTACTTGCGAGATTTTTCCTTTCCCTACTATACTACAAAGTGAAAGCGAGTTGGATATGCGACGTGCCGTAACAGAACATTGGTGAAGGTGATGCGATCTTGCGACGACGTACCAGATTTTTATCTTTGGAATCAATGTAGTCGAAATGTCATGCAAGAAAAGGGGGGTTGGTTTTCATCCACGGCTTTAACCAAGGGAGAAAATCCAACCCTTACTTTGTACTCCCTCCGTCCCATAATATAAGAGCGTTTTTTACACTGCAGTAGTAGATATTTACGCACGATCAAGGAAGATACAGGAGCAAATATCAACAACATTTACGCACAATCAAGGAAGATATAGGAGCAAATATCATGTCAACAACATTTGTTCGTTTGGTAAGTAAACCTGCATGGATTTTGGAACAAAAATGATCATGCTGACACAGTTTTTCTACTTCCCAAATGATTTCCTGGCTTCGAGTTGAGGAAATTTTAGAAAATTAATGGATAAGGACCTCATTTGATTTCACATTCGACAAGAAAAGGTGATTTGTGTTTACATAGTGCTGGGGTTACATCCAAGGACCAAGACTGACTAGTAGCATGCTGAGGATAGATTCAACAGTTGACACTACCAAGCAAACCTAAAAAGGTTTTGGAGCACAATGATCATGGCTCCACTGTTTTCCTACTCCCCAGTTGATTTTCCGGCTTTCAGTTGAGCGAAAAGCAGGGAGAAACAATTAATGGATAAGGGTCTCGTGTTGCATCGACAAGAAAAGGTGGATTGTGTTTGCGTAGTGTTAAGGCTGACTTATAAGATGCCCAGGATAGATTAATGGTTGACACTGCCAAACTACCAAGTAAACCTAAAAGGGTTTAGAAACAAAATCATTGTGGCTCCTACTCCGCGACCGATTGATTGGCTTGGAGTTGAGAGGAAAAAAGCAGAGAATTTTGGATAAGAGTCCATTGCACATGGACAAGAACGATGGTTTGTGTTTATCTAGACTTGGGTTACATCAGGTCTGACTTCATAAGATACTTAAGGATATGTGGATATTTAGTAGTACTGCCAATAAAGTTTTTTTCTGCCAATAAAGTTAGTGAGTAGTGTATGTTGAATTAGCACCAACTGAGCAATGCTTCAACAAAAGCTGAAGAAACCTTTTTGGACACAAATATCTGGTTTTGATTCAAGTTGTGGGTATTTTTGGAACCAGGATAAGAGTCGGATTAGTCATAATAAGCTAGAATCCAGTGATAACCAGCCCCTCAGGGAAGGCAGAGATCTAAAAATCATCAGCACACACCTTTGTCTAGCAATTATTACCTCCGTCCCAAATTAGTTGTCTTAGATTTTTCTAGATACGGATGTACCCAACACTAAAATATGTCAAGATACATCTCTATGTAGATAAATCTAAGACAAATAATTCAGCACGGAGGGAGTATTTTGGAACATAAGAGTAGATGTTAGTACTATGTCAGGGGGTAAAACCATTACCTTTTTCCTCTTGCCTTGTGGAAGGTGCAGCTCTGCCCATTGGGAGCTTTGAGCTTTTGACGCCTCCAGGGATGTACAAAGGAGAAGGATGAAAAGGCAAATCCCCATCTGACAGTAGATGTCATGCAGATCTACACGAAACAAGGACCAAGGACCACTCTGAGATCAAATCATTAGTAGGTCATGTCCTTATCATGGGCCAATACACAGGCAGAGGGCATTTATTTGCTATGGTGGTAGCAACAGAGCAGTCATAATCAAAGTAACATGATCATGGCAAATGAACAGGCAACAAAGCAAGGAGAACGTGATAACAAATTGATGCTGACTGAATTTCATCATCCAATATCTTCTTGATTAATAACAGCAGAAGGTTGTGACCAGGAAAAGTGATAGTGGTCTACATTGATCTACAAAAATAAGTTGTGGAAACTATAAAAAATGGGAAGAGAAAATTTATCGTAGCTGGAATAATCTAAAATACAAGGCAAAAAAGTTGATGGAACATTCCAACATAGATAATGCCGTTCCCTCGTCTGAGCAGATAGATTGAACAGTACATGGCAAAACATCAATGGCTGGAGACTTGAGGGCAAAAGGAACCATGTAAAATCTGCTGCCAAATTGAAGTCGACCTTCAGCCAGTCTCTGCAATCACTAATCGGTTCCGACAACTCAACCTAGGTACAACGAAGGCATCAGTCTGGTGCTGGCCAGGAAAATAACTCAGATTCCACTGCGAATAAGGTGAGATGCCTGACCAAGATACATACATCAAATAGACCTCGTACAGGTTTAAGCCTCAATGCAATCAGCCCGAAAAGAAAAATTGATGGTCTGCTTAATTAAATGACGCCTTCCTAATTCCCACGACAAATTTCAAAATCATCCACGGGGAGCTTCCTCTCTGGCTCTGGCATACTTGAACAGGAATACAACAGCAGTGATCGGGAATAGTAGAACAAACATGACCATACAGCAAACTTCTTCAATGGCAGTACTACAAGATGTTGACAAATGATGGAGCATCTTCCCTTGGTCCTGCCAATGATCGATACAGGTACAGCTTATCAACGGTATCCATTTCCCCTTCATTTTCCTTCATTACTTCAACCACCAGATTAGGCATTTGCTGAGCTACATCCCCACAACCCTTCACAGTTAGCCTGCATGAGTTCATCCAAAAGAACCTCATGTTGTAAAAATAGTTCAGGCCAGAGAGCAATCCTTTGTCGCCAAAAGGGCTATCTCTGACCTCGAGCTTCTGCAACCTAGTGCACCCCTCAAACACATGCTGAAGAGACATGTCACTATTCCCAGCAAAGGCAACAGACAAAGTTTTAATGAGTTTTCCGTGTCTTCCAATGTATGCAAACGCCTTATCAGTGAGCAGGCCAGAGACTGAAAGTCTGGTGAGCTTCTTGCAGTTCATCACAATCGCCCCAAAACCCTCATCCATGGGCTCCCCGGTAATCCGATCAGGGCGGTGGCGGCCCATAATACAGAGGCGGAACACCAAAAGGTCAGGGCAGTTCTCGGACATGGCAACTACTGCTGCATTTGTCATGCGCTGGCAGAAGTAGAGAATTGATTCGAGCTTCCGGCAGCCTTCTGAGATTGCCTGGAGACCAATATCTGAGACTGAGCCCTCAGAATCCTCAGTGGCATCCAGAGGAAAAACTCGTAGCTCACGGAGATTTGAGCATGTTTCAGCCACAGCCCGAAGGCCTTCATCACCCACAGTATCAAGAACCTGGAATAAGAAATTGGAACACCAACACCTGATGTCAAAGTACATAAACCAATATATCTACCAATGTGACGGCAAAAAAGAAATCACAAAATACTTACCCATAAAGTGCGAAGATTGACGCAGTGGCGAATAACTGGTATAAACTCTTCATCAGTTAGACCCGCAAAGCTAAAATTGAGGGAAGTGAGATTGGCACAAACTTGGTAGATTGCTGGGAGGTATGCTGCATTGGCATCCAAGAAACCTGACAAACAAACAAGTGATCTGGATGCTGCAAAAGAGGCAGCAAGCTCAGACACAGACAAAGCACCGCCAGGGCCTGGCTCAGATCGGAATGATCCAGTGCCAAGGTGAGTCAGATGGGGTGCCCTTGCCATAAGACGACGCAGCTGCTCTATCGACACATGATCGTTAACGCGCAGACGACGCAGAGCTGGGGAGCGTGCAACAAGTGCCTCCAGGGCATCAAAGTTGAATGGGACACTAACACAATCAAATACAAGCGACTCCAGGGACGTGTTGCACTCTGGAAACTTGGAGATCCAATCCACTACCTCACTCTCCTCCTCATGGAAATAATCTTCAGTCAGATCCAGTACTCGAAGATGCCTAAAAAATAAATGCAACGATCCATAAGATGATACCACTCTTGAGTACTAGTATATCACAGTTTGAGACATTTGTTTGCTAGAACTTTGACATAACCATCAATGGAAAACTATCAAAAGTTGAGTACTGGTAACGGCAAAGATTCGAGTGTGACACTACCAAGTGTCACGAACTGAGTAGAGCTCAAGAACAATAAAGATCTAGCTTTGACAGAACGTGTAGGGATGAGAACCCGGCACGGCAATAAAAGCTATGGCCTAGATCAGATTCTGATCCAGGGCAAAGTCGGACCAATAAAACCGAAAAAAAGCATAAAGGAGTAGGCGTGCACATTAAATAAAGCGGGAATGGCATGATGCAGCCGAGAAATGAACAAATGCGCCAATGGCAGTACGATACTGTCCCAGCCCGTAAAGCTGGTACGTTGATACGCTAAAACGAGAAAGGGAACCGTACCGGCAGCCCTCGGCGATGACGGCGAGGCCGCGCGTGGTGAAGCCGTCGCAGCAGACGAGCGAGAGCTCCTTGAAGAGCGGGAAGGACTTGGGGATGAGCGCGAGCTCGTCGTCGGAGACGGTCATCCGCTTGAGGCAGATGCGCTCGAGGCGCGGGTAGGCGGGGCCGAGCGCGGCGACCCAGGGGGCGACGTAGGCGCCCCAGCCGTGGGGCACGAGGCTGAAGTCGGCGAAGCGCGGCTTCCCCTTGAGCACGACGGCCCGCACGCCCCCGAAGCGCTCGACGGCGCGGCGCGGCGAGACGGCGTAGCAGTTGCCGATGAAGAGCTCGCGGCGCGTCTGCGCCTCGGCGCGGTACCAGGAGCGGCAGACGAGCGAGGCGGCGTTGCGGTCGCGCGCCGACGTGAGGAACTCGAGCACGCTCTCCAGCACGTTCTCCAGCACCTGGTCCGGCGGCGCCCACCTCCCGCCGCCGCCGCAGCCGTTGCCGCCCCTCAGATCCGGCGCCCACCTGTCGCCCCCTCCCGCCCCGCCGTCGTCGTCGTCGTCCTCCGACATCCGCGACGGCGGCGAGCCGGAGGAGTCATCCTCCGCCGCGCCGCGCATGCCGGCGGAGGCTATGGTTACGGCGGGCTGGGGGATCGGAGCGGGGGAGGGGGAGGAGGGGGGAGCGCTCATGTGACGAGGCGCTGGCGGTGAAAAGGATTAAATAATGATTAGATGTGAGGAGCGAGCGAGCGAGGTGGACTGAGCGAAGCAATGCCCGTCCTTTTTATTCCTCTCGCTCTCTCCCTCTCCTCTCGCCGGTGAGTGAAAGTTTGGATCTTTGGACACGGATATGGATGGTGAGCGATGCGTCCGGCGTGCAGTACACCGGACAGCAGTGCCCGGAGACGACCGGGAAAGCACGGAAGAGGACGGGTGTACGTACGGATTTACGTTGCACCGCAGAGAAATTGATGATAATGGAATGGAACTCCGAGTGCGGCCGATTATATGATGCATCATCGAGGGTGTTTGTTCTCGAAATACTGGTATAGTTCCACAAGTTTAGTCTTTTCCAGTAACTTTCCTGATGCGGTAGGTTGTTGGAACAGGTGTTAACCAGTCAGTTTCGAGTAGAAAAATATGCTATAAAAGCTTCCACAGCCGGACCTCTCAAACACTCCTTCCTCTACGCCCGGGCGGGCGGACGACCCAGTCAGTAACCGGTCCTGAAAATGATGACCCAGCCGCACCTCTCAAACCGGCCTCATACATTTGGGTTGTCCGTCCCCGTCGCCTCTCAAACCCAGGCAATATCTAGGACGTATATCATAAGGTCCGGATGCGTCCGGCACGCCAGATCCAACGAACCGGACCGACCCCCAAATCCATTCAAATTGGTCTAGTCCACCAAATCGATCGCCCTCCTCCCGCACTGTCCTCCATTTCCCGCAATGTCGTGCGGTGCAAGGGACCCGGGGCGACATATGGTGATCAATTGCTCAATGGTCCGATGTATATAGACGCTCTCTGATGAGACTTTAGCCGAACAAATGCGCCAACAGGTCAATGAGAACCTGCAGGATTGGTTGTTCAACATGACTGAGGTACTATCGGCTGATCTTTTTGTGCGTATGGCTATCACCCTCTGGGCGATTTGGGGTGTGAAGAGGAAGGTCATGTATGAGGATATCTATCAGAGCCCATTGTCCCCACACTTGTTCATACAATCATACATAAGTGATCTTCAGGTGCTGAACAAGCCGACGACATCGACGGGACAGATCAAAGCCCCGAGGCCTTCTCATTGGCTCAAACCACCAGAAAAACACTGCAAGGTAAATGTAGACGCTGCTGTCGCCGGGAGTTCTGGGGTTGGTTCAGTTGCAACCATTTCCAGAGATAGGGAAGACTTGTTCTTGGGTGCATCAACCATTGTATTCAGGTCCATCACAGATCCCACCACATTGGAAGCGTTGGCGGTCAGGGAGGCGATGGCATTATAGGAAGACCTACATCCACAATCTATACATGTTGCTTCGGATTGCAAGATGGTGATCGATGACATCAAGCCGAAGAGTGGGGTAGTCTACGATGCCATTATACATGAAAGCATAGATTACTCTAGAAGTTTTACTTTATGTAATTTCGTTCATGAGTTTAGGAGCTCGAATTTTGAGACTCGCAATTTAGCGAAAGCGTGCTTTACAACTAGGGGTTGGCCATCATGTTTGATTAGGCCACCCCGGTGATCTCGTCCCTTTGAACATTGTGACGGTTTAATAAAGCTTCGCTGATTGTCTAAAAAAAAGGAGGTCTCTTGTGTTGTGACTAGTCAACATGTCTCTTTTGGCCCCCAAGTTTTGACTGCTTTCGATCGAGATCAGTTTTGGCATCTCGGTAGAATTACAAATATGATGCTCCCTCCGATCCAAATTAATTGACACTTTTTTTTCGCGAATACGCAAGATGCGTATCATTCCATGATAGGGAGAAAGCAAGAGTATATGGGTTACAAGGGTAGCACCTTACAACTTACACAAAGTTGGTGTAGTAAGGTGGTACTTGAGCAGAACAAAGTGGGGATGCTCAGCCCCAATCTAGCTAGGGGTCAGGGGGCATAAAATTCGCGATGTCCTTGTCCTCGGCGGTGGCCCACGCCCTGGCGTCGTCCTTGATAGCTTGCAGGAGGGGCATGGTGGAGGGGTTCGCGTTGTCGAAGATGCATGCATTACGATGGCGCCAGATGGACCATGAAGTGAGAAGGGTAAGGGAGGCGAGACCTTTACGCATAGGAGTTGGCACGCGACTGGTGGCGACAGCCCACCAGTCCAGGAAGCAATCCTCATTGCCCGAAGGAGGGATCGGCACGCGGCACCAGGCGAAGATCTCATGCCAAATGATCCTGGAAAATGTGCAATGGAGGAGAAGGTGGTCCAGGGTTTCTAGCACTTGGTCGCAGAGGATGCAGTGCTCATCATGCGGCAGGCCATGCCGCACGAGATGGGCCGCACACCAGCAGCGATCCTGGCCGGCGAGCCACGCAAAGAAACGGATCCGCAGGGGCGGCCAAACGCCATATGAGCTTCTAGTGAGGCGCGATAGTGGAGCCAGCAAACATGGCCTGGTAACAAGATCTCGTAGTGTAGATGCCAGAATCAGTCCACCTCCAACGGAGCACGTCGGGGTCAGGGGATAGGGTGACCTGCTGCAGGGTGCGATAAAGTTCCACGTACTGCACCAAAGCAGCGGGACCCAAGGCGCCCTGGATGTCTCCAACCCAAGCCCTGTTGTGGAGGCCTTGGGCAATAGTTCTCGTCCGTCTTCGGCGATTGGGGACCAAGGCAAGTACGACAGGCTCAAGATCCAACGGTCCTTCCAGCACAGGCAGGAGGTCTCGTCCCCAAGAATCCAGAATGTCGAAGCATCTAAGATGGCCTGAACCTCGGCATCGAAGGGCAGGTGAAGGTGTCGCCAGGGGCGGGAGCTGTCAGTGGCTTTGAGCCAGAGCCATCTGGCGCGAAGGGCCACGCCAGTGCGCTGCAAATCCCGAATTGTTGGGAAATGTTGCATGGAAAACAAAAAAATTTCTACGCACACGTAAGATCTATCAAGGAGATGCATAGCAACGAGAGGGGGAGAGTGTGTCTACGTACCCTCGTAGACCGTAAGCGGAAGCGTTTGACAACGCGGTTGATGTAGTCGAACTTCTTCGCGTTCCAACCGATCGAGCACCAAACGTACGGCACCTCCGCGTTCAGCACACGTTCAGCTCGATGACGTCCTCCGCCTTCTTGATCCAGCAAGACGGCGAGGTAGTGGATGAGTTCCGGCAGCACGACGGCATGGTGATGGCGATGGTGAAGCTATCTCCGCAGGCTTCGCCTAAGCACTACGAAAATATGACCGGGGGTGTAAACGGTGGACGGGGGCGCCACACACGGCTAAGACAATGTTGTGTCCTTGTGTGGCGCCCCCTCCCCATGTATATATAGGTGGGAGGGGAGAGGGAGGCAGCCAGGGCGTGCCCCTAGGGGCTGGCCCCCGGCCCTAGGGCTCCTGCCCTCCTGCGCCCCCCCCCTTTCCTTGTATGAACAAGGGGGAAGGAAAGAGGGGGAGAGGGAAGGAAGAGGGAGTCCAACTCCACACTTTTCTTTCCTCCTCCCCTTTCTTTTTCCTCCACATAAGGCCGGCCCCATAGAGGGCGCACCAGCCCCTTGTGGGCTGGTGTGTTCCCTCACTTGGCCATAAGGCCCATATCTTTGCCGGGGATGCCCGAAACTCCTTCCGGTGACCCGATACCCTCCGAAACACTTTCGGTGTCCGAATACCATAGTCCTATATATCAATCTTTACCTCTCGACCATTTCGAGACTCCTCGTCATGTCCGTGATCTCATCCGGGACTCCAAACAACATTCGGTCACCAAATCATATAACTCATATAACACTATATCGTCAACGAACATTAAGCGTGCGGACCCTACGGGTTCGAGAACTATGTAGACATGACCGAGACACCTCTCCGGTCAATAACCAATAGCGGAACCTGGATGCCCATATTGGCTCCTACATATTCTACGAAGATCTTTATCGGTCGAACCGTTATGACAACATACGTAATTCCCTTTGTCCATCGGTATGTTACTTGCCCGAGATTCGATCGTCGGTATCTTCATACCTAGTTCAATCTCGTTACCGGCAAGTCTCTTTACTCGTTCCGTAATACATCATCCTGTAACTAACTCATTAGTCACTTTGCTTGCAAGGCTTCTTATGATGTGTATTACCGAGAGGGCCCAAAGATACCTCTCCGACACTCGGAGTGACAAATCCTAATCTCGATCTATGCCAACTCAACAAAACACCTTCGGAGATACCTGTAGAGCATCTTTATGATCACCCAGTTACGTTGTGACGTTTGATAGCACACAAGGTATTCCTACGGTATCCGGGAGTTGCATAATCTCATAGTCGAAGGAATATGTATTTGACATGAAGAAAGCAATAGGAATAAACTGAACGATCATTATGCTAAGCTAACGGATGGGTCTTGTCCATCACATCATTCTCCTAATGATGTGATCTCGTTCTCAAATGACAACACATGTCTATGGTTAGGAAACCTTAACCATCTTTGATCAACGAGCTAGTCTAGTAGAGGCTTACTAGGGACACGGTATTTGTTTATGTGTTCACACATGTATTTAAGTTTCCGATCAATATAATTCTAGCATGAATAATAAACCTTTATCATGAATAAGGAAATATAAAATAACAACTTTATTATTGCCTCTAGGGCATATTTTCTTCAGCCTCCCACTTGCACTAGAGTCAATAATCTAGTTCACATCGCCATGTGATTAACACCCATAGTTCACATCGCCATGTGACTAACACCCAAAGAGTTTACTAGAGTCAATAATCTAGTTCACATCGTCATGTGATTAACACCCAAAGAGTACTAAGGTATGATCATGTTTTGCTTTTGAGAAAGGTTTAGTCAACGGGTCTGCCATATTCAGATCCGTATGTATTTTGCAAGTTTCTATGTCTACAATGCTCTGCATGGAGCTACTCTAGCTAATTGCTCCCACTTTCAATATGTATCCAGATTGAGACTCAGAGTCATCTGAATCGGTGTTAATGCTTGCATCAACGTAACCCTTTACGACGAACTCTTTATCACCTCCATAACCGAGAAACATTTCTTTAGTCCTCTTTAGGTACCTAAGGATAATTTTGACCGCCGTCCAGTGATCTACTCCTGGATCACTATTGTACCCCCTTGCCAAACTTATGGCAAGGCACACAACAGGTCTAGTACACAGCATGGCATACTTTACAGAACCTATGACTGAGGCATAGGGAATGACTTTCATTCTCTCTCTATATTCTGCCGTGGTCAGGTTTTGAGTCTTACTCAACTTCACACCTTGTTACACAGTCAAGAACCCTTTCTTTGACTGATCCATTTTGAACTTCTTCAAAACTTTGTCAAGGTATGTGCTTTGTGAAAGTCCTATTAAGCGTCTCGATCTATCCCTATAGATCTTGATGCCCAATATATAAGCAGCTTCACCGAGGTCTTTCATTGAAAAATTCTTATTCAAGTATCCTTTTATGCTATCCAAAAATTCTATATCATTTCCAATCAACAATATGTCATCCACATATAATATCAGAAATGCTACAGAGCTCCCACTCACTTTCTTGTAAATACAGGCTTCACCGTAAGTCTGTATAAAACCATATGCTTTGATCACCTCATAAAAGCGTATATTCCAACTCCGAGATGCTCGCACCAGTCCATAGATGGATCGCTGGAGCTTGCACACTTTGTTAGCACCTTTAGGATCGACAAAACCTTCTGGTTGCATCATATACAACTCTTCTTTAAGATATCCATTAAGGAATGCAGTTTTGACGTCCATTTGCCAGATTTCATAATTATAAAATGCGGCAATTTCTAACATGATTCGGACAGACTTAAGCATCGCTACGGGTGAGAAAGTCTCATCGTAGTCAACTCCTTGAACTTGTCGAAAACCTTTCGCGACAAGTCGAGCTTTGTAGATGGTGACATTACCATCAACGTCTGTCTTCTTCTTGAAGATCCATTTATTCTCAATGGCTTGCCGATCATCAGGCAAGTCCACCAAAGTCCACACTTTGTTCTCATACATGGATCCTATCTCAGATTTCATGGCCTCAAGCCATTTATCGGAATCTGGGCTCAGCATTGCTTCTTCATAGTTCGTAGGTTCACCATGGTCTAATAACATGACTTCCAGGACAGGATTACCGTACCACTCTGGTGCGGAACGTGCTCTATTCGACCTACGAGGTCTAGTAGTACCTTGATCCGAAGCTTCATGATCATGATCATTAGCTTCCTCTCTAGTTGGTGTAGGCATCACGGGAACGGATTTCTCTGATGTGCTACTTTCCAATTCGACAGAAGGTACGATTACCTCATCAAGTTCTACTTTCCTCCCACTCACTTCTTTTGAGAGAAACTCCTTCTCTAGAAAGGTTCCATTCTTGGCAACAAAGATCTTGCCTTTGGATCTGTGGTAGAAGGTGTACCCAATTGTTTACTTAGGGTATCCTTGTTGGGGAACGTAGTATTTCAAAAAAATTCCTACGCACACACAGGATCATGGTGATGCATAGCAATGAGAGGGGAGAGTGTGTCCACGTACCCTCGTAGACCGAAAGCGGAAGCGTTAGCACAACGCGGTTGATGTAGTCGTACGTCTTCACGATCCGACCGATCCAAGTACCGAACGCACGGCACCTCCGAGTTCAGCACACGTTCAACTCGATGACGTCCCGTGAGCTCCGATCCAGCAAAGCTTCACAGGAGAGTTTCGTCAGCACGACGGCGTGGTGACGGTGATGATGATGCTACCGACGCAGGGCTTCGCCTAAGCACCGCTACGATATGATCGAGGTGGATTATGGTGGAGGGGGGCACCGCACACGGCTAAGAGATCAATGATCAATTGTTGTGTCTCTATGGGGTGCCCCCTGGCCACGTATATAAAGGAGTGGAGGAGGGGAGGGGCCGGCCCTCTCTATGGCGCGCCCTGGGGAGTCCTACTCCCACCGGGAGTAGGATTCCCCCCCTTCCATGTAGTAGGAGTAGGAGAGAAGAAAAGGGAAAAGAGAAGAGAAGGAAGGAGGGGGCGCCGCCCCTCCCCCTAGTCCAATTCAGACTAAGCCTTGGGGGGGTGCGCAGCCTCCCCTCTCTCTTTCCCCTAAAGCCCAATAAGGCTCATATACTCCCCGGCGAATTCCCGTAACTCTCCGGTACTCCGAAAAATACCCGAATCACTCAGAACCTTTCCGATGTCCGAATATAGCCTTCCAATATATTGATCTTTACCTCTCGACCATTTAGAGACTCCTAGTCATGTCCCCGATCTCATCCGGGACTCCGAACAAACTTTGGTCATCAAATCACATAAACTCATAATACCGATCGTCACCGAACTTTAAGCGTGCGGACCCTACGGGTTCGAGAACTATGTAGACATGACCGAGACACGTCTCCGGTCAATAACCAATAGTGGAACCTGGATGCTCATATTGGCTCCCACATATTCTACGAAGATCTTTATCGGTCAAACCTCATAACAACATACGTTGTTCCCTTTGTCATCGGTATGTTACTTGCCCGAGATTCGATCGTCGGTATCTCAATACCTAGCTCAATCTCGTTACCGGCAAGTCTCTTTACTCATTCTGTAATACATCATCCCGCAACTAACTCATTAGTTACAATGCTTGCAAGGCTTATAGTGATGTGCATTACCGAGTGAGCCCAGAGATACCTCTTCGACAATCGGAGTGACAAATCCTAATCTCGAAATACGCCAACTCAACAAGTACCTTCGGAGACACCTGTAGATCACCTTTATAATCACCCAGTTACGTTGTGACGTTTGGTAGCACACAAAGTGTTCCTCCGGTAAACGGGAGTTGCATAATCTCATAGTCATAGGAACATGTATAAGTCATGAAGAAAGCAATAGCAACGTACTAAACGATCAAGTGCTAAGCTAACGGAATGGGTCAAGTCAATCACATCATTCTCCTAATGATGTGATCCCGTTTATCAAATGACAACTCATGTCTATGGTTAGGAAACATAACCATCTTTGATCAACGAGCTAGTCAAGTAGAGGCATACTAGTGACACTCTGTTTGTCTATGTATTCACACATGTATTATGTTTCCGGTTAATACAATTCTAGCATGAATAATAAACATTTATCATGAAATAAGGAAATAAATAATAACTTTATTATTGCCTCTAGGGCATATTTCCTTCAGTCTCCCACTTGCACTAGAGTCAATAATCTAGTTCACATCGCCATGTGATTTAACACCACCAGTTCACATCACCATGTGATTAATATCTATAGTTCACATTGTCATGTGACCAACACCCAAAGGGTTTACTAGAGTCAATAATCTAGTTCACATCGCCATGTGATTAACACCCAAAGAGTACTAAGGTGTGATCATGTTTTGCTTGTGAGAGAAGTTTAGTCAATGGGTCTGCCAAATTCAGATCCGTATGTATTTTGCAAATTTCTATGTCAACAATGCTCCGCACGGAGCTACTCTAGCTAATTGCTCCCACTTTCAATATGTATCCAGATTGAGACTTAGAGTCATCTGGATCAGTGTCAAAACTTGTATCGACGTGACCCTTTACGACGAACCTTTTGGCACCTCCATAATCGAGAAACATATCCTTATTCCACTAAGGATAATTTTGACCGCTGTCCAGTGATCTACTCCTAGATCACTATTGTACTCCCTTGCCAAACTCAATGTAGGGTATACAATAGATCTGTTACACAGCATAGCATACTTTATAGAACCTATGAATGAGGCATAGGGAATGATTTTTCATTCTCTTTCTATTTTCTGCCGTGGTCGGGTTTTGAGTCTTCACTCAACTTCACACCTTAAAACACAGGCAAGAACTCCTTCTTTGACTGTTCCATTTTGAACTACTTCAAAAACTTTGTCAAGGTATGTACTCATTGAAAAATCTTATCAAGCGTCTTGATCTATCTCTATAGATCTTGATGCTCAATATGTAAGCAGCTTCACCGAGCTCTTTCTTTGAAAAACTCCTTTCAAATACTCCTTTATGCTTTCCAGAGAATTCTACATTATTTCCGATCAACAATATGTCATTCACATATACTTATCAGAAATGCTGTAGTGCTCCCACTCACTTTCTTGTAAATACAAGCTTCACCGCAAGTCTGTATAAAACTATATGCTTTGATCAACTCATCAAAGCGTATATTCCAACTCCGAGATGCTTGCACCAGTCCATAGATGGATCACTGGAGCTTGCACACTTTGTTAGCATCCTTTGGATCGATAAAACCTTCAGGTTGCATCATATACAACTCTTCTTCCAGAAATCCATTCAGGAATGCAGTCTTTACATCCATTTGCCAAATTTCATAATCATAAAATGCGGCAATTGCTAACATGATTCGGACGGACTTAAGCATCGCTACGGGTGAGAAAGTTTCATCGTAGTCAACTCCTTGAACTTTGTCAACAACCTTTTTCGACAAGTCTAGCTTTGTAGATAGTAACACTACTATCAGCGTCCGTCTTCCTCTTGAAGATCCATTTATTTTCTATGGCTTGCCGATCATCGGGCAAGTCAACCAAAGTCCATACTTTGTTCTCATACATGGATCCCATCTCAGATTTCATGGCCTCAAGCCATTTCACGGAATCTGGGCTCATCATCGCTTCCTCATAGTTCGTAGGTTCGTCATGGTCTAGTAACATGACTTCCAGAACAGGATTACCGTACCACTCTGGAGCGGAACGTACTTTGGTTGACCTACGAGGTTCTGTAGTAACTTGATCTGAAGTTTCATGATCATCATCATTAGCTTCCTCACTAATTGGTGTAGGCATCACTGGAACTGATTTCTGTGATGAACTACTTTCCAATTCAAGAGAAGGTACCACTACCTCATCAAGTTCTACTTTCCTCCCACTCACTTCTTTCGAGAGAAACTCCTTCTCTAGAAAGGATCCATTCTTAGCAACAAATATCTTGCCTTCGGATCTGTGATAGAAGGTGTACCCAACAGTTTCTTTTGGGTATCCTATGAAGACGCACTTCTCCGATTTGGGTTCGAGCTTATCAGGCTGAAGCTTTTTCACATAAGCATTGCAGCCCCAAACTTTAAGAAACGACAGCTTAGGTTTCTTGCCAAACCACAGTTCATACAGTGTCGTCTCAACGGATTTAGATGGTGCCCTATTAAACGTGAATGCAGCTGTCTCTAATGCATAACCCCAAAACGATAGTGGTAAATCGGTAAGAGACATCATAGATCGCACCATATCTAATAAAGTACGGTTACGACGTTCGGACACACCATTATGCTGTGGTGTTCCAGGTGGCATGAGTTTGTGAAACTATTCCACATTGTTTTAATTGAAGACCAAACTCGTAACTCAAATATTTGCCTCCGCGATCAGATCGTAGAAACTTTATTTTTCTTGTTACGATGATTTTCCACTTCACTCTGAAATTCTTTGAACTTTTCAAACGTTTCAGACTTGTGTTTCATTAAGTAGATATACCCATATCTGCTCAAATCATCTGTGAAGAAAATAACGATACCCGCCGCGAGCCTCAATACTCATCGGACCGCATACATCGGTATGTATTATTTCCAATAAGTCCGTAGCTCGCTCCATTGTTCCGGAGAACGGAGTTTTAGTCATCTTGCCCATGAGGCATGGTTCACAAGCATCAAATGATTCATAATCAAGTGATTCCAAAAAGTCCATCAGTATGGAGTTTCTTCATGCGCTTTACACCAATATGACCTAAACGGCAGTGCCACAAATAAGTTGCACTATCATTACTAACTTTGCATCTTTTGGCTTCAATATTATGAATATGTGTATCACTACGATCGAGATTCAATAAACCATTTACATTGGGTGTATGACCATAGAAGGTTTTTATTCATGTAAACAGAACAACAATTATTCTCCGACTTAAATGAATAACCATATTGCAATAAACATGATCCAATCATATTCATGCTCAACGCAAACACCAAATAACTTTTATTTTGCAATAAACATGATCCAATCATATTCATGCTCAACGCAAACACCAAATAACATTTATTTAGATTCAACACTAATCCCGAAAATAGAGGGAGTGTGCAATGGTGATCTTATCAACCTTGGAATCACTTCCAACACCCATCGTCACCTCGTCATTAACTAGTCTCTGTTCATTTTGCAACTCCTGTTTCGAGTTACTAATGTTAGCAACTGAACCAGTATCAAATACCCAGGGGCTACTATGAACACTAGTAAAATACACATCAATAACATGTATATCAAATATACTTTTGTTCACTTTGCCATCCTTCTTATCCGCCAAATACTTGGGGCAGTTCTGCTTCCAGTGACCAGTCCTTTTGCAGTAGAAGCACTTAGTTTCAGGCTTAGGTCCAGACTTGGGCTTCTTCCCGGGAGTAGCAACTTGCTTGCTATTCTTCTTGAAGTTCCCCTTCTTCCCTTTGCCCTTTTCTTGAAACTAGTGGTCTTGTTAACCATCAACACTTTGATGCTCTTTCTTGATTTCTACCTTCGTTGATTTCAGCATCACGAAGAGCTCGGGAATCGTTTTTGTCATCCCTTGCATATTATAGTTCATCATGAAGTTCCAGTAACTTGGTGATAGTGACTAGAGAATTCTGTCAATTACTATCTTATCCGGAAGATTAACTCCCACTTGATTCAAGCAACTGTAGTACTCAGACATTCTGAGCACATGCTCACTGGTTGAGCTATTCCCCTCCATTTTGTAGGCGAAGTACTTGTCAGAGGTCTCATACCTCTCGACACGGGCATGAGTCTGATATACCGATTTCAGCTCTTTGGAACATCTCATATGCTCTGTGGCGTTCAAAACGTTTTTGAAGTCCCGATTCTAAGCCGTAAATCATGGCGCACTAAACTATCAAGTAGTCATCACATCGAGCTTGCTAAACGTTCATAACGTTTGCATCTGCTCCTGCAATAGGTCTGTCACCTAGCGGTGCATCAAGGACATAATTCTTCTGTGCAGCAATGAGGATAATCCTCAGATCACGAAACCAGTCCGCATCATTGCTACTATCATCTTTCAACTTAGTTTTCTCTAGGAACATATCAAAAATAAAACAGGGGAGCTATACGCGAGCTATTGATCTACAACATAATTTGCAAATACTACCAGGACTAAGTTCATGATAAATTAAAGTTCAATTAATCATATTACTCAAGAACTCCCACTTAGATAGACATCTCTTTAATCATCTAAGTGATCACGTGATCCAAATCAACTAAACCATGTCCGATCATCACGTGAGATGGAGTAGTTTTCAATGGTGAACATCACTATGTTGATCATATCTACTATATGATTCACGCTCGACCTTTCGGTCTCAGTGTTCCGAGGCCATATCTGCATATGCTAGGCTCGTCAAGTTTAACCAGAGTATTCTGCGTGTGCAAAACTGGCTTGCACCCATTGTAGATGAACGTTGAGCTTATCACACCCGATCATCACGTGGTGTCTCGGCACGACGAACTTTGGCAACGGTGCATACTCAGGGAGAACACTTTTACCTTGAAATTTAGTGAGAGATCATCTTATAATGCTACCGTCAAACAAAGCAAAATAAGATGCATAAAGGATAAACATCACATGCAATCAATATAAGTGATATGATATGGCCATCATCATCTTGTGCTTGTGATCTCCATCTCCGAAGCACCGTCATGATCACCATCGTCACTGGCGCGACACCTTGATCTCCATCGTAGTATCGTTGTCGTCTCGCCAACTATTGCTTCTACGACTATCGCTACCGCTTAGTGATAAAGTAAAGCAATTACAGGGCGATTGCATTGCATACAATAAAGCGACAACCATATGGCTCCTGCCAGTTGCCGATAACTCAGTTACAAAACATGATCATCTCATACAATAAAATATAGCATCATGTCTTGACCATATCACATCACAACATGCCCTGCAAAAACAAGTTAGACGCCCTCTACTTTGTTGTTGCAAGTTTTACGTGGCTGCTACGGGCTGAGCAAGAACCGTTCTTACCTACACATCAAAACCACAACGATAGTTCATCAAGTTAGTGCTGTTTTAACATTCACAAGGACCGGGCGTAGCCACACTCGGTTCAACTAAAGTTGGAGAAACTGACACCCGCTAGTCACCTGTGTGCAAAGCACGGCGGTAAAACCAGTCTCGCGTAAGCGTACGCGTAATGTCGGTCCGGGCCGCTTCATCCAACAATACCGCCGAACCAAAGTGTGACATGCTGGTAAGCAGTATGACTTGTATCGCCCACAACTCACTTGTGTTCTACTCGTGCATATAACATCTACGCATAAAACCAGGCTCGGATGCCACTGTTGGGGAACGTAGTATTTCAAAAAATTCCTACGCACACACAGGATCATGGTGATGCATAGCAACGAGAGGGGAGAGTGTGTCCACGTACCCTCGTAGACCGAAAGCGGAAGCGTTAGCACAACGTGGTTGATGTAGTCGTACGTCTTCACGATCCGACCGATCCAAGTACCGAACGCACGGCACCTCTGAGTTCAGCACATGTTCAACTCGATGACGTCCCGTGAGCTCCGATCCAGCAAAGCTTCACAGGAGAGTTTCGTCAGCACGACGGCGTGGTGACGGTGATGATGATGCTACCGACGCAGGGCTTCGCCTAAGCACCGCTACGATATGATCGAGGTGGATTATGGTGGAGGGGGGGGCACCGCACACGGCTAAGAGATCAATGATCAATTGTTGTGTCTCTATGGGGTGCTCCCTGGCCACGTATATAAAGGAGTGGAGGGGCCGGCCCTCTCTATGGCGCGCCCTGGGGAGTCCTACTCCCACCGGGAGTAGGATTCCCCCCCTTCCATGTAGTAGGAGTAGGAGAGAAGAAAAGGGAAAAGAGAAGAGAAGGAAGGAGGGGGCGCCGCCCCTCCCCCTAGTCCAATTCGGACTAAGCCTTAGGGGGGCGCGTAGCCTCCCCTCTCTCTTTCCCCTAAAGCCCAATAAGGCCCATATACTCCCCGGCGAATTCCCGTAACTCTCCGGTACTCCGAAAAATACCCGAATCACTCAGAACTTTTCCGATGTCCGAATATAGCCTTCCAATATATCGATCTTTACCTCTCGACCATTTCGAGACTCCTCGTCATGTCCCCGATCTCATCCGGGACTCCGAACAAACTTCAGTCATCAAATCACATAAACTCATAATACCGATCGTCACCGTACTTTAAGCGTGCGGACCCTACGGGTTCGAGAACTATGTAGACATGACCGAGACACGTCTCCGGTCAATAACCAATAGTGGAACTTGGATGCTCATATTGGCTCCCACATATTCTACGAAAATCTTTATCGGTCAAACCGCATAACAACATACGTTGTTCCCTTTGTCATCGGTATGTTACTTGCCCGAGATTCGATCGTCGGTATCTCAATACCTAGCTCAATCTCGTTACCGGCAAGTCTCTTTACTTGTTCCGTAATACATCATCCCGCAACTAACTCATTAGTTACAATGCTTGCAAGGCTTATAGTGATGTGCATTACCGAGTGGACCCAGAGATACCTCTCCGACAATCGGAGTGACAAATCTTAATCTCGAAATACGCCAACTCAACAAGCACCTTCGGAGACACCTGTAGAGCACCTTTATAATCACCCAGTTACGTTGTGACGTTTGGTAGCACACAAAGTGTTCCTCCGGTAAACGGGAGTTGCATAATCTCATAGTCATAGGAACATGTATAAGTCATGAAGAAAGCAATAGCAACGTACTAAACGATCAAGTGCTAAGCTAACGGAATGGGTCAAGTCAATCACATCATTCTCCTAATGATGTGATCCCGTTTATCAAATGACAACTCATGTCTATGGTTAGGAAACATAACCATCTTTGATCAACGAGCTAGTCAAGTAGAGGCATACTAGTGACACTCTGTTTGTCTATGTATTCACACATGTATTATGTTTCCGGTTAATACAATTCTAGCATGAATAATAAACATTTATCATGAAATAAGGAAATAAATAATAACTTTATTATTGCCTCTAGGGCATATTTCCTTCAATCCTATGAAGACGCACTTCTCCGATTTGGGTTCGAGTTTATCAGGCTGAAGCTTTTGACATAAGTGTCGCAACCCCAAACTTTAAGAAATGACAGCTTAGGTTTCTTGCCAAACCACAGTTCATACGGTGTCGTCTCAACGGATTTTGATGGTGCCCTATTTAACGTGAATGCAGCTATCTCTAATGCATAACCCCAAAACGATAGTGGTAAATCGGTAAGAGACATCATAGAACGCACGATATCCCATAAAGTACGGTTACGACGTTCGGACACACCATTACGCTGTGGTGTTCCAGGACAATGTTGGGGATATCACTTATCGGGAACTTATCGGTCGACCCATGATAAGGGGTAAATCGGTTAATTTATCGGCATATCGGCTGATTTATCGGGCGATTTATCTTATCGGTCAGACAACGGTAAGCGAGAAATCGGCTGATTTATCGGAATATCGGAAGATATCTTGAACAGTAATCCAGGTGGCGTGAGTTGTGGAACAATTCCACATTGTTTTAATTGAAGGCCAAACTCGTAACTCAAATATTCGCCTCCGCGATCAGATCGTAGAAACTTTATTTTCTTGTTACGATAATTTTCCACTTCACTCTGAAATTCTTTGAACTTTTCAAATGTTTCAGACTTGTGTTTCATTAAGTAGATATACCCATAGCTACTCAAATCATCTGTGAAGGTTAGAAAATAATGATACCCGCCGCGTGCTTCAACACTCATCGGACCGCATACATCAGTATGTATTATTTCCAATAAGTCATTAGCTCGCTCCATTGTTCCGGAGAACAGAGTTTTAGTCATCTTGCCCATGAGGCATGGTTCGCAAGTATCAAATGATTCATAATCAAGTGATTCCAAAAGTCCATCTGCATGGAGTTTCTTCATGCACTTTACACCAATATGACCTAAATGGCAGTGCCACAAGTATGTTGCACTATCATTATCAACTTTGCATCTTTTGGCATCAATATTATGAATATGTGTATCACTACTATCGAGATTCAACAAGAATAGACCACTTTTCAAGGGTGCATGACCATAAAAGATATTACTCATATAAATAGAACAATCATTATTCTTCGATTTAAATGAATAACTGTCTCGCAATAAACAAGATCCAGATATAATGTTCATGCTCAACGCGGGCACCAAATAACAATTATTCAGGTCTAAAACTAATCCCGAAGTTAGATGTAGAGGTAGCGTGCCGACGGCGATCACATCGACCTTGGAACCATTTCCGACGCGCATCGTCACCTCGTCCTTAGCCAATCTTCGTTTATTCCACAGCTCCTGTTTCGAGTTACAAATATGAGCAACCGAACCAGTATCAAATACCCAGGCGCTGGTACGAGCATTAGTAAGGTACACATCAATAACATGTATATCAAATATACCTTTGTTCACTTTGCCATCCTTCTTATCCGCCAAGTATTTGGGGCAGTTCTGCTTCCAGTGACCAGTCCCTTTGCAGTAGAAGCACTCAGTTTCAGGCTTGGGTCCAGCCTTGGGCTTCTTCCCGGGAGTGGCAACTTGCTTGCCATTCTTCTTGAAGTTCCCTTTCTTTCCCTTGCCCTTTTTCTTGAAACTAGTGGTCTTGTTAACCATCAACACTTGATGCTCCTTCTTGATTTCTACCTCTACGGCATTGCGAAGAGCTCAGGAATTGTTTTATTCATCCCTTGCATATTATAGTTCATCACGAAGCCTTTGTAGCTTGGTGGCAGTGATTGAAGAACTCTGTCAATAACACAATCAACTGGAAGATCAACTCCCAGCTGAGTTAAGTGATTATAATACCCAGACATTTTGAGTATGTGTTCACTCACAGAACTGTTCTCCTCCATTTTGCAGCTATAGAACTTGTTGGAGACTTCATATCTCTCAATCCGGACATTTGCTTGAAATATTAACTTCAACTCCTGGAGCATCTCATATGCTCCATGACGTTCAAAACGTCTTTGAAGTCCTGGTTCTAAGCCGTAAAGCATGGCACACTGAACTATTGAGTAGTCATCAGATCGAGCTTGCCAGACATTCATAACATCAGCTTCAGCTCCTACAGCAGGCCTTTCACCTAGCGGTGCATCAAGGACATAATTCTTCTGTGCAGCAATGAGGATAATCCTCAAGTTACGGACCCAGTCCGTGTAGTTGCTACCATCATCTTTCAACTTAGCTTTCTCTAGGAACGCATTAAAATTCAGGGGAATGGTAGCTCGGGCCATTGATCTACAACATAGATATGCAAAACTATAAGACTAAGTTCATGATAAATTAAGTTCAATTAATCAAATTACTAATGAACTCCCACTTAAATAGACATCCCTCAAGTCATCTAAGTGATACGTGATCCAAATCAACTAATCCATGTCCGATCATCACATGAGATGGGGTAGTCATCAATGGTGAACATCTCTATGTTGATCATATCTACTATATGACTCACGTTCGACCTTTCGGTCTCCAGTGTTCCGAGACCATGTCTGTACATGCTAGGCTCGTCAAGTTTAACCCAAGTATTCTGCATGTGCAAAACTGTCTTACACCCGTTGTATGTGAATGTAGAGTCTATCACACCTGATCATCACGTGGTGCTTCGAAACGACGAACTTTGGCAACGGTGCATACTCGGGGAGAACACTTTTATCTTGAAATTTAGTGAAGGGATCATCTTATAATGCTACCGTTGTTCTAAGCAAAATAAGATGCATAAAGGATAAACATCACATGCAATCAAAATATGTGACATGATATGGCCATCATCATCTTGTGCTTTTGATCTCCATCTCCAAAGCATCATCATGATCTTCATCGTCACCGGCTCGACACCTTGACCTCCATCGTTGCGTCGTGGTCGTCTCGCCAACTATTGCTTCTACAACTATTGCTAACGCATAGCGATAAAGTAAAGCAATTACATGGCGTTTGCATTTCATACAATAAAGAGACAACCATAAGGCTCCTGCTGGTTGCCGATAATTTACAAAACATGATCATCTCATACAATAACGTATGTCACATCATGTCTTGACCATATCACATCACAACATGCCCTGCAAAAACAAGTTAGACGTCCTCTACTTTGTTGTTGCAAGTTTTACGTGGCTGCTACGGGCTTCTAGCAAGAACCGTTCTTACCTACGCAAAAACCACAACGGTGTTTCATCAAGTTTGCTGTTTTAACCTTTTTCAAGGACCGGCCGTAGTCAAATTCGATTCAACTAAAGTAGGAGAAACAGACACCCGCCAGCCACCTTTATGCAAAACTAGTTGCATGTCTGTCGGTGGAACCGGTCTCATGTGCGTGGACATGTAAGGTTGGTCCGGGCCGCTTCATCCCACAATACCGCCGAATCAAAATAATACGTTGGTGGTAAGCAGTATGACTATCACTGCCCATAACTCTTTGTGTTCTACTCATGCATATCATCTACGCATAGACCTGGCTCGGATGCCACTGTTGGGAAACATTGCATGGAAAACAAAAAAAATTCTACGCACACGCAAGATCTATCAAGGAGATGCATAGCAATGAGAGGGGGAGAGTGTGTCTACGTACCCTCGTAGACCATAAGCGGAAGCGTTTGACAACGCGGTTGATGTAGTGAAACTTCTTCACGTTCCAACCGATCGAGCACCGAACGTACGGCACCTCCGAGTTCAGCACACGTTTAGCTCGATGACGTCCTCCGCCTTCTTGATCCAGTAAGACGGCGAGGTAGTGGATGAGTTCTGGCAGCACAACGGCATGGTGTTGGTATGGTGATGCTATCTCCACAGGGCTTCGCCTAAGCACTACAAAAATATGACCGGGGGTGTAAACGGTGGACGGGGGCGCTGCACACGGCTAAGACAATGTTGTGTCCTTGTGTGGCGCCCCCTCCCCGTGTATATATAGGTGGGAGAGGAGAGGGAGGCAGCCAAGGCAGCCAGGGCGCGCCCCTAGGGGCTGGCCGCCGGCCCTAGGGCTCCTGCCCTCCTACGCCCCCCTTTCCTTGTATGAACAAGGGGGGAAGGAAAGAGGGGGGAGAGCGAAGGAAGAGGGAGTCCAACTCCACACTTTCCTTTCCTCCTCCCCTTTCCTTTTCCTCCCCATAGGGCCGGCCCCATAGAGGGCGCACCAACCCCTTGTGGGCTAGTGTGTTCCCTCACTTGGCCCATAAGGCCCATATCTTTGCCGGGGATGCCCGAAACTCCTTCCGGTGACCCGATAAGTACCCGGTACCCTCCGAAACACTTCCGGTGTCCGAATACCATCGTCCTATATATCAATCTTTACCTCTCGACCATTTTGATACTCCTCGTCATGTCTGTGATCTCATCCGGGACTCCGAACAACATTCGGTCACCAAATCATATACTCATATAACACTATATCGTCAACGAACGTTAAGCGTGCGGACCCTACGAGTTCGAGAACTATGTAGATATGACCGAGACACCTCTCCGGTCAGTAAACAATAGCGGAACCTGGATGCCCATATTGGCTCCTACATATTCTACAAAGATCTTTATCGGTCGAACCGTTATGACAACATACGTAATTCCCTTTGTCCATCGGTATGTTACTTGCCCGAGATTCGATCGTCGGTATCTTCATACCTAGTTCAATCTCATTACCGGCAAGTCTCTTTACTCGTTCCGTAATACATCAT
Source organism: Thinopyrum elongatum (assembly GCA_011799875.1). NCBI lineage: Eukaryota > Viridiplantae > Streptophyta > Magnoliopsida > Poales > Poaceae > Thinopyrum > Thinopyrum elongatum. Next base: position 471,126,578 of record CM022302.1, read on the forward strand.
CCTGTAACTAACTCATTAGTCACTTTGCTTGCAAGGCTTCTTATGATGTGTATTACCGAGAGGGCCCAGAGATACCTCTCCGATACTCGGAGTGACAAATTCTAATCTCGATCTATGCCAACTCAACAAAACACCTTCGGAGATACCCGTTGTCGGTGTCAAAACCGGCAGACCTCGGGGTAGGGGGTCCCGAGCTGTGGATCTAGGATTGATGGGTAACAAGGGACGACGAACACAGTGTTTACCTAGGTTCGGGCCCTCTCGAAGAGGTAATACCCTACGTCCTGCTTGATTGTATTGATTGTGTAACGTGGTTTACAGAGTAGATCTACCTCGAGATCAGTATGAGCTAAACCCTAGGCTACGGGGGGATGAAGATAGCTCTCCCCCTAATGACTACAACCCTCGGTTTATATAGACACCGATAGGGTTAGGGTTACCGAAGATAGATTACAACAAGAGGGGAAGAGATCTCGTCCACCCTTGACTTGGAGGGCACACCACGGCTTCACAGGTCTCCGGTCACCACACGGCTCCACCAGTCCGGCCCATGCACAATGGGTCGTCGCCTCGAGGACCCCTTAGTCCATGACTCCCTCACCTGTAGAGCATCTTTATGATCACCTAGTTACGTTGTAACATTTGATAGCACACAAGGTATTCCTCTGGTATCCGGGAGTTGCATAATCTCATAGTCGAAGGAATATGTATTTGACATGAAGAAAGCAATAGCAATAAACTGAACGATCATTATGCTAAGCTAACGGATGGGTCTTGTCCATCACATCATTCTCCTAATGATGTGATCCCGTTATCAAATGACAACACATGTCTATGGTTAGGAAACCTTAACCATCTTTGATCAACGAGCTAGTCTAGTAGAGGCTTACTAGGGACACGGTATTTGTTTATGTATTCACACATGTATTTAAGTTTCCGGTCAATACAATTCTAGCATGAATAATAAACCTTTATCATGAATAAGGAAATATAAAATAACAACTTTATTATTGCCTCTAGGGCATATTTCCTTCACGAATAGCGAGACCGCCAAGCTCTAGGGGGCGGCAAACCTTGCGCCAGCTAACTACGCAGCCACCGCTCGAGGCGTCGCCCTTGCCATGCCAGAGGAAGTCGCGCATGATTCTATTGATCTTCTTGAGGATAGCGGGCCGGAGCGCCATGGCCATGAGCAGATGGTTAGGCATAGCAGCGAGCACATGGCGCACCAACGCCAACCTCTCCCCTCCCGAGAGGAGGGAATCCCTCCAAGTTGGCAGCTTGTGCGCCATGCGCTCCACCAACGGCATAAGCGTCGCCGCGGAAACTTTCCGGACCGAGAGCGGGATGCCAAGGTATGTGATAGGGAAGTGGGCGATCGGGCATGACAGCGTGGCCTCGATCAGCGAAGTCTGCTTTGTCGTGCAATGGATCGACGTGGCGGAGCATTTCCGAAAGTTGGTGTGCAGCCCGGTCGCGGCCTCAAAGACCCGAAGCAGCTCGCTGACAACCTCAAGCTCGCGAGGGTCCGGATGGCAGAAGATGACCACATCATCAGCGTACAAGGATATGCTCGATGCCATCCGGCGCTCGGTGAGGCGACGCAACACACCGGTCCTGATGGCATGTTGGAGGAGGGAGTTGAGCGCGTCGATAACCAGGGTGAAGAGCATGGGAGAGACTGGGTCGCCCTGCCGGAGGCCCTTCTCATGACAGATGGGGGGTCCCGCATTGCCATTGATGAGGATACGCGTCTTCGCTGTGGATAGAAGGATAGAGATCCACTCGCGCCACCTCGGACCGAAGCCAAGGTGACGAAGGAGCTGCAGGAGGAAAGGCCATGAGACGGAGTCGAAGGCGTGCGCGATGTCCAGCTTGAGCAGAATGCGCGGGGCCCTCATGTTATGCAATTGACGGACGGTCTGTTGGACGAGGATGAAATTGTCGTGGATGCAACGGCCTGCGATGAACGCACTCTGGTTGGACGACACCATGGCCCCAAGACGAGGAGCGAGCCTGAGTGACAAAACCTTGGCAAAGAGCTTGGCCAGGAGGTGAATAAGGCTGATCGGCCTGTAGTCTGCGAGAGTGGCGGCGTCGGGCTTCTTCGGGAGGAGAGTGACTAGAGCTTTGTTGAGCTTTTGGAATCCCATGCCATTCAGGTGGTAGAGCTTATCAAAAGCATCGCAAATGTCGTGCTTGACAATGTCCCAGCAAGCACGTAGGAACTCCGAGGTGAAACCATCGGGACCTGGCGCCTTGCCGGAAGGCAGCGATTTAACGGCCTCCCAGATCTCGGCCTCTGAGAAGGGGAGCTCCAACTCTGAGAGATCAAAGAAGCGATCGTCAAAAGTCTCGAGGGCCAGGGTAATGTGGCGCTCATCCGCGGAGCCCAAGATACCAGCAAAGTGCTGAAACGCGGCTTCGGCCATCCCTGCCTCATCGAAGATCAGCGTTTCGCCGACGCTCAGGTGCAGGATGTGGTTCTTCTGCTTGCGCTGGGAGGCATGGATCTTGAGAAAAGTCGAGTTAGTATCTCCCTCCCGAAGCCAGGAGAGGCGCACACGCTGGCGGGAGATCGATCTTTCAAGAGAAGCAAGGCCGAGATATTTGAGCTTTAAGCTTCTGCGCAGCCAGGCTTCCATAGGGGTTAGGGAGCGCGAGTCCTGCGCCGCGTCGAGGCGAGCAATCAGCTCCCTCGCTACCAGCAGCTGAAGGGAGACGTGGCCAATGCAGCGTGCGCTCCAGCTCTGGAGGCGACGGGCCGTGACCTTGAGGCGCTGGTAGATCCGTCGGAAAGGGTCTGGGTCTCTTAGTATAACTTTTTGAATGGGAGGTAGTATAATTTTTGGCCCACCGGCCAATCGGGGTCTGGACATAGGGTACTTTTGGATTGTAGCCAAAGTGTACCCTACCAAAATTTTGGTCATGACCCAAAGATTTGTCTTTGTTTGGATGGTTGCCAATTTTTTGGCATGCCAATGAACTCTACCCAACTCTAGTTCATTTTTCTTGCCAATGTTGGCGAAATCATGGGCAACCAAAACCTCAACCAAAAATTTGGCTACCCATTGCTTTGGTAGGGCAACCTTGGGCATAAACCAAACACACCCTACAAGACACACTCTTCTCCTTTTTCAGTGTCAAGACAATAGTTATGTGTCACTATAACTTATGTCCAACATGGCAAACATGTGACCGCATATGTTAAAATGATGGTGGGTGAAGATAAATGTGTTGCATGTGTAAGGGAATGAGTGTTGATTGTTTTTACTTTCAAGCACCAGGAATATCTTTTAAAAAATTGTACATCCCAAAAAACAAAAAGGTGATTCTAGCTTGTACTACATGTTAGAATGACACAAAAAAGACAATATGGTGATCTAAAATAGTAAACACTAGTACGATAATTCAACCCGGAGCCCGGGCTTCAGATGAGCATGGTGAACAGTACCTCCATTTAAAATAGAAAGAAAGTTTTAAAAAATCCAATTCTTTTGTGGTGCAAGATGCTCCTGTGCGTGAACTCCGTGTAAATTTTTATGAAGTTTGGACATTCGAGGAGCTCGTGACAAAAAGACAAAATCAGACGTGAACAGTTCGATTTTCGAAAGTTTCTCAGACATCCAATTCTAAAATTTGTCTTTTTTGTCAGGAGCTCCTCGAATGTCCAAACTTCATAAAATTTTACATGGAGTCCACGCACAGGAGCATCTTGCACTAAAAAATTTTGGAATATTTTTGAACTTTTTTCTATTTCAAATCGCAGTACTGTTCATGTCCGTGTTTTGTTTCTCTACGCAATTTGCAAATAGAACTAATTTCTTCAACTCACCAATAGTGCATTTCGACATTTGCGCACTTTTTTTTTCTACTTATAAGTTTTTTTGTTTTGTTTGAAAATATAGAGCTGCTCAGGAGGCAATATTTATACTGCTTAGAAGGCAATATTTATTTATAAATTGTAGAAGATTTTCTTTTCGACCCATTTGATGAAAATTCAACTATTCACTTTAAATAACATATACACTAAAAATGTGCTAACATCTTTCCATGGCCGGTGCAGAACTAAAAACAGTAAACGACTATAATATAACATATATATTGTTTCACTTGCATAAGTATATACAGCAAAAGTTTATACGATAACCACACGGTATGTGTGGTAAGCAACTTCATATTTGAAATTGAGCTATGATGCTTTAGGTCGTTAGAAGATAAAAATAAATCCAGAAAAAAGAAGTCTATACGACAAGATGTGAAGATGTGGTTGTAAACCATTAAAAACGATCAAGAAACTCGTATATGAAATATTTTGCTGAATATAAACACGTTCATCAGATCCAATCTATGTTCTGACTGGCTCAAGTAGCTTTCTGCTAATTTTAACTGAAATAAGTTTCTTAAAAATGCTACAATTACTGCATTGTGCTTGGGCCCGGGCTCATCTGAGCCTGGGCACCAAATCACCGCTCTCACACTAGTAGCGCTATTCACAATTATAGATCACCCTGTTTTGTTTCTCTACGCAATTTGCAAATAGAACTAATTTCTTCAACTCACCAATAGTGCATTTCGACATTTGCGCACTTCTTTTTTCTACTTATAAGTTTTTTTGCATTGTTTGAAAATATAGAGCTGCTCAGGAGGCAATATTTATACTGCTTAGAAGGCAATATTTATTTATAAATTGTAGAAGATTTTCTTTTCGACCCATTTGATGAAAATTCAGCTATTCACTTTAAATAACATATACACTAAAAATGTGCTAACATCTTTCCATGGCCGGTGCAGAACTAAAAACAGTAAACGACTATAATATAGTAACATATATATTGTTTCACTTGCATAAGTATATATAGCAAAAGTTTATACGATAACCACACGGTATGTGTGGTAAGCAACTTCATATTTGTAATTGAGCTATGATGGTTTAGGTCGTTAGAAGATAAAAATAAATCCAGAAAAAAGAAGTCTATACGACAAGATGTGCAGATGTGGTTGTAAACCATTAAAAACGATCAAGAAACTCGTATATGAAATATTTTGCTGAATATAAACGCGTTCATCAGATCCAATCTATGTTCTGACTGGCTCAAGTAA